>VBSM01002608.1:11343638-11379807 GCA_008086735.1 Cheirogaleus medius | reverse complement strand
AAAAAAAAAACCCTGAGCTGGGTCAGAAGTCAGGAAACACGGGCTCTGTTTGTCATTCTGTGCAGCTCTCTCATTTCAAAGTGAAGGTAGAGTGTCTCTGCCGAATTTAAATACAATAAAATTTATGCAGGTTAGAAAAGAAAAGGCCAGCAATACACTGTGAGATAAACATACATTGCCAGGTTAACATGGAAAACATGCTTTTCTCAAAGCTGTTTTCCTGTGCAAATAACAATAGAGCTTTAAGTACTTTACCTCCTGTAAATACACAGATAGTATTATTGTTCACAGTCGCTAGACAAATCGAGAAAGCATCATACGTCCTCTTCCGTGTATCAGGGCACAATTATCAGCTCATCCTTGTATTTATCCCTGTGAGGCTGGAATGCGTACTGCTGCAGATGGATATCGGCCCTGTGAACTCAGTATCATTCATTCTTTATCTCTGGCAGTGGTAGTAGCGGGAGAAAACGATTCCTAACATGTATACACAGCAAATGCCTTAAATCTACAAGATATGGCTGTCCTCCTTGTCCCACATTAAACCTGCATCTTCAATTTCCCACAGAAACTCCAGATCTATTGAAATCTTGGAACATTAAAATTCTCCTTCATTGTTGTCAAGATTTAGTAACTTGACAACCAGAAGACAGGCACCCTGGCTGTTCGAGGGAACGTAGGCTTGGAAATAAGAGACGCTTTTCGTTGTGCATGAAAATTTGCTTGGGGCTTGGTAGGATGAATATTTTATAATAACCATTCTTTCTTTGGCTGTGTGACTTTTACTTTAGGTAAGTTAATGAACCTATCTGAGCATCAACTTCCTCATTGTAATAATTTCTACCTCACGAAAGTTGGTTTAGGAATTAAGTCAATTATGAATGTAAAAGCATTTAGCATAACACCTATTACTCAGTAGGTATTCAATAACTATCTGTCATAAAAAAATATGAACATGTACATGCAAACATATATATATGAGAGAGAGAAATATCTAATTCGGGCTCCCTTGTGTCTCAGAAATTTAGGTAAACTTGTTCAAATCTCCAAATTCTGAACCCACTACTCATCCTGACATTTCCTATAAATTCGTGACCTGATTTCTTCTAACTTTTCTAAATCCAAGAGTCTCAGGTTAACTTAGTGTCCAGCCGGCTAATACACAGACTTTAACTCCTTAGCCATTTTCCACACATAAAGAAAATCCCAGTCTCTTGCAAGAATATTGCAAATCTGGTAACTTGTTAGGACACTTGCATTTGACGAGAGACCAGGTCTTGCACCTCACAACCTTCCAGCATTTTGCCAGCTCCCCTTGGCTCCCACTGTCTTCCCAAAGCACAGGCTGGCAACGTAGAGCCCACCACGCACACAGCCCCATCCCTGTGTGACCCGGCTGTTCCCACCCTCCTCAACCACTTCTCAGGTGAGAGCAGCTCGGCCTGTTCAGCTGCATTGTTCCAGCCTCCCTGGAATTTTGGAAAACCCAATTTTCTCCCTCTTATTACATTATGATTACTAATTCACTGTAAAACTCAGTAGTTGACATTCTCATAGATAATACCATTTCCTTTATTCTGCAGAACAATCTATTCTTATTTGTTTATATATGAACAGACTGATAAACACAGTAGCATTAGATGTTTCATACCCTAGTAGGCATTTCTACAAAACAAGCCATTCTCTTAAGGATTACCTAGAGGTCTTTTTTTTTTTTTTTTAAGAATTTTAATCACTTTGTATATAATTTTTTTCTGTTTATTGCATTCCTCTTTGTCTGATTTGTTTTTTTCTACCCAGAACACAAATTCATTTTCTCTTGGTGGCCCACAGTCATTGGTATATAATCGTAATGATTCTCTGGCCTCTGGGGTATCAATTGGGGTACACAGGGCTATCTTTCCCTGAACTAAATCACCCTAGACTCTATGTGTTGGCTTGTTGTGTCTTTCTACTCTTTTGTCTCCTTGCCTCTCTTTGCTGTCATCACTGTGTACTGTCTCCAGTAATCATCCTTTCCTCTTCAGTTACCATTCGCAGCTTCCAGTCTACTGATTGATGGACACGAGGCGAGCATTAAGGGTGGTTTCAAAGTCAAAACCACCAGTGCAGACTAGCTCATAAGAAGGCTACTATGAGCAAAGTGTGTGAACTTTGATACGTAGACTTTCTTCTATGCACTTTTAGCTGCTCAGTGGTCTTTTTGCTGAGCTTTCCTGGTTCTTGACTGGTTTAGATTATTTAAGTTCAAGAAAAACTGATCTGAGGAGGGTGATGTTGCTATATTATTTTCCCATCGTTCTTATTTTAAAACTCCAGCTGATGACATCCCAGGGTGAGATCCAGCTGGTTCGCATGGATACTATGCATAGGGAGCATCTGCTCTGACTGGTCAGGGCTCTGGTCAAACTGGTCGTAAACAAGTTTTGAATGTCACCCTGGGGCATCCCATCCAAAGACTTAAAGAAGGTTATATATATATACTGAAAATCTTAAATCAAAGTATTTCTTATGAAGGTAAAAATAATCACTTCAAAGGGAATAGTCTGTATAATCACAAGGCCAGACAATTTTAGGTGATCAATTTTATTCCCATTTCCACACTGTCATAGTTCACTCTAAGAAAAAAACTACTTCATTTTCCTTTCTCCATCCACTCCCTTCTTCTGTCTATCTTATTTTTCCTCTGTCCATTATTTCTTTTCTCTATACATATCAGTTATTCTCTTTTTCACTAATGGTAGGGAACAAAAAAAGGTACGAAACCAAAATGCTTTACACTTAGGATGAGACAAGTTATTAATCAATACCAACAGCAAAGAACTTTTTTCTTTTCTAACTTTTAGAGTAACTATGCTTTTACAAAAGCTTAATATCTTGCAGGATTTTCACCGTGTGAACATGTTTCTCCTGAGTTTCACATTATTAACACTTGAAAATTAAGCCCTTCCTGTAGTTTGGGAAACACTTATGATTCCTTTCTCACAATGCATGAAATCTCAGCAGCAGGGATGTCTACAAATGGATGTGTACATGACTGTCGTTCACATACTCTCTGGCTATTGAGCTCAGTTTAGGGGAGGTAGCCAGTGGAGGTGCCCTGAGTCCATGCCAGGTGTGTATCACGCCTAAAAAGATCCTTCCTTGCAAGTCATACATGTGCATGTCTGTGCTTTGCTTTTAGGCATGGTGCCAGAAAGTAGTAAGAGCCCGACTGCCTAAGTGAGAATTCTGACATCAACAAAGCTACTTAACCTTTCTGTGCCTCAATTTTTTTATCTCTAAAAAAGTAGCTAATAATAGTATTTGCCTCATGAGGTTGTTTTGAAGTTAATGGAATTGATACATGTGAAGTCCTTAGAACAAACCCTGAAACACAGTATCACGATGTCAGTGTTTCTTATTACTGTTTTCAGAGTGTGGACAGAGGCCCTCAAGACCAAGGCAGCATGGCCTGTCGTGTGGGCTCCCAAGCACTTGAGTTCCAGAGTCAATCCTAGGTGGATCTTGGCACCTGCCAAGATCACATACCAGCCCTGTGACCTTAACAGCTCTAAGCTTTAGTCCCCTTACCTGGAAAGGGGGTTGATTATAATAGCTTCTATATGGGGCAGTTATGAGGATGACATACATGTAAAGAACTCACGAGATGCCAGGCTCAATAAACATTGGCCACGGAGATGCTGAGGAAGAGAGAATGTCAACAATGTCATGGCCTCGCTACAGAAAATTTTTAAAAGCAATTTTTATATCTTCCTTTAGAAAGCGAGGGAGCCAGCCAAAACTATTCTTGGGGCACAGTTTACAAAGTTCTTTCTGAGCTTAGCTAGGGAACAGGGAGGAGAGCAATCAAAACCAAAATAAGCTTTGGGAAGGTTTCTGCCAAATCTTGCAGGTGCCCGAGTTCAGACACCTCCAGAAAGGATGCCTGGGCTCAGCCTCCTTGCTGACTTGTAGCTGAACCCCTATACTAGGGAGGTAATGACAGCCCTGGTACAAGATTCAGCCTAGAAGAAACCGGGATTCTCTTTTGTGGGTTTTCTTTCAATTCCCAAGCCTATTTCCCTGAACGTGGGCAAGGGACGGTGACTGAGACGATTCAGCTTATATTCTGCCACTCCATTCATTCTGGGCCCTCCTCCCACCTTCCCTCTTGGAAGACCCCTTCCTTTCTTTCAAGGCTAAGTTCAAATGTCACACTAGAAAGCCAGTCCTCTACAGCCGCACATGAGTGCTATGGATATAGGTGGCTGGGAGAAGGACCTCGAAATTTGGGGAATAGCAAGGACAGCTAATTTTAGACAGCTGTATTTATATTTGCCACAAATAAGCCAGGGGAATTTTATATGTGTTGTGATTTGTAGTTCTCCTAAGTGCCTAGATGGAATGGGATGACATTGAATACAATTATAAGTTTTATATGAAATTGAAGGTCTGTATGAAGCAATGAAACTTTTCATCTGTCCCATGTTGGTTGTAAAGCTCCAACGACAATCTGCTTAAACTTGTGACTGTCTTCCTCCCCAAATGGATGGATGCTCCTTGAGGGTAAAGACCCTCACTTAGCTTTGACTCTGGCCTGGCACAGAAGTCATCCAACAGTGAAGTGGGGACAAAGCTATGCCCTGGGTCCAAAACCATCTCTGTAGTTGTCACCCATCATTTGAGTGCAGCCCTTTTAGGGCATGGAAATCACATCTACTACTTTTTGTGGATTTTTCACATCTGCAGACAACTGCAAACTTACCTCACCACCCACCCTCACTTCCTCCCAAATCTCTCCCCGTCCTTGGTCCATACTGTTTCTCCTACACCATCACTTTCATTCCACTCCTCTTCTGGTGGCCTCTCCCAATCCCTTTCTAGTTCATCAAAACTCCTATTAAAATGCTGCTCATGGAGTCAAAGTCATCCTCCCCTCGTCAGCTGCCGCCTGCTCCCTCCTCCTCCCTGCGCTAATTGAACTCCCCGTCATCCACACTGGCCACTCCAGGCTCCTTAGCTGCGCCCCCCATCACCTCCCCCATCCACTGCCCATCAGTCACTAAGGCCTATTGATTGTTCCAACTAAATATTGAACAACTATAGCAGGTATTCAGACAGTAGATGGTGGAGGAATATAAATGAATAAAATGCATCATTTTATATTCATTCCTGCTACTTCTGCCTTGAGCAAGGGTTTTGTTTTGCTTTTATTTTTAAGAAGTTCAAATGTACAGAAAAGTTGAAAGAGATTGTGATGAACACCCCTATACCCTTTCCCTAGATTTATCAATTGTAAACATTTTGCCTCAATTGCTTCCTCTTTCCCTTTCCTCTCTCTCACCCCAACACACACACACATACACACACACACAATTTAAAAATGTGTTGCAAACCATTTGAAAGTCACGTGCAGACATTGTGACATATTGTCTTTAAACACTACAGCACACATTGCCTAAGAACTATGAAATTCTCCTTAGAGAACAAATTATTTCCCACAAATATTTTAGAGTGAGAGCTTATAAACTCAGGTTTATGGATGGGCTTTAGGGAATGCATAAAATCCATGAAATTATTTGCAAAATTTTGAAGGTATGAGCAGCTTTCTGGTGTGTGCAGGGAAATCCACAGCCTTCATCAGAGTCTCAAACCCTCCAAACTGACGTGGACCCCACCTCTAGGCTGTTCCTCTTTAAGCCAAGTGGGTAGCAGTATGATCAGCTGTGAGTTTTCAGCTACCTTAGACCAATGATAAAATTATTCAATGGCTTCCTGTGAACTGCACCAGCCAGTTAATGTTTCTTAGCATGGCACGTAGAGAGCCTTTGTGATCATGACTCCAGCTACATTTCTAGTCTGGTCTTCTGTAAGCCCTGCCCCTGCCCAAGGTAACTGGCCTCAGGTCTCCACTTGGGTCAAGTTTTGAGCTTCACCCCAGCCCACCCCTACTTCCTACCCCTTTTCTCTTTTGGCAAACTTACACTTTCCTTTCATGACCCAACTTGGTTGCCCCCTCCTGTGGGAAGCCCTCCCCAACCCTCTCCCCAGTTGTGTTTCTGTCTATAATTTGCACATTATTATATTACTTATCAAATTTTACTATGCTTATTGGTTTACATAGCTTCCTTCTCAGTGACATTGTGAAGCATTCAACATATGAATAACTAGACACATGACAAAAATATCCTACAGCTCTGGTCTAATCACCTGGACCGTTGATCCTCCCACCTGCTCTGTTTCCCGGATCTCATTTGCACCTGACTGCAGGAGGCTCTCCTGGTCTCAGATCCCTGGTTTTGCCTTCGTCAAAGGGCTTTGTGTCTCCCCTTATGCAGTGCTCTTAGTTTCTCTAATTTTGGCAGTTTACCCTGTGCATAGCTCAACTGTCCTCCCTTGACTGTCCAAATTCAACCACTTGAATAGACAAACCTATATCCGTACATGATAAAGATCCAACAAGATTCAGAGGGTCACAGAGACACCAGGAAATAAATGGATGTCTGTCCAGGCACTGGGATGCCAGGAAAAGTATGAAAGGAGATCAGTCCCAAGGCCTTGTAGAAAACGTACTAATCCATGTCGCAGGGGTTGCTGCTACTCAGAATAGATTGTGATGCTATGGTGGGCTGAACTATATTAGCTGGAATTGGGAGAGGTGACAAGTACCCTGGCAGTGCCCCTGCACTAGGAAGGGAGCAGAGAGCACACGCTCATGTCTATTTCCTTTGATTTTTCCAGGGTCACTCCATTGTGCCTTTCCAACATTGGTACTAACGCTTCTAATCTAGAAATCAGATCCTTACTTGCAAGATGGCAAGCAGCTGGCCTTTTGGCTTTTGTCCAGATCTGCAGCACAGGTAGAGATATGCATTGTATTACCCCAACACAGAGTACGGTTAAGTGAGAAAGAGCAGTTGGCTGGAGTCGGAGGGGTAGCTATTCTGTTGTGGGTCTGTTTGCTTGCAGGAGGGGTTGCCAAATAGAGGATTTGCAGTGGGGACTGGGGATTCAGAAAAGAGGGGTTGGGACATCCTGCTGAGCCTCCTGTTCCCCACGGGTATCTCCTCCAGAAGCCTTGGGCCTATGCTGAGATGCTCAAAGGCTGCTAAGCCGTCTGCTAATGTCAAGGCTGACCTTGGCTGCCAGCGCCCTTCTCCCGCTTCCCTGGTGAGTTGGTCCCTGTGGGATGTTAGCCCATCTGCTTTCAGAAAAGTGCCTGTCCCCAGCCCGTTTCTCCCCATGGCTGTCTCCCGTCTTCCCCAGCAGGAGCGCCTGGGCCATGGTGAGCAATGTTTTTGTACAGATTCAATCCCCTGTGCTCCAATCGGAATGCATTACCAGACAGGGCGCGTCAGCGCAGCGATTTGGCTTTGACAATAAATCTCCTTGCTTTCATGAGTTTAAATCAGACTTTAAAACATCGCCCTTAATGTTCTTTTAATGCAGTTTTCTTCTGAATGAGTTCCCTTTAGGTCCAGTCCTTGTCATTAATACACTCTCTTGGCAAACGAAGGAGGGCTTCTTCGAGGAAAACCCTGCCAGTTTAGGAAACCAGTTGAATTGCCTTGGTGATGCCAGGAGCCTCTTTTGCATTTTACAAGGACACTTGAGAAAACAAAACTCTCTGACTGTAAATTTAATTTTCTCTTGACAGCCTCAGTGTCTCTGCAGCCCCAGAAGTTATCCATTACTTCTTTCTTCTGTAATTAAAAATCAAGGGGGGAAATGTACAGGATTAACAAGTTCTAATTTTCATTGATGAGCTCTAAGAGCTTATCAATAATAGGATCAGAAAAGCCGCTTCGCCTAAGCTCTATTTTTCTAGGGCGTCTGATTTTGATGGAGGATCTCACTCGTGGTGTAAAATGTGGCTTTCCAAGGAGCCCCATAGCTAAAGTTGGGAGGAAGGGGCTGGGCAGCCCAATCAAGTCTCTAGCAGGAGCAAACAGAAGAGCAGCCCGGCCTTGCAGCTTTTACAGACTCAGCATTCAGGCTCGGAGAGCTGATTATAGGAAAAGATTAAAAAGGCTGTCGTTCACACACATGTTCCTTTCCTGTGGATGGCTTCTGCAGGAGAACCACTTGCATGTATCTGCTTAGGAGAAAGAAAGATATTCCCAATTAAAAGAATATTGGTAGTAATTCCTTTTCAGCTATACATTTGCAGATCATACTTTATCAGGGGATGGGGGCATCTATCCTGTTTATTACCCACAGGGATGTAGTTGAGCATGGGTTTCTCTGCAAGACACTGAGCTGGTCGATAGCATCTGGGCTGTGTCATTTCAAAAGCTGTGACAAACAGGCTCCCAGCAAATGTGACAGGTATGTGACAGGAATGAGCTGTTTAATTAACATGCACAGGTTCCATAAAACTCCCAAACAATCAGGTACAGAGATGATTCAAGCTAGGACTTTTTTGTATTTTTTAAAAGATGGGGCAAATAAAGTGTAGATACCATGAAGCAGGAGCCTTAGCACTTGACCTTGAAGTTCTCCTGTAGTGCAGAGGCCTCTGCTGTGTTCAACTGGGGTTGGGCTTATGAGTTTCAGGCAGAAATTGGGTGATTTGGTTCCAAAGCTTTCTTGCTCAGAGCTGGAAAGTTCAGGATATCTCCAGAGACCCAAAAATGCACAGGATAGCAGAAAAACCCAGCAGCTGGGGATTCTGTCAAAATGATACAAATTTGGCTCCTGCCACAAAGAGCTTCTTAAACCAAGTCTACAAAATCACAGGCAACTGATTTGCTGGTTTCCAAGAAGGAGGTCACCTTTTCTGGGTAGCCTGCCAGCCTTCCAACCAAGCATGCCTCCTTCCCACAACAAGAACAGGCTCCACAGCTGCAAAGTGTGGGTGCTGAGGGCACTGTCACCTATAGGACATTAGAGGCAGTAAAACCTATTATGTATGATATTATCTTGATAGAGTAAGAACATAGACTCTAGCCAAATGATTGAATTTGAATACTGGGGCCACCTCTTATGAGCTGTGGGAACTGGGCAAGTTAATTAACCTCTCTGAGTCTCAATATTCTTTTCTGTAAAATAAATGTGATTTTAGTCCCATCTCATAGGGTTATTATGAGAATTCAATGAGTGAATACATTTAAGGCATATAGAACAGTGTCCGTCATGTAGGAAGCACTTAGTAAGTGTTAGCAACTTAAATATTATGCCCTTCAGACAGTGATCTTGCCAAAGACAGAATCTCTAGCCCTCTCCAGCTCTGTGATTTTAAACAGCCAGTTTTCACCTAGTTCACTGGGTCGAAAGGTTGGGTAGTTGTGGTGGTACACAAATTGATCTTTGTGGGATACATGAATAAATACTTTAATTTTAATAACTGTTCATTTATTATATATTAGGGGAAAAGATCGAGCCCATTATTTCCTGGAAATTATTGACCATATTGAAGATAAAGCTTTTAAAAAGTGGATATATATCAGAACACGTACTATGCAATATGGGCATATGCATATGACACGAGCTGAATCTTAAAGGGTCAATGAGGGTGGGGGACAACTTCCTGGAGAAGGGGACATCTGTGCAAAGGCCCAGGGATAATGCAGCATGATAGTAGGGAAGAGGGACGAGGCTGGAGAGGGGCAATCAGAATGCAGGACCTTCTACACCATGGCAATGAACTTGACCTTGTTCCCGAAGGGGATGGGAAGTAGTGGATGCTGTCACCTGTCAAGAGATGATGAGGACATGCACAGCGGTCATGGAGAGAGTGAGACAAGTAGGTGAAGTCAAGAAATCTTCGGAAGGTGAAAGAAGACTCTTGGCACCCTAGCTGGGGATCCAATAGATGCTGCATCCGCTGCTGAGCCAGAGAGTGCGGGGGGTTGGAGTGACAGAGATGACTCTAAGTGACAGCAGGGAAAATAGTCCAGCTTGGCACTGTCGGGCTTGAGGTCCCTAAGGAGAGACCTTTAGACATAGATCTGTGCCTGGGCCTGACTCAAAGTGGGTGGGAGGTGAGCAAGTGCAGAGAGCGGGTGCAGGCTGTACTTCCAAGAGGCTCAGACAGGGTGGGGAGGAGAGAACCTAAGGACAGCTCTGGATCAAGGATTGGAGAACCTTTAGCATGTTTTCTCTGCTGAAGATGAGGAGGGAACAGAGAAGGCGAGGTTTGAAAGCCAGTGCTGCCTCTCAGACCCAGGGCTGACCTCCCCGGAGTCCTGTATGTGATCTTGTGTGTCTTCATACATTTACAAGCTGTGCCTCTCTCTGCATGTCCCTGTCCTCTAGCCCACCGTGGCTGGCCTGCCGCTCCTTCCTTCCTTCCATCTTTCTTTCCTTCCTTCCTCCAGCAAATATTTATTACTTATTATTATTTGCACCTATTATATGTTCCAGGAGCAAACAGATAAACCAAAACAGATGATTATGGAGTATCCATTCTAGTAAAGGGAAGCAGACTATCAACACAATGAAAGGCACGATGCACAGTGTGTAAGATGGGAAACCTGCCCTGGGTAAGAAATAAATCTGGGAAGGAAGGCAGGGAGCACCCTGTTGGGTGAGGGGTGGCCAGCAGCAACAGTAAGGAGGTCAGGCATGAAGGTAGCTTTTGGATAAAGATCTGAAGGAGACAAGAGTGAGTGGTGTAAATACCAGGGGGAAACGTGCTCTCGTTCGGGGAGCCAGGAGGGAAAATGCCCTGACTCAGGAGGGACCCTGCTGTCCAAGGAAGGGCACAGAAAACATCCAGAGTGGCACTGAAGCATCAGCATGTGACCTCAAGAGGACTCTCCTGGCAGCACAAGGTGGAGTTTCTAGCTCGTTGTCTTTGTGGCCACAATATTGGCACTTAACCTGGATTATCGCACAACTTTAAGTGAGTGACCATTTCATTGCCGATTCCTTTCCCCTTTGTCTCCTCGCCCTTTTGCTCCAGTCTGTCCCAACTCACGGTGCCATCTTCCTCTAAACTCAGGGAATGCGACACTCTGTGCCCTGCTTTGGTATTGACACTCCCCACTGCTCGCTGGATTTTCAGTCTGGGAGCCAGACTCAGAAGGAGTGAGGGGCCTATGGGGGAAGTTAGGAGCAAGGTTCAGGCTAAGTCCCAGCAGGTGGAAAAGCCACAATCCAGCTGGTGGAAAGGGTCTGTGCTCTCAGTCCTGAATCTGGAGATCCTCCTGGAACTGTGGCTCTCTCCTGTGGGAGCAGCCACATAAGGTCAACTCAGAAAAGGCCTGACAGCAGGGCTGCTTAGGTGACCAAGGAGATGACTTACACACCAGCAGGTTAGGGCTGATCCAGCAGCAGATACCTCCGACTCTCAAGTTCAGAGGCAAGAAATGCAGTCACCAGAATGCCTGGGACTTGGACAGGACTTGCTTGCAGATTAATTTGATCAGTCTTAACTCAGTGATGAGCCAGAGAATTGTCAGCTTGAGATCCTTCGATCCCCTGCCTGGGGGCAAGACAGGTTCCCAAGTCCAGGCTGGGACCAACCCTAGTTATGGGAATAAATGGCTCCAGCTTTGAAAATTTAGGAGTGGCCACAACCCAGAACCAGTCAACTTTTAGAAACATATGAACAATTTAATTGCCTGGACTCAATTATTGGCCACTTTCTGCAACTACATCCTTGCCATGGCCTCTTCACGTGTGGGAAAACGTCCCAGCCTCTTGACTTTGGGTTTGGCCATGTGACTTGCTTTGGCCAACAATAAATGAGTAAAAGTCATAGTGTGTCAGTTCCCAGCCTAGGCCATACAAGGCCTTGCACATGCCTTTCCACCTGCCCTTCTGAGCTTTTGCCACCACAACAAGAAGGACATAGATTGGCTAGTCCACTGGTCCCAGAAGGAAAATGGGAACATGAGGATCAGAGCTGCCCCAGAGCCAGCCCATTTAGACCAGTGCCACCCCAGCCGGCCTGCAGGTGCAAGAGCCACAGTGAATGATGACTGTTTTAAGATCTGAAGACAAAAACCAAACAATTGTTTGAGCTGCTTCAAGGTGCCGAGGATGGTGCTTGTCCTCAGAAACCTCACAATCGATTTGCTAGCTTCATTTGAGAGACTCGCTGGAAATCAACTGGATGTCCAGGTTCCCCGTGACAAGCAGAAATGCAGACGCTCCCATGTAGGTGACAGAAAGTAAAAAGCCACAAGTCAGTTTCCATAGACAACAGGGGCAATGGCTGAGCTTGCTGTTGTGTGTCTGCTAGTTGCATCATCACGATATCTGAGAGAGAACACTAGAAGGTCTACAGTAGTTTGGGACTCGCAAAAAATAATTCATTATGCATAATGGTGATGTTGGCAGTGCATGCCAAATGGTTAAATCTAATGTAGCATACAGTTTCATTAAGGCACAACAAAATTAATCTATCCCTTCCCACCAGGAGGTTTAAACAAAAGCAATGGGGAAGGAGCTGCATGTAAAAAGCAGCAATTCATTAATGAAATGAAGACATGGAAAATAATTAGGCTTATAACAAGAGATTAGAGAACTAAATTAACCCTTCTGTTTACTTTGCACAGAATGCAAAGAAGAACTTTGGCAAATGTTAAGTTATTATGGAAATGTCACCTCAAAAGATTAGCCTGGTGGCCTCTCATGAAAGGAGTGACCTGGGCTGGTCCCCAGTCTAATAACTTTGCTTGATGACAGTTGAAGCCATATCTGCAAGGCATTTCTGTGTGGGGTCTGGAGGCATGGAAGAAAGCAGGTACAGCCATGGAGCTGCAAATGAAACAGTTAATTAAAAAAAAAAGTCGGGTTTTGATGTTGACACATTGTATGCTAACTTGGGTAATTAATAATATTGAAACGAAGGGGCTAATCTAAATCAATGGAAGGCTGAAGCTTTCCTCTGCCTGATTAGTAATGATAAGCCAAGGGGGACAATTGAGCTTCTTTTCTTAATAACTCCCAAGTCCTCATCTGCATGGGGGATTGGTGAGAACAAGGGCCTGGCCACTTGATGGGGATGAAATGCAGCTCGGGACAAAACAGCCTGGGAAATGGGATGTGCACTTTCTAGCAGGCACTCCCCCATGCCCCTGACCCCCACCCCACTACTGCTCCCAGCCAAAGAGCACAAGGCTTTGGGATTCAACTGGTTTCCTGCATCTTGGCTCCCTAATTTAAGGGCTGCAGTCCAGGTTTGCAGCCTTGGGTTTCCCCAGATGGGTCAAACTTTTTCGTGTGCTATTGGAAGAAGTCTAGACTCTTCATAGGTTAGACTGCATACATCTAGACTCTGTGTGTCCTGTCACTGAGGCTGGGGACAAGCAGAGGGTTGGGAAGTGAGTGACCGTGGTAAGGGTCCATACCCACCCTTCGATGGGGAGAGACAGCCGGAGGGGGCCGTGCCTAAGGGACAGTGGCGGCAGGAAATGGCCCAACCTGTGGACCCATGTGGGATCTCCTCCATGGAGGTGGAAAACAGGGCCCCCCGTGGGATCCCACCTATGGTGGCAGCCCCACATGCCTTGCCCAAAGCCATACATGCTCTCATGTTTCATACAGTAGTGACACTGTCTCTCTATCCAGCTTGCCTTATGCTGGTGGAACAAGTGGCCATTCATTCATTCTACACAACGAACTGAGGATCAGAAGGTTGTGTGAGATACCATGAGAATCAAAATTAACATTTCTTTAGCAACTAGTTTGTGACTGGTGTTTCCCCCACATTATCTTGTTTCATCATCTAATATAAAAGATATTCTGTCTCATTCTATAGATCAGTAAACTGGAGCAAAAGCACATTAAGGAGTTAGCTTGATATCATTTTAAAGATGACTATGACTTTTGAAAGTTTTATAGACATACAAATCATCTTCTATGGCACCTCCCAAAATACATCGAGAGCAGAACAGGTAAAATTATGGTGAGGGAAGGAGGAGAGACCAGAAAGCAAGTTCTTTCAGAGACAGCTGCTGTTACCACTCCAAGCTCTACATCCAGGGCCGAGTCTGGAGCGTGTGACGCTATGTACTCCTTCCGCGCCCCACCCCTGCACCATTGCCTGGAGTGGGGAGGTTCGCAAGGTGGGAGAGAAAGGAAGTTGAGAATATGGTCAGACACATTCAGGGCAACTGGAAGAAATATCAGTGGCCTGGGGTCCATAATTTTCAAACTAAAATGTAGGGCAATTGCTTCAGTGTAATTACAAGTGTCCTTGAGGAAAAATATTTGAAATCCTAGAATTTCTGTAGACTTAGGACTATCCTATTTGAGCAATTCAGAGATTGCTGAGGCCCCTTCCTCCTGTGGGTCCCCATTAATCCAGAAAAACCACCACTAACCACCATAGCAGCATTGGGTCTTTCCACATACGGCCTTCCTGCCCACATTTGCCCAAGCCAGAGAGAAAGGAGAGCAAGTGTAAGAAGAAAAAGACACCCTGTATTTTCCTCATTGGAGTTCCTGATGCTCCGTCCTGTTCTTCAGCTTCTACCTGGGCTACTTTTCCATTCATTCCTTTGTTCATTCAGCGCTTCTCTGGGTCCTACCCCATACCAGACATCGTGCGGAGCACTTCTTTCATGGTGTCTTATTTCACCATCACAATAACTTGCCAGGACAGCACTGTTATCCCTGGTTTAAAAATGAGCCAGTTGAGGCGCAGAGAAGCTGAATGGTCTCCCCAGTACCCAGCTCAGGGGTTGGGACCAGCCTGTGTGCCCAGGGCTCCCCAGACCCCTCCACAACATCATTCTGCCTCATGGCCCCATATTTATAGACATCATTTTTGTTAGAAATTTGCCATCCTTAACCCTAAGAGAGCAGGCATTTCCTCCCATTATCCATATATTCAAATTGAGGTCCCAGGGTCATTCTAGAATAAATGAGAACTTAGAACCCCCTTAAACTGTAGAATTTTCATTAATCATTAGTAATCCACTTTGCCTGCTGAGCCACACTGCAATTTCCAATGCTAGGCAGAACAGCCGCCCCCGCCCCCCAGAGATGTTGTGTCCTTGTGATACTACAAACAAAGAAAGCCACCCGCAAAACTTCGCAGACTTGTGAAGAGATGGCATCCAGAGTGTGGCTTACGCATAGCAAATGTTTAATGAAGATTTGATTTGAATGAACGAGTGAATGAATGAACAAATGAATGGCTGTGCAGGGTCCCTGAGGCTTCTCTGATCTTCTCAGATCATTGTTATTGATACAAACCCGTGTGGGAGGCAGAGAGCCGCCTCAGGCCAGGCATGTCAGCACCGCTGTGCTCGCCTGGTGGCCGGCGGTGGGGGTGCTGAGCACACAGTTCTTCGTGAAAATGCTTCTTTATATTCCTGGTGAGCATTTGTCTCAGACTCCCCACAAAGGTTGGTGGAATTTGTTTTTAGGATTACCTGACATGCATTAAAAGCAATTGACTTCAGAGCAAATACTATAGAGTCACTTTGTTCATTGTCATTGATTTAATGGGGATCGAAAAGAAAATCGGATGTGAGCCTATCATTTTTAAAGAATTTTTTGTTGTTATTGTTTTATTTACTGAAGTGGATGAAATCTCTGGTCCATGACCCACTTCTTGACCAATTACATTAAATAAAGGTGGGAGGTGCTATGTAGCTAGTGATGTGCTAGTGTTCAGACCCTTGAGGAAACACGGTTTGTACGGAGTTTTCCATTTCATTCATAAATAAATAAATGTGGACCCTTTGTGCCTAAATTATGTAGAGTTGGTCAAGGCCTTAAAGAAAGTTTAAGGATTTCTCTTTTGCAAATCTTTTTCCTGTAATCTGCCGCCTCTCCTCACCCTCCATATTTCACTCTAATCTTCTGGCTCCTTAAACCAAAAGAAGTGTATAGTCAGCCATGTTCAGAGGTTGTCTTCTTTTTACCACCTAGTGGATTTGGTGTTCTGAGTCATGACGTCTTTCGGATCATTTTGTTCCTGTCTCTGAAGACATTTCTGCGTGTCCCTGTCCTTCAGCACTACCTGCTTTCGATTCCGGCAGTGGCTTTGAACAGCACTCTGACACGGTGTCACCAACACTTGAGAACTCCCCAAACTTAACCAAGACACTTGAAACATCCTCACTTCTGTAAGTGGCTCTCAAGCAAATCCCTCAGTCCAAACCTGTGGTAATTTTTAGTTTCAGTTCTAATCTGGGCATAGGTGGAGTTCCAGCTAAGAAAGCTTTCTCTTTACTCTTCAGAAAGGGAGGGAAGAGGGTTGCCTAAGAGATGTGATTGGAGAGGTTTCAGGAAGCACCTTCAGGGAAGAAATACTCTTCGACCACATCTGAAGTTCGTTCGTTTGGGTTGCCCATGTGAAATTGCAGATATTTGGGGTGGTGACATACTGAGTTTGGTATTAGATTAATTTTGTCATCTGATTTCCAACTAAGACCCCTAAATAGTTTGTACAAAAGGAAAAAGAATCTAAACTGGCTATGAAAGTAATCTCAAAAGGTGAGTTCGAAGAGAGTTTTGAGCAAGGAAAACATCACTTAGTGTGGGGACTCCAAGGTAACTATTTTAAAGGATAATACTTACTTGATGTGGAAGTTTAGATATGTTTTTTTAAAAAGATAGGAGTTTTTCATATCTTTGATGCAATATTTTGTGCTCAGAAAAGATTATTCAGAGTGTTACTTTTGTTTTAAAAATTAATACTTAACTTATTAAGGTTATATTTTCAAAACCATTTGGCTTTTCAGCTCAACTTACAAATGTTATTTTATTGGAAAAACAAGCAAATTTTAGAATTTACTTTGAAGGGGGCTTTTGACAAATTTTTTATCTGATTTACAAGTTAATCATTAAATTCCTTTAAACATCTTAAACTGAGTATAGAAATTTCATATATTCAATTTTCTTTTTAAGTACACCCTTTGAGTAGGAGACACACTTTTCTAAAAAGATTTGAGGTTAAATTCACAAGTCAACTCATTTTAAATTGTAATGCTGACTTGTTATTCTAATAGGCCAAATGCTGTTCATCATTACAAATTCCCCCAAATATTAAATATGCATATATTACTCCTTAATACCCAAATATTAATATTACGAGATTGATGTTCTTAAAATATAGATACTTAATTCTAAATCTTCCTAGGATTTAAAGATGCATATTCACCAAGGAAAAAATTATATCATTCCAAAAATTTTTCAGTAATTTTCATAAGCAATTTTTAGGGTTACATTTTTAGCAGAATTGGATTTCTTAGTGATTAAAGAGGCCGTGGGCCAGGACACCAACTGAATTTGTGCCTTTGACTCTGATGGGACAAATAATGTCCCTCCCAAGTTTATATATAGTTGCTATATCAATACTTGCCAAATGTTTGAATAATATCATTACCTAATATTTGAGTCTGACTTAGAATCTCTAATCCCTACATACTGCTTTGCCTCCTGCTCGTATTCAACTTCACTCTTTACTACTTCATTCTATAATTATTTTTCCAATTTCTTTATGTTAGAGCCATAAGTCAAAGAGATATTTAAATAACATGTAATTGACTTTCTTATTGTTTTGTTTAATTCTGTGGTTACCATCTTAATAAGGTCATGCCAATGACAAAATCAGCTGCAATATTTTAGTGTTACACCTCATCAATACAGATGAATGTTGACCTTCAGAGTATCAACCTGGGAAATTCTGTGCAGGTTACTGAGTTGTCTCCACTCCCAACAGAGTGCATCCCCCAAAACTCACTCTGCTCACATATGAAGCTATTGCATCCTTACACCATTGCTGCAAAGGCTAAGACTGTTATTTCTGATACTCAGAAAGCACCTCCATGTAAATGTTGCCAGGCCAGTTGCTTAGTTCCCATGAGAATGTTGCTCAGTTCCCTGCTAATCTAGACACATCATCATGCCATGGTCATGGAGGACAATTGGCCTCCTCACAGCCTTGGTCCCTTTGTGTGCTCCCCATCTTGCTCCATACAGGCCAAGATGAAGTGGGCTCTACAGAGAGCTGGTGATTCCCCATGGTTGTTCCTGGAGGTAATAAAACGATACCTTCATGACACCCGGTGGGGATCGAAGAGAGAAAATTCAATTGCAAAAACAATTGAATGACTTTCGTGTACCCTTCTTATGCTTAAAGGCCCCATCCCACATCATATCCAACATATTAAAATATGTCCATATGACACACTAAACACATCATTTTGCTATAAAAAATTGGATCTAATTTTGTGTTTTGAAACGATTTTATTTACATCAAACATTTATAATCATTTACAACCTACAGTCACTTTTTTCCATACCCACTTATCCCAGTGCCCAGCTGGCTCCTGTCTGCGCTGATTCATAATGCCACCTTTGTTAAATGCCAGCTCACATGCATACAAGAGCCCGTTTCTCCTCTGCAACATTTGTCTGCTTCTCTGTGCCCGTGAGAATACCACCACCCCACCTGCCATCCACAGCCTTTCTTCTGCAAAATTGTCTTAGTTATTTACTATTCCATATAAATTTTAGGACCAGCTTACTAACCACCACCAAAAAAAACCCTAAGTGCATTTCAATCAAAATGGTATTTAATCTATAATTTGGAGAGGACAAGCATCTTTTCTATCCTTCAATACAGTTTTATGATTATCTCTACAAAAATCTGGCATATCTTTTGTTAGATTTGTTCCTAGGTGTTTGGTGGCTTTTGTTGCATTTTAAATTGGTATTTATTTAAACTTGTATGTTCTAGTTTATTTGTTACAGGTATATATAAATGCTATTGATTTGTGTATATTGATCTTACTGAGCTCTTATCAATTTTAATAGTGTACACAGTAGACAGTACCAGGTCTCCCCAGACATAGAAGAAACCACACCTCCCAGGTGCTCTGCAGCCAGGGAACATGTGACCAGGTGTGGCCAATGAAATGGGAGTGGAAATGATGCCACCATGAACAGGCTGAGGCAGTGGAAATCTCCTGCATAATTTTTTGGTCTCTTCCTTCTTCTACTGAGACAGACGTGGATGCCCACTGTTGAGGTGGCAGAGCCTGAGTCGGTGAGTCACCACATGGCTCGAAACCTCAACAGACTGCACGGGAAGGAAATACACAGCTGTTTCGGTAAGTCACTGACGCCTCAGGGTTTATTGTTTCCTCCGTGTAACTCAGCCTCTACTGAAAGACAGTTTGCCTTTTGATTCCCTTGGATTTTTGCATGTGGACCATTGCAGCAGCTGTGAAGAACTACAGTTCTGTTTCTTCCTTTCCAATGCTTAGGTAATTAAAATTGTATGAATATCAAACTTAACAATTAATGAAGTTCACACAATGTTACATTTTGTAGATCTTTAATTAAACATTTATTAATTGTGATTTGCAGTTTTCCTTTGTGTTCTTTCAGGTCTCGGATATTTCTGTAGGCCCTTAAAAAGCTGGTAGGCCCCAGGCCTCACATATGGTAAGAGAGCCCAAGGGTTAACAAGGCCCTGGTTAGGCTGGTTGTCATTTTTACAATTCTACCAGTCTAGAAGCCTGCAAGAATGGGATAGTGTAACACGGGCACAGAGAGCCCTGGCTGAGGTGAGTCAACTGGGCTTAGACCAAAACCAACAAAAGCACTGTGCATATCCCAGCCAACTGATGTTGGAACGTCTCCCTCTTCCCAGTTCATCCTTTCCTTTAGGAGGAGATTCAGAGTTATTCACTCTGTCCTTCTCTTACTGCTAGAAGTTGCTAAAGGCTCTGAATGTCTTATTATTATCATTTTAACACTGTAGGTATGGTTTAGTTAAAAAAAAATCCAAAATAATAAAACCTGACCTTATCAAAGAATATATGAATTGGAGATGGTAATTTGCTTTACAAAGGGTTCCCTGCTCCACAAAATGAATTCAACTTTGGTGTCCCTAAAATAGCCAGTTCCCTTGGTGCATGTTAAATATAATTCAATTTACAAAAATTTCGATTTGCATATAACCTTTTCAGTAGCACATCCATTGTGCAAAGCAATGTACACTTGTAATTGGCTGCAAATTGCCAGGAGACCACCCTTGTACATATTGTTCTTAGATGTGCAATTTTTTCTTAATCTCCATGGGATAGAGGAGCAGAGTGGCTAACGTTCCAGTTGCTCATCCGATCCCAGTGGCTATGCTGACAAAGGACATTTGTGGATTATTTGGGGGCAATATGTTGTATGTACAAATTAATGTTGTGTATTTAGAAACAGGAAGTGAGGAGCGGTCAGGTGGACTGAACACGCATTGCCTGGCTGAGTTCATGACAACCGGCAATGTTGGAGAAGCTCTCTGTATCTTGGTGGCCTGACAGGCATCAGGAGAAAGTGAAATGGAGCAAAGGACAAGTTATGATCATGGTGTGGATATCATTTTTCCCCATGAGGCAGCAAACCTGCAGGAGCATCATCCCAGGAAAATAATAGAACTAACACAGTGACCTGAGCCGCATGGATAAGGGGAGTGCCACAGCCGACCCGGCCAGCTACCCTGGGGGCCTCCTCTCTGTGTAGTGTATTCTGGTCACAGGAGTGTAGCCAAGGTACTTAGCAAGGCAAGCATGGCATTTCCTCATGTGTCTGTGTAAAAAGCAGAAATGGCACCTTTTTATGGCAAATTGAGTTAAAGTAGATTATTGCCAATGATGCCAAGTCACATCTAAACCCCTTTTCAACCTGAATATTAAAAACCTTGCCTGGCACATCACACTCTCTTTTCAGAAATGATACCTTCCTCACGCATTCCCACTGCCTCCCTTCCCGAGTCTGATGCCAGAGCCCTTCTCTTCTGATTAGAAAGTTCCCTGCGGGATTTCATCTGGGTGCTAACAGCTCTCCCTCCCCAGGCTGGCCTGCAGGGTGTGTCAGACACTCCCTCCTGGAGACCTGGGGCTCTTCAGCAAGCTTCTGGGAGATGCACTGAAAGGAGCTGAACTGACTTCTATCTAGACCTAGTCTTTTGGGCAAGTTTGTGTTTTGTTTGTTTTGTTGTGTTTTTTTGCTGGTGGGAATGACTCTATAGCCCCCCATTCAGGTCACCTCCCAGAAGGCACTGCTTGGCTCCTTCTCATTCTGGGGTGGGTGATATAAATGGACTACCATAAACTCCTTGGTTGCAGATAAGACGCACACATCAATTAAAAAGTAACAAACAAAAATATTGTGTTGCTTCTTAGAAGTCCAACTTGGAGGTAGCTGATTAAACCCTTTATCACAACCCTCCAAAAGAGAATTTCCTATGTGACCAAAGTTTCTCTTTGCTGCAGCGGGGTGGGGGTCTGCCACCTGCGGCGTGCAGATTGTGTGCTGCACAAGTCCAGGCACCCTGTTAGCACAGGCCACCTCAACGGTGCCGCTTGGAGTCAGGCAGGTCACACGCAGCTTGGACTGTTGTACCCTGTCGCGCTGGCCCTGGGAAGACTAGAGCTGATGTGTGGGCCTGAGTTGGAGGAAAACAGATAGATCTGGGTGTAGACCCACCTGGGTTCATATACTTGCTCGGCCATGTATAATCTGTGCCATCCTGGACAATCTACATAGCCTCTAACTAACTGCCCAGGCAAAGCAATGTCCAACTCACAGGCAGTGAAGATCAAATAAGAGGGTGACGTGGCAGTGCCTGGCCCATTGTCCTGATGTGAGGTTCCCTTCCTGAGAGTGTTACTGGGAGCTGGCCGTACTCAATAGCCAGGCAAGACAGTTCAGCTTTTGTCCCTTCTTCACCTGCTTTGGGCCTAGAAGCCGGGGGTAGAATGAGAAACTAGCAGAGGACCAGGGCTATGGCTTTGTGACCTCCACGGGGTCTGAATATGAGGTGACCAAATGTGCTGAACCCCCTGGCATGCCCAGGCAACCTGAGCCTCTTTCAAAAAAGTTGTTTCCCTGTATATTTTCGATTTACAACAAAGCCAAGTCACAGTGGCTTGTGAGTGGAGATGGCGAGGAAGCCTGGACAGCAGGTGAGTGGGGGGAGGCTGAGGTGGGAGAGGCACGTGTGCTCCCTCCATTCCTGGCAGTGGGGGAAGATTGGCTGGGAATAGGCGAACAAGGTATGAGAATGTGAAGTCTCTATTCTACACACGTGGCATTTTTCTGTGCTGCTTTCCCTTGTTTGTTTTGTTTGTAGCATTGTGTCCAGTGGTGCCTGAGAGCACTGACGGAAGGGACCTGCCCTTGAAGGGGGCCCTGTGTCGTGGGGCAGCAGTGGCCAGGTCAAAGCCCTCCCCACAGGTTTTGGAAACTGGAAGGTCAGAGTCTGGGCCCTGGTGGCCTCCCCATAGGAATCTAGACTCCACAATCTTCTGGGTCAAGTCTTGGACATTTTGTGGGGCGAAGAGGCCATTCCCTTCTGCCCACCCAGACATGATGGCCACAAGGGATGTGTTGGCCTCCAGAGGCCTCCTCCAGCCTGCTCTGCCCTGGAGAGAGATTGGATGGAGCCAAGGACCTGGAAGGGAGTCCCCAGCTTTGCTGGTGGGAGGGAATAGACTCGGGTGCCCTTTCCCTCCAGGTTCCCTTGAGATCTTTAAGCCTGAGATCATGACTAGTCACTCAGTGATCACACTCCACAAGGAGGGGCATCTCCCATGGCCCAGCCCTCAGCCAAGCTTGGAGACACCAGCACTCATCTCTTTTCTGGAGAAAGTCACAGCTGTCAGTCCTGACCATGGAATGTAAGACCAGGGGACTTTAGAGGTTGCCCAAAGGAGCTTCTCACCTTGTCCAGCTCCCTCCTCTCTCTTAGCTGCCCCAAATTTCTTCTACTATCCTAGTTTCAATACATTCCCAGGGCTCGACCGGTCCCCTGCCCCTCTGTCCAGACAGAGTAGAAATGGTGCCAGCTGTGGACCTCTGCTAAGAGGAGGGCCCACTCAGGCAGGGTAACAACATCTCCCCGAGCCTGTTTTCTTAAGTAAGAGACTTGAAAAAGATCCCTGGCCTACCTATTTCTCCTTATTGAGAAGTGCAGGTCAGACGTGGACATGAAAGCACTTTGTAAGCTGTAATACGCTGCACAGGTGAGTGTGTTATTCTCCTCAGTGCTGAGACAAGGCTGAGATGAGGCTGCCCGGGGCCTCATCCTACCCTCTATGGTAAAGGCACCAAACCAGCAGCCCTTGGACCTCCAGGTATGTTGTATTTACACAGTCTTTTAAAATATTTAAAATTCAAAATTTGTTGTCAAAGTTTTAGATTTAAAAAAATGGATTTCTAGCTTCCCTTTAACAATGAGGAGGCCTGGCAATCGTGGCGACAGTGGCCACCTTGGGCTGTAGCAGCTGCCCCCTGTAGACAGTCACGTGTTCACTAGTTTGGCACAGCCCAAGTGTCTCATACTCAGCAGTCTGTCACCTTGCCTGCCTAGCCCTTGTGGGCACCTGGGTTGTAGCCATTGGCCTAAAAGGAGGCCTACTAAGGATTTCCCTGAGAAAGTTACCTCTCATTTCTCACTTTATTTTTACTGTGCCCTACCCCCACTGTCCTCCCGCCCATGGACAGGAGATTGGCCTTTTCTGAAGCAAGTGAGGCAGGATGACCAGGGCTAAGGGGAGCAGCACCAAGGACCTCGCCAAAGGGCACAAGGAAAGCTCGTTCAGGGATGCCCGGGCTTCAACAGCTGTTCCAAGAGGACTAGAAGATGCTTTCCCCTAGCGGCATCTATTCAAACGTTAAGAGTGGTGTGCTGGTTAGCCATGGCTATGTAATCAACCGCCTCAAAGCTCGGAGACTTAAAATCATTTGTTAATTTGTCTGACAGTTCCGTGGCTCAGCTGAGCAATATCCACTTAGGCTGTCGCATCCTGTCGTGCTGAGATGGCAGCTGGAGTTGGAGTCTTCAGAAGGCTCAGCTGGGCTGAAGGTCCAGGATGGCTCCTCCCCGAGGCTGGCAGCTCATGCTGGCTGTCCACTGGGAGCTCAGCAGGGCCTATCAGCTGGGCCACCTCTGTGTGACATCTCCAGGTGGCTTGGGCTTTTCACTATGTGGCCATTGGGTTCCCAGGAGGATGTCCCAAGAGTGAGTGTTCCAAGGGACCCAGGAATAAGACGCAGGGCTTCTTATGCACAAGCCTCGGAAGTGTCATTTGTGCCATGTTTCACTGGTCAACAGCAAGTCACAGAAGCTGGCAGAGTCAAAGAAAAGGGGAGTCCACACAGCATGAGTGATGGGAGGCAGGACTCCACGAGGGGCCCACCTTCGAAAGTAACCATCCAGGCAGCATTGGTGAGGTTGGTCCTTGTATCACTGCTTTTATGTGGTTTTTTTTTTAGAACAACTCATCTCCTCTCCCTTCAGCTTTCCCCAAGGTAAGATATTAATGAGATCGTATCTGAACTCTCTGACAAAATAATGCCTCCTTATGAAGCATACTATTATTACTAGCCTGCTTGATCGCTCCCACCTGGAGCCCTCAGAACACAGGATGGAAACGATATCTCAACAACAAACAAAACTTCATTAAGCCCATTGAAATAACACAGACATTCGGATTTAGTACAGATCAAATCCTATTATCAACAAACTGCATCAAATTGCCTCCAAAAGTCTGTAGAGCCAGATGTTTTCCAAGTCCTACTTCCTTCAAGCAAACGCCCAATGTAAGCAACGTGAAGGACTACTAAAGGATAGGAACATCCCTCGAGATTTATTAGGATGTGGTTTGACCCATTTTCTTTTAGTAACAGGTTCAGGCATCTTAAAATCAGAAAGAAACTCTTGCAGGATTCATGAATGTAAGCTGGCTGAGAAATGATTCTCATTTAAATTGTAGAAAATGCATCTTTATGCTGTTATCGGGGGACCCCGCTTCCATGCCCTGGGGGTATCCACTAGATTCTCTGGTCACTAGTTGATGAGCTCAGGGTGCAAAAACATGTCTGGCAGCTGGGAGCCCCGCTCAAACCCAGAACCTTCCCCAGGACGAGAATAAACTCAAAATAAAGCGAAGGGCTTCATACCATGAGGACTAGGGTGGCAGTGGAGGCAATGGCGTTGTGCAGCACTTAGACATTCCCCCAAGGTGAGCCTCTGCTTTTCTCTTCCTGGATACATACAGTTCATAGTTCTTCCCTGCTTATTTCTGCCCTAAGGGGATGCATTAGGGTTAGACAGGCATACGAAAGCCATCCAGGAATGCAACTGCACCTGCAGACGGCAGAAGCTCTCCCAGTGCAGACGCTCCCAAAAGCCATCCCAGGCCCACCCTCCTCCGCTGTCTCCTCTCCGCATTCCCAGTTCTCACGTCAGGCAGCATCTTTCCTTCCCCATTAAAGGTCAAAACATCCCACACACTCAGCTGTGCCCCGCAGACCTCACTTCCTTCCCTTTGGCCAGTGCACACGTGGCTAAGGGATCGGGATGCACTTGGACAGGACCTCGCTGGAAGGCCATCTGCCTTCTCACGTGGTGTCCAGAAATATGGCCAGTCTAAACTTGGAGATCTCCACACTAAGCCAGGTGCTGTTCGTTAAAGCCATCTTTGTGTTATTCTCTTTTCCAAATTCATCCACTGCAGCCCCTATGCCTTTTTCCCATTAAAGGACACATCTCCTACCCTCCTCCTTAGTCTACTGCCAATTCACCTCACCCACACTACCCGCAGTCATGTAATTGACTGCTTTGTTCAGTCTCACAGTTAGACTCTGTATTTACTACATTATTTATGTTTGGTTTTCCTCTACTTTTGTCTTTAATGCAACAAGCATGGGCTGGGAAACTGCCGCAGTGCTGGAGATCCTGCTGGATCCCAGGGATAGAGAGATACCCTACAAATTGATGCAGAGGCGGGGATAGTCCTTACCCAAGCTAGGCACGGCCTTCAGTCTTTAGGCCTCTCCTGTGTGTCTGTCTTGCCCTTCCCAATGGATTATCAGCACCTGAAAGACAAGAATCAGGCCAGTATTTCCATTTGTACCTCTCCCTCCACCTCAGCCAACACGAGGCTCTGCCCACAGTGGACATTCAGAGTTCATGGCTGGAGAGCTGAAGGTCCTGGGCTCCACTCTCAGCCTAGACACTGACCTTAATTGCAAGGACCACTCAGAGTGCTGGGTGTGGTCTAAGAAGTCCCTAAGGAAACTGGTCCTTAACTTCCACAGTATGTCACACAGTGGGGGTTCCAGCCAGTTGTGAGGTCCATGCAAGAAATTTATTTCTAATACCTTAAGTACATTCTTAAAGGATAAATTTTATTTTTATAAGTTGGGCAGATTCAAGATTGTCCCAGTGTAACCACTTTCTTTCTCACTTGCCTTGGAACGTTGTGTGGTGTTGGTGTCAGCATGCTTAGGAGTGGTGCCTGGGCAGCACTCTTTCCAGCTGGCCCGAGTCATAGAGGGCAACCACTCGTGATGGCAGTTAGTCTCTGGCAACTATCAATTATCATAGAGAGTAACTCTCCCCAAATTCTTTATTTTTTTAACCAAAACCTGCATTTTCCTTGGGAGTGCATCAGGCTGTGAACCCCCTGTTTAGGTGTGTTTGGGAAAGAAAGGCTTGAGAATCGTTCCTTTAAGATGACTTCCTGCCCAAGGTATCTACACAACAGGAGAGAACAATTGTAGGGCCTAGCTATAAATTTCCAAATTCCTTCTGCAAGGAGGTGGAAATCTGGCAGGTCTTTGCAGAACTCGCCCCAGGGATTTTTTTTTTTTTTTTTTTTTGCCTACCCCAAATGTGACAGAGGCTCTATGTGCTAGCCTCAGGGGCCAATGGAAAGCTTGCCTTTTAAAATTGTCATTTTATTGATCATGATGTATGCCAGAATTGCCTCTTCAGCTTTATGTATTTAATTACTTGCCTTTTTCTCCTGTCTTTGCGTCTCTGGGTGATTGGATCACCAAGGGTGCAACTTCAAATAATTCTAATAAAGAAATGAGTCTGTTACAAGGTTGGTGAGGTGACTCTCTTTATTAGACCAGCTCCAAAATGAAAATGACTCTTAAGGGATGCTGTGCGTGGAAGCGGAGCTCCTGTCTTCTCAGGCTTCAGGAGCATGAGCGGAGAGAACTCAGGACGCACGCACTCAGCAAAGGAAGGAAAGCCTGTGGGTTGTGCAAGTGCGCATGTGCACCAGTGTGCACTGCGCATGTGCGCACATCCATCCGGGAACTTCTCCCCCAGAGACAGGAGCCTGCCTTTATCTGGAGTAATGGGGGCCAATTGCAGGATGGGAAGCATAATTCAGAACAAAGATCATTTGCTTTCCATGTTCTAAAGGAGCTGTGGTATTTGCAGAAAACTTTCTTTCCTCTCTTACCTTCTCTAGTCTCTGCAGGCTGTGGAGGTGCCACATCTTTACTGTACCTTGGGCAGCGGCAAGTGGAGAAAAGAAGAGATGTGGCCCTATCCAAGGGTAACCACTCAAAATGACCTTCCCTCCACATTCTGCCCACTGAACACCTCCCCTGGGCTGAGTCTCAGGAATGAGGCAGCTGCAGGTTGGCTGATTCAGACAGACCTGAGTGAAGCCGCATGTTGTCCAAAGGCGGGATCCCAGGTTAGAGAAAACTAAGCCAGGCATCAGGCTTCATAACCAGAAGACACATTTCTTTTTAATTCCTACCTCATTCTGCAAGAAATTTTTTTTAAAAAGCCAATTCTGAAACATGACTAACTCTGAAAAACCATTTATAATATCCTTGCTACATAATTAAAATGAACAAACTTATACCTTTTACTTCTTTAAAATAACATTCTGCATGTTAATTATCTCAGCAACACCCTAAGGCACATAATTTTATTTTCATTTAATAGTTAAGGAAGTCAAGACTCAGAGAAGCTAAGTGACTTTCCCAAACTCACACAGCAGTGAGGGCAAAAACAGGACCTGAATCTCCTTCTTCTGACTTCAAGATCAATTCTTTCCAAAACATTTTTTTCTTTTAATTCTTTTCTCATCCCAGGCTTATTTCTCTCTTTTAATTTTTCCATGAATCCATGCATCACTCTAATGTTATAAAGTCACTTTTTCCCCTGCTAGACACCACTTCAGAGACATATTTTCTTGGATTTTTTTTTTTTTTGGAAATTATCTCATTACATTATAGTTGCAATACATGTGTCCACACACGGTGCCCTCTGAGTATTTTGATTCCCTGGGCTGTGAGAGCAGTTGAAGGGACCTTGATGAGATGGGACTTTTCCTTGTGCCATGAGGACTCCGGTTCTCTGTCCCACTGACTCAGCTTCTCAGCACAGGGCTCGCTCTGGGATTTTTTCCTGCCCAAATAGGTACTATTAGGTATCTGGTATGCTTGGTATTCCCCGTGTATTATCTTTCATCCTCACAATAACCCTATAAGATACAGATGATGATGATGATGATGATTTTCACATATTAGAAAACTGAGGTTCAAAGACTCCATGGTCTAAGCAGAGCTGAAATGTAACTTGACTCCAAAACTCACACTTGTTTTTTTTATACTCTTTCTTCCTTTATGTTTTGATATTATTTGATATAAGAGAGCTAAAAGTTTCCCGATACCTCCATAACTAAAAATATTGGCACCACCGTATCAGCACCCATGGGGTTGCCCTCAGAGCCACACGATGAAGCCTGGAGCCTAAGGCTCAGAACCGGTGAGTCAGCCTGAGGGAGATGAGAACCAAGTGTCCCAGATTCTGGTTCCAACACTCCCGCTTGGCACTGGCCACCTGCGTGGCTCTGGGCAGGTGGCTTTGCCTCTCTGGACCTCCATTGCTCACCTGTATAACTGGGAGTTAGAGGTGTCCCTCCCTGAAGTTCTGTTCTGCTCTCAGATTCCTATCCTGAGATTCCCACACAAACCTACTGGGACGTGTTCTTTTTCAGAACAGTTCTGCCACCCGGAATCTCTCGAAGCCATGAGAGTCAATTCCCCATAACCGGAACAATGAGCGCTCCCACTTCCCCAAAGCATATGGCACTGTGGACGCCTGCCAGGGGCTCAGGGAACGGAAGTGAGGTGTGAATGAGCATCAGCAGCCAGCGTGTTGGGCTTGTCCTTGTTGTTCTTGTTACCCAGCACCTACAGTGGGGATGGGAGACCATCCCCTTTACCGAGGATTTCAAGGATGTGGCCTCTGCCTTCCTGGAGTGGATTGTTTCCAGTCCGGTCCTTACCACACCGCCCCGTCTCTACCACACCATCATGTCCAGTCTGCTTTGGATATTTCTGTTTCTCAGTGTCACTCTGTATTTAGTATACTAATAAAAAAAATTGAGGCTTTAAATAGAGAAAAAGTAAGTCCCAGTGTCTCATGTTAGCCCTGTTAGTGAGGGGAGGGTCAAGCGAAGACCTGTTTCGTATGTGCAAGAGAAGTGTCAAGTGAAGCGGGAGGACAGGAGGGAAGACATTTTATTTCGATTTTAATTGGCTTCTCTGTTCTTTCTCAGTTCCCAACTCTGACCCAGTTTCACCTTTTGTTACAAAGCTCCAGACCTTGATGGAATGGGGGGGGGGCAGGTAACAGCAGGGGGTGAGGGTAGAAGGGAATATAGCAAATTAAATATATTTCATGAGCTATCACTATTCATCAGAATCCTAATATTCAAGACTGAAGCCAGACTTCCATTTTTAAAAACTCAGGATTGCCTTTGTCTGTTTTTGTTGTTGTTGTGTTTGCCCTTTGCAAGGTCATGATTAAAACTTTATTTTTCTCTGTTGGTCACAAAACCCTATGCCCCTCAAAGGCGCTCACAGAAATTGCTGTGTCACTGTGGGGACCCCAGGCTGGAGGGAGGCCAAGCACAGCCCCATTAGAAAGCTGGCGGGAGTGCAGGGATGCGGCTGGGGGAGTCTGCCGCCTGTGTTCTCTGTCCTTTCTGCCCCAGGGAGGGAGAGGGAGAGGGAGGGGGGAGGGGGAGAGGGAGGGAGAAGGGAGAGGGGCCATTGCAGAGTTTGCCACAGTTTCACAAAGACTTTGAGTAGCAGCCTGTCCTGCAGAAACCCCTTCCCAGGGCTTCCTTGGGCATCAGAGGAGGGGAATAAGGTAGGTGGACAAAAAATTGATCTGTGATGACAACCCCTAGAGGCGTGAAATTATTAACTAAATTTATTAACAATGCAAGTTGCAGAAAGTCCTGCCGGTTACCAAAAAGGACCAGCTAGGTTTCTTGTGGGAATGCCTTGGAACCGCCTTAGGGAGCTGGCATTGTGAGAAAGGAGCACACACCCTGCTCAGGGGCTTATGCCAGTCATGTGGGACTCCAGCGCTTTCTCTTACAATGGCTATGTTGGGTGTGGGGTGTGATTTGATCCAAATCATGTAACAACAAGCTGCTATATGGCAGTGGGGAGGAGTGCAAGTACCCTATTTCCATTCTGTAACACTGACTGACCACAGAGTGTGCACCAGCCCACAGACCAACAGGACAGACAGTGTGAGATCCAGGTAGGGACTCTCAGAGCACTGTGGCTGTGTGTCCATGAGCCCCCAAATCATCGAAGTGAAAAAAAAAACATCAACGCAACTGGCCACTTTGCCCTAATGGATTAAAAATTGTTTTGCTTTCTTTTCATTTCCTTAATGGATGTTTGATCACTGAATTAATGAATCCACTCTCTGTTCCCTTTTGGTTTGACATGGCTGTGAATGTCTGGAGGAGAATCCTGGGGTGAGTATCTATTCTAGACAGTTGTTCGTATTGGGGCAGCTGAGGACTATGGAGACAGAAAAATGAAAAAGAAATGGAGTTGACCAGAAGTGGGTCACGGTAAGAATCATTGAGGGGTGGTGCCTTAAGGGAACAGGACAAAACCAAAATTGTAGCAAAGAGAATTTCTGAGATTCGTGACTTCTGGAAAGGAATGTATGCCACAGTCTCAGGTGTCTTACAAAAATATTTTGAAGTTCTTATGACTTCCATAGAATATTTAATAAATGCATACTTTTAATATTACTATGCACCATTTTAAGTTGAAACGGGTTTATGGAGGTTTAATAGGACAGTCACTTTGAGTGGGTGGGGTAGAGGAGCGTGCTAAAGATAACGATTTATCTGAGCTCTGAGAAAGACCCTTGGGAAAGGTACTTTACTGTGTAGGATTAATCATCCTCTAAAATCTCAAGTTCATTTACATATATTTCTGAGAGACACTGAACCATATTCTCTCTTCGCAAGCTCCATTTGTTCAGTTTGCTGACACCAGAGTCTATGAGGCTATTGTCGTCATGGTACTTTAAAGCCCATTCTGGTTGGGTGGAACATCCTTTGATATTTTCTTATACCTACTTTTCGCAGAATGTGTACAATGAGGAAAATTCATTTCCTTCCTGTCGAGAAAAGTTAATGATCATTTTCCATTATATTAAAATATTACCCATTGTTATGACTTCGGTTTAATGTTCCTGCAGAAATCTCCACGTTTTGTGGAGTTGAGCAAAGCCAAGGCCGAGGCACCCACGTGTTATTTCAGAGTTTCTCTTTAAAAATGGGTTGTTTCAGATGAGTTATGACAAAAAAAAAGGCAAATCACACCATTTCAGGGGAATTAGTAGGTAATTATATATTTTTAAAAATCCCTTTTAGCATGAAAATCCAAATTTTTAACAATGTTGTCTCCAGAATATAATTATAAATGCCACATTGAATCTCTGAACCAGAAATAAGAGACTTCCTTTAAGATATAATAAACACCCTAAGTCTTGGGACAATGTTTATCTTTCAAGAAAGATGAAAAGTAGAATTACAGGCTATTACTATATTGTAATTCCTTGAGTAGTTTCATTTGTTGCTTTTTTTTTTTTTTTTTTTAGTTTCCATCCTCCTCAGAGGGTTCAGTGTTGTGTCCAAAGAGGACGAGGCATGATCAGGACTTAGACTGTAAAAACAGAGTGGCCTCAGAAGATTCCCAGTCTCCACAAGTCAGGAGATGTTGTTTTTCCTGGTATTTTGGCAGATGTAAGATCGCCAGAACCAGAATTTTAGCAACGTGAAGGAGACTGTAGCAGGAGAAAGGCAGAAGAAAAAGAAGGTGGAATCTTAAGGTAGAGTGAGATGCTTTGTGGGAGAAGAGAGGAGAGCCTGGAATTCATTCAAACAGCTCAAGGGAGGCAAATCCATTACCAATTCTGTTCCCTTCTGTACTGGTTCACTAGGGCAGCCCTAGCAAAAGACCACAGACTGGGGCTCAGATAACAGAAATGTTTCCTCACAGTTCCGGAGCTGGACATGCAAGATGAAGGCACTAGCAGGGCTGGTTTCCTCCATGGTCTCTCCTGTGGGTTGCAGAGGGCTGCCCTCTTGTCGCCTCTCCTCATGATCGTCCTTCCATGTGCTTGTGTCCTGGCATCTCTCCTTCTTAAAAGGACACCAGTCACATTAGATTAGGGCCCAACCTAATGACCTCAGTTTACCTTAATCACCCTTTTGGGGACCCGATATCCAAATACAGTCAAATAGAGTCACTTGAATTAGCGCCCACTCATTAGACCTCATTGGACCTTAATCACCTCTTTAAAGACACTATCTGCAAATACAGTCACATTCTGAGGTTCTAGGGCTTGGGGCTGCAACACGTGAATTTTAGAAGGACATAGTCCAGCCCACTACACCTTCCAAACATTATTTTTTAAAATTCAAGAACTAGGTGGTGTATCTGTGGTGGACAGATGTCAACTGTCTCCGAAGCCTTAAATATAAGGAGGTGAAAGTTAGCTCCTTTGGGATATTTGAGGCACTGAAAATTGTAAGGGTCCAATTTCATTTTGATTAACCTGTTTTTTAAAATTTTTTAATGAACATTTCAGATATGCACAAAGTAGAGAGGACAGTACAATCAGTGTCCCACATTCATCCACTAGATTCAACAACTGTCATGATTTTGATCCTCCTGCTTAATGCATTCTCTCCTTTCTTCTCCTTTTTTCTTTTTCTCTTGTGAAGTGTTTTAAAGTAAATCTTGAGTATTGGGTCATTTTACCCTGCATCTCTTAAATGTAGGTCTTTAAGTATGCATGTCTTATGATGCCATTGTCATGCCTCACCACTGACAGTCATTTCTTGCTCTCACTTTACTCTCAATTCAAATTTTTCTATCTTGTCTCATCTCATCACATCTCTCTCTCTCTATATATATATATTTTAAAAAAATAATTATGTGAAATGAGATCCAAACAAGGTTATTATTACATTTACATTTGGTTGTTAATAGACCACTTATTTTAGGAAAACAGCATTTCTTTCCTGAGACTGCATCATTCAGGACATCCTATAAGGTTATTTACTTTTACTTGGAAATGGTCCTAAATACCAGGAATAAGCTCTCCCTCTGGGCCTGGGTAGAACTGCTTATCCTGTAATGCCTTGATGGATGTTATGTATTTACCTGGAGAGTGGTCAGCCTTACTAAATAGAAAATTATGCTTTCTTTTTGTTTAAATAATACTTGAGTTTCTATGAGCAGTCATTATATTAGACTCTCTAAAATGTCATTTCATTTTAGAGAGCATTTCTCATACAAAACACAGAAGTAGCAGGTGTCTTTAGATATTCCAGTCGCTTTAAGGTCACCCACACATAACCTGGATTTCAGCTACCCCCGCCACCTTTGGGATAAACTGGGTTCAAAGCCGATTCCACCACCCATGAAAATCCAAAGTTCTTGCTGTGGTTCCCTCGGCTGTCCAGGGCTGACCTCCTTATGGGCTGCTCCCCTCTGGTGCTGCAATCCCGGGTGCTGCCTCTGCTTCACCCACATCCACCAGACCCAAAACTCAGCTCCTTCCAGGGTTTCCACGAGCCTCCATTCATAGCCAGCATTTTGTGAGCTTTGGGAGACAGAGCCACGAAGAGGGGCTCACCTCACACCAGGCACAGCCTTTCCCCCTTGCTGGCCTCCCTCTCACCCCCATCCACCCACTTCCCCTCACCCTCTTTTCTTTCCTTGCTCTCTCTCTCTTATGAGAGTGACAATGTCTTCTCCTTAGCTCACGCAGAGCAGTTTAATAATAACTTTTCTAGCTTGAATATACTCTTGGGTCTCACCCTCCACCCAAAATGACTTGCTAAAGTATGTCTTCATCAGAAAATATTCAGGGCTCTCTTTAAGAGGAATTGTGGTGAATGCCATTTTCTCTGCTTCATTGTAAGTATGTAACAGTCAGCCTCGATTTCTGAACCAGTCCCCCTGTTGATCCTGCACATTCATAACAGAGTGCTGGGGGCATCTCCCTGGATCCCTTTATCTCACAGAGAAGGGCGCCAGGAATACTGCTTGCCTGGTGCAGCCACAGCTATTCGGAAGAGAGCAGCAGGGTTATGCAAAGTGATGCCACCCACACGCAAAGACTTTTTTTATTTCATTGAAACACAACACTCCCCGGGTGCAAAAGCTTAGCACATTCTCCTCGTACACAACTCTCATCACCCACAAGGTAAACCTATGCTGAAGTCAGATTATTTAAACCTGCCTCTTTCTGATGCCCAAGTTTTCTCAACTCACAGTCAGTATTTCTGCAGCCAAGGAATTCTCACTTGCCACAGAGGAAAAAAAAAATTCTCTGAATATTTGTGTCTCATCCAATTCAGCAGATCACAAAGGATAAATGGACACACTCTCTTTGAACTTGGCTTCAGGAGTATGTCCATCAATCCAAGCAATCCCAGCTGCCAGAGACTGTAGAATCCATCAACCTGGGACCTGATTCCAGCCTGGCATCTCGAATCTGCTTACAATTCTTTATTTCCCCCCCGCGTGCGAAGGGATGGTCGAGGCTCCTTTTGTTTTCCTTCCTTAATGTCCTTCTGTCACTTTCCTTAGCCCCCAATCCTCTTGAACTTGCACGCCCTTCCCTAGGACTCAAATACCAGATGGCATCCCATTATTAGACGAAAGCTCTCCAAACGAGTGAGGTATTGACTCTGAGTGTGAGTGCACTTGAGCTCTGCAACATTTTCAACTCCTCCAAGCTGCCTAAAGTGCAGAAATATACCTCGTGGATCAGATACATGCACACAATGATTCCTGAGAGATGCCAACATCCTCATCAGAAGCCACAGAGGCACAAGCTCCTGATGCTCAGTCCTTGGAATAAAAGAATCGTAACATCTTAATTTTTCCCTTTCTGAGCTACTGAGTCAGCCATTTTTGTTACATTTCAGAACTTCTTGTCAAGAAAATACATCTCCTCTCTGACCAAGCATTCCCCTGAGTCCATTTGCAAAAGGATATTCTGATGGGTACAATATTTGAATACCACCGAATTTCCATTATACCTGCCTCATTATCTTATAGGAACCTGTCTGTCCTTTGTTTGGAAATGTGTTTATTGTGAAGCCTGGTAAATCTCAGGTGAAAATAGTAGATTTATGAGCTGTCCTCCAGTGCCTGTCTGCTTCCTCCTAAGGCCACAACCCCAGAAGATTAGTCACTGAAACGTGTTTTGGTGTCAACTCTGAAATTCTGCTTTTTAAGAACGTTTCATAATGAAACCTTGGAAATAGCACGGGGAGGTTTCGTTCCTGACATACCCCAGAAGGTCACATGCTCCAGTTCAGCTTAAAGGGACACTAATCATATTCAGCGTGTGAGTAGAGAGGCTTACAGTTGGAGATGACACCATCATTTGCATAGGATGTAAAAATGAAGGACCATTAATTTTATAGCATTAATTGAAGAGCAGAAGTGTTAGACCTCTATAATTATCTTCAGTGAATACATTTCAAAGACGTCTTCACAAATGAGGCTTGTGTGTGTGTGAATGTGTGAGGGTATCGATACAAAGAGCAAAGTGAAGCCTCCACTTTGTCCCCCTTCAAGATGCACAGATTAGCGAATCATTAAGTTAAAAGCTTAACTCTAATCTGAATTGCTTCCTCTGTGTGAAAACAAGATGTGTGGATTCTAGGCTCCCAGGAAGATGTTCTGTCCAGAAAGAGGACCCCCAGACTGCATGCCACATTTCACCCCTGCAGCTCTGGAGGGGGGCAAAGTCCCCATATGCCCTCCCAACATCCCATGCTCTTGTCTCTAGGACCCCCACCAGGACCTGGCATCCCTACTGGCCCTGGTTTTATCCTTCTAGAATATACTTCCTATAGTCTAAATGTACCATTCCCATATATTGTTCCCATAGGTCAAACTCTCAGCTAAATGGCTATAGATTCAAATAGGTAATCACGCGGCAGTGTTAGTCATCTTAGTGTTTTGCAGCCCACGGTTAGCATAGAAAGTGGCTTTCTAGAGATTTAAACTGAAAATCATAGCGATTTACTGGTTTTGTAGCTAAAAGCAAAACAAAGTAGAATAAAGAGTATGAATGCGGGGTGGTTTTTTTTTTTTTTTTTTT
>VBSM01002608.1:11321686-11343538 GCA_008086735.1 Cheirogaleus medius | reverse complement strand
TTTTTTTTTTTACTACTTTCTTGAGATAGATTTCATATGCAATAAACTTTACATATTTAAAGCGTACGATCTGATGTGTTTGGATATATATATGAACACACACACACACATTCGTGAAATCAACATACCAAGCATTTCTATCACCTCCAAAAATTTTCTTGAATCCCTTTGTAACCCCTCCCTCCCTCACCCTTGTCCCCTGCAATGCTGATCTGTCTTCTGTCACTGTGGGTCAGTGTGCATTTCCTGGAATTTTTGTGTAAATGGAAACATTAAATATGTACCCCTCTTTGTTAGCCTTCTTTCCTTCAGCTGCCCTGCATTCCTTGGCACTCTGCTAGGGATATTTCCCCTCCAATGCTAGAAATGGCCTCCTGAGCCAGGATGATCTGTGATGTGACGAGATATGTATGTCGCAGATAAAGCAAACATCGGGTTTTATATATATAACTTTTTTCTGAGACATTCAGGGAACTGTGTAATAGGAGACCCCACTTATTGGTTTAAAAAAGGAATACGATTTTATTTTTTGGAAGATGCACTAATTCTTGTAGTTTTTTCTTGTTCTGTGATTGAAATTCCAAGGGCTTAAGGGAGCTTTCTTCAAAACAGTCCAGGCACCATGGTGTGGAACATCCTGATTTCATTTTATTACTTCAGTGAAGAGGCACATAGGCTTTTTGTGTGGAATGTAAACTGAGGTGATACACCTGTGAGTGAGAATGATTTACTTCGTGCTTGTTTTTCTAACAGCCCATTGAAGAAACAGGAAATCCCCAGTGGAGGGAATTGGGCTAAGTGACCTCTAAGGCCCTCCATCATCTGTGACTCCATCTCAGAGGCTGAACATCTCGCCCAAAGGTCACTACGGAAGCCACCCTACGCTAAAGTCTGCTTAGGTGTTACAGGTAAGACTCCTTCAGTTGCAAGTGTCAGAAACTTAACAAAAAGTAACGGAAGTCAAAACCAAAAACAAATAAACCTGAGAAATTTGGTGGCTCACACAGTTGAAATTCCTGGGGTGGGCTGGACTGGATCCAGGGGCTTAAACACATCAGCTCCCACACTCCCTCTGTCTCTCAGCTCCGACTTTCTCTATGTTGATTTTATTCCCAGGCAGTTCTCTCTGGATGGCGACCCCCAGCATTTCCAGGCAAACATTCTAGGAGTTTCTCAATCTAGTATCCCAACCAAAGACTGAGTTTTAGTGCACCGACTTGGGCTGCATGACCATTCCCAAAGCAGGCAATGGAATGTGCCAGCGGGTCAGTGCTGTGCTGTGTACTCATCCATGGCTGGGGGTCGGGAGGGAAGATGGTCCCACCAAGCACATGACCAACATGAGGAGAATTCCCGGTTTAGTAGAAATACTATTACCAAAAGAAACGGGAATAGATGCTGAGCACATGACAACAGGTACTCACTAGAGTTGTTTTCTGACTGCATTGTATAAAATTCACATGGCTCCTTTCTCAAAATGTGGGGTGTCCTCGAGCACACCATTGTCTCTATCTACTCTTTCATTCTTCTCCTAGGTATGGACCTATGCACAACATTGAAAAACAAATTAGCCAGGCGCAGTGGCTCACACCTGAAATTCCAGCACTCTGGGAGGCCAAGATGGGAGGATCTCTTGAGGCCAGAAGTTCAAGACTAGCCTGGCCAACATAGCAAGACCTCGTCTTTATAAAAAACAAAGAAACTTAGCTGGGCATAGTGGCATACACCTGTGGTCATAGCTACTTGGGAGGCTGAGGTAAGAGGATCACCTGAGCCCAGGAGTTTGAAGCTGCAGTGAGCTACGATCACACCCACCGCACTGCAGCCTGCATGATGGAGCCACACTCTGTCCCCCCCGCCAAAAAAAAACAATTATAAGCAAGTTTATTCTATACTTCCAAGATTGGGAAACTATGATATCTCACTCAAGGATGTCAAAGATCCTAGTAAAAGTGAGATAACATCACAGTAGGAATTTGGGTGTCAGTGTCCGGGGCACTTGACTTCCTCAGGACTCACTTGCTTCCTATGTGCAATGGCAATAAATAATTCTTTCCTTTCCAGGCATGGGGGTCAGTTTCCATCAGATCATCTCTGGAAGTCTCACCTTTCTCAGATTCTGTTCATGATTTCATATGTACTGGCAAGTTGATATGATAGATTACTTGAAAGTAAACAATCTCACTTTAATTGAAAGTGGGAGACAACCACATGTGGAGTGGACATTATTCATGCTTCGAACCTCTTCATACATTATTGCACTTTCCCACCTGTGACCCCTGCCATTCCCTAAATTGAAGCTGGAAATTTTGTTCCCCAACTTTTCCTACAAGCTAGGGCACAGTGATAGGACCAGGACCTAAAATCAAACATACCTTTGTGAGATTGAAGTTTAGAAGAAAGTGACATGAAGAAATGTTGAATAACCTGTACACTGGGGAGAGTGGTGGAGAGGTGGTCATCTTTCAGAAGAAGGTGGCAGAAGTTCTAGCAGAGATGTCCTGTGCCCAGTGGCAGCCAAGTGAGCCACAGTCCTACACTACCAACTGGAACAGGAGGGTCTCGGGTCTCTACTGGAGCAGGCTTGTGGTGTCATTTTGATGTTGTTTATGGTTCCATAACCTCTATATCTAATCTTATGGCTCTCTGTGAACTGCTTAATATGGTTAATATATTATACACCTACACATCTTAGCTAAGATAGGCTCTGTTGTTTGGAACTAAGAACCCCTTGACCAATACAAAATTGATCTCAGGAGTAGTTTTAGGCCACAAACACATAAAGAAATGGGCATTTAGTATTGGTTTACTAGACTTTTGGGTAAGAAGGCAGTGAAAAACCCAGGTGGCATTAGAGAATGGATATAATAGAGTATTTAAATATTCTCCTGTGGTTACCTGTGAAAGCAAGCCTTGGGGGATACAGTGGCACAAGGAATTTAAACAATATGAATGACATGAATAATTCAAGGGTTTCTTCTAACTGTACTGGAGAGCTTAGATTTTCTGCTCAAGGCATGGTCAGATGACACAGAGGACCCTCCTATGCTAGACTATCCCTTTATATAGCCAAAGCTTAAGTTTGATCCTGATGAGGTTGCCAAATAACAGTGTCAGTGGAAATCATAGCCTTATCAAGTCTCTTATGTCAGAGTTAACACCGTAATAGAGAAGAAAGGGACCTTGAGAATTTAAATTGAGGACATATAAGAAGCTTCCAGTGATTCAGAGCACTCTGAATTCTCATTGGTTCTAGCACCTAGTCCATCACCAAGAAGCAGCTGGACTTGCAGAATGATGAAAATACCTATGGAAGTCTCAGTTGTGGTGCCTGCTGGGAGACCCCATCTCACGAGTTTGTGGTGCTGTGTGTAGGATATGGTACATTCTCTGAACCATGATAAATTTATGGTACCATTTGCCTTTCTATAATCAAAGTGCATAAGATTCAGAATCAAAGGGTGGACACAGGAGGGACAGGTCTCAATATTACATCTAACGGCCCCCTTGCAAAAGTTGCTTTTAATCCCTGCAATTCTGGGCTCTGCCAACTTAAAGATCTTAGTGCCCAAGGGAAGAATGGTTCCACCAAGAACATGGAATGTTTCCACTGAATTAGGAAACAGGACTCTTTCTTGTCAAGAGGAGGCTATTTTGGCCTCTTCTGCCACTAGAATATCAAGCAATAAAGGGGTTTTCAGCATTGACTGGAGCAATTGATTACGATTAACAAGGCAAAATGGTGTAGTTTATACCATTTTGTACAGGGAATATTTCTGGAACCCAGGAGATCCTTCTGAGCGCCTGCATGTATTTTTGTGTCCAGTGGTGAAACTCAATGGAAGACTCCAGCAACCACACACAAGAAGGACCATGAAAAGGAATTATCCTCCACAAATGAGGGTTGTGAGAGTTACCTTGTCAGGTAAAGAACCCTAACCTTTACTCTAACCTGACAAGTGGATTCTGGAGGCAAAAAGAGCATAGCATGATTGTGGAGGAAAGATGTCATAAAAACCATCCAAATACACATGATCACTTGCAGAAATGACATCATAGACACTAATTTTTCTTCATTGTTATGCATATATACTAATTATTCTTTTTTTTCTTTCTCTTTTTCTGCTTCCCTCCCATTTTTATGGGGTGGTAATTAACTACATTTTAGTGTCTGGATTACAGAACACGAAGATGGGATTGTGACTGATTCAGAGAAGGTGAACATTCCCTGGGGACCTGACCCTGGAGCTCAATGTGGAAACTGCCCTCTTTCAAGGACAGAGTGTGCACATCTTTCAGTTGTACAGGAATAATTGCATGATGTTTGGTGGAAGCCCTTTTTGTCCCTGTTTGTGATTGTAGCTGTTGTTTAGAATTGTAGTGTGGAAGAAGGTTTCTAAGGCCATTGGACAGCCAAAAAGTAGATGTAGTGGGAATATTTTATCTTGTGGGTCACCATTTACCTTTTGAATATCCCTTCAATGTTTGGGCAGTCTAGCACCTTCCCAAGGCAGAGGTTAGACACCTGCTTTCCCAGCTTCCTGCATAGCAAGAGATGAGCCATGTGACTAGATATGCCCCATGCGGTTTCATTTTGAAAGAGAATGTCATGAAAAAGGTGATGCCATGAAGGGTCTCTGGCCCCCACCCAGCTCTCAGAGGCAGCAAGGCCAGAGGTCCTGGCCATGGTAACTCAGGCCATGTTGGTGGAGGATCTATGACATCTGCCCCGTGCAGTGGTCTGCAGTGTAGCCCGGGCACTGCTCCTGTCTGCAAACCCTCCTAGCTTGATTCTTGAGCCTCCTAGAAATTCCTCGAGCTTCCACAGATTCTTTACCAAATTCCCTTTCCTGCTCAACTGACTAGGTTTGTTGTTTGCAACTAGGGACCCTCGCTGATATCTAGAGAAGCTTTCCCTGCCTGTCACAGCCAGTCCTAAAAAGCACAATAAAGGGAATCTTCTTTTTCTGCAGATGTTGGCATATCCCAGTTGTCCCTGGCTCAAAACCCTGAATACACATCAGGTAAAGGAAAGTGGTTCAACTTAAACAATCCTTTACACAAAGGGACATTAGCGCAGCTGCAGTTTGCCTAGAAAACTTAAGAGTGGCCCATAAAGGGAAAGCCCATCTGTTTGGGGACACTAAATCTGCTTGTAGTCCACAGGATATCACACACCCAAAGCAGGGACTCTAACTGTGAAGCCTAATTCTATAGACAAATTGTATCTGCCCCTTATGGCAGCCTAGTGGGATGCATTGCTGTGTGCAGGGGACTGTTGATTGGATTAGTTGGTGGCTGTTACACGTTAACAGGTTTGCAATGTAGTTTTACTAAATCTAAGTTTCATATTGGCATTGAAGAAAAATTCTGAACAGCTTATCCCAAAAGAACACAGAATTTATTTTCATTTCAAAACTCAAGGAAAGTCCTTTAAAGGGACCTCAAGATTTCTAGCCAAGAAGAATATGCCATAAACCAGAATGCTAAGCATGTCTAGTTAAGTTGTCACCTGTCAGGCATTCATAACAATTGTGATCATGCATGTTAAAAATAAGGACTGTATAGGTGTTAGTTAAGTTGCCCAGTCTTCAAAATTCATGTCTTCCTGGTTTACTGAACTAAAAATGATGAGAATTACCAAAAGAATAGTTTGCTCCCTGACTACTCACACGTACAAACTATCTTTCCTTTCCAGCCCATTTTAATACAAGTGCCCAACATCCCCCTACTTTGTTGATACCATATGGTGTTGATGTAGGTTTATTTAGACTCTGTGTTATCTGGGGAACTGAAAATTGACTGGGGAGTTAGGCAGGCTCTTATCTCCTGCTGGCTTCTTTGCTTGCTTATACTACACTTTAAATAAATCACTCAACCTCTGAGCCTCTGTTTTCCCATTTAGAGAATGGGATCAGTGATGTCTACTTTGCAAGCTCCCGGGAAGCCGGGAATGGCAAGGTTCTGTTGTTTCCGGGGAGGCGAGGAGCTACTGAATGCAAATACAGTTTGCGAGAAGGTAGCAACTGCCTGCAAAAGAAAGATACCGGCTCTTCCTAGACTCATTATTCAGGGAGCTCAAAAGCAGGTGCCTCCCTTTTTGACATTTCCCTCCAGAGAATTTCCTGTTATTTCCCTGGTATTAATTAACGGTGGGCACCCACATTCCGGATTCTCAAAGGGAAAAAGTGCTTCTACTCTTGCCATTGCTTATTTTCTTTTTCATTTGTTTTGTTTGTTTGCTCTGGAGAGGTAAGAAGAGAACGTGGCTTTTGAGGTTAATTGTGTGGATTCCTAGGTGCATGCATGGGATGGTCAGGCTAAGCTCTACTTGCTTTTCTTTCTGCAGAGCTTTCCTTGCAGGAGAGGTTTTTGGGAAGAGGTGGAGAACGCATCTCCTAGTCAGCTCTCCATCCCAAAGGTTTGCCTAGGAGGCATGATGCCATCCATAGTAGTTAAGGTGACACTAAATTTCTGTAACAGAGAGACCCAAGCTTACTGGAACCCAATGAGAAAGCTCTTTCTCTCTCAGGTAACAGTCCTGATGGGAGCCAGGGTGGCAGCCAGCTCTTCTCCAGTCATTTCGAGACCTGGGTTTCTTCCACCTTAAAGTTCTGTCATCCCACGTGCAATTCTACTCAACACACACAGTGAAATACCACTTAGGTCGGTGTGGGCTGCGGGACACTTCACTACGTTGGTGTGTTTGGCTGGAGCCTCCCAGTTAAGAGCAGCTGGTGCATAACAACTGTCCTGTGCTACTGTAAACAGCACTCGGCCACTTTTTGTCAGTTTCCCAACTCACATTGACGGCAACAGCGAGGTGATGCTGCAAAAATACCCAACAGTGACAGGTCTACACCAATGGGAATGTTTCATCACTTCTTGAGACTCCTGTCTGTTTTGATGGGAGCAGAAAGAGCTCCCAAGTTGTTCCAGTGATGTTTGGTTCCCCTTATGGAGTGGGACCTTGGGCAGCTGTCCCTTCATCTCTACCTACTGTCCATTGCCCCCAACCCAGTTCCTCCGAGGCCTGACGATGAGCGCGTGCTGCCTGCCATGAGGAGCCCTGCGCTGGGGGGACTCAGACCAGTGCAGGCTGAGCACAGCTCATGGTGACAAGGGCCCTCAAGAGGGGGCATGCAGACAGCCAGAAGCACAGAGGAGGGGTAACGTTGCCCAGGGAGAGGGGAGATCCCATCTGACTACAAAGTAGCCAGATAAAGAAAGACTGGGGATAGAGAGAAGAGTGTCAGACAGACAGAGAGAGAAACATTCACAGAGCAGGGAGGGAAAGTACTGCAGATCCCAAAAGTAACTCTTAGAATGACTGCAATGAAGACGACCATGGGAGCAGGTGACAAGAACTGAGCTAGAGAAACAAGCAAGGGCCAGTCCCTAATGAGCCCTGATTTGCCATCTAAGGGGACTGGATCCCATCCTGATGGCAGTGGGAAACCACCAACAACATCTTTAAAGGGTATGTTATGAACTGACTGGTGTGGTAGAAAGATCACTCACAAACACGAGGAAGGGATGTTCCTGAATGTGTGGTCTCCCGTGCGCCAGCATCAGATTCACCTGGGACGCCAATTAACATTGCAGAGTCTTGGTCCCTGAGTTACCTCTGCTGAATCAGAATCCTGAGGGGTGAACCCCATGAGCCTGCACTCACACATAAGATGTTCTCAAAGTGATTCTGATGCCTCCTAGATACTTGAATGTCAGTGGTGGTAATTATTTTAGGGCTGAGAGCCAGATAGTGGGACAACCAGTCCTAGGGACACAGAAGGAGGCTAATGTGGTGGCAGATGCTGACAGGGAGCGTGGGGAAGCTGTAATCCTTGGCATGGGAATTAGGGATTCTGACTCTTTGAGAAAACTTTGATCCTGAGAAACCATTGCTGTGAGTCTTTCCCCACAGAGGCAAATGCAGCAAAGTCTGGCAGAAGCAGATAAGGAATAGCTGTCCCTCCTCAGAGTGGGCCACAGACACTCAAGGAGCTGGTTCACAGGATTTGGATGTGACGGGACATGGGCTATAAAAATAGATGACACTCCAGGCCAGGACAGTTTGCATCTGGGAGCATTGATTGGTGGGTTCCAGCAATATGCTGCACATTCTGGTATGTTTTATTTGTTTGTCTTTTAACTAAGTCAACTCAATATTCATCCTATGGCTTAGAAAGTTGACACTGACAAGGACAGAGACGTTTTGACTGGTGCATCTGCAGTCTGCCTGCACCAAAGAAAGGTCAAAACACTCCTCTCGGCTGGCCGGGCTTGGAATCAGTAAGCAGCGTCTGTAGGATTTGAAGGCATCATGCATTCAGACTGCTGAAGCCGGAACGGGAGGGGCCACAGGAGCCTTCTGTTATTCTCTCCTGCCGCTGAAATCACCATCCCCTGCATTTCTGCAGCGACCGTTGTTTTCATTTTTCTGTATTTTCCCCCGTGGGCAGGTAATTTTAGCATACATGTTGTAATTTTCCTTGGCTGGGAACCCAAAGCCAGTGGGGGGCAGACCCAGGAATAGGACCTCACCTTCTCACCCCCAGCCTACGACTCCAAAACTGCCCAGCTGCCTCATACCACGAGTGACCTTTTCCTGAAAAACAGGAGGCCAGAGACATCAGGGAGGCTTTCCAGAATATCGTTCTGCCCTGTAGGCAATATTCACCACACTCAGAACCTGGTTTGAACTAAGAAAATTCTACTGGGTTCTGCATTAGTCGGGGCAATGGTAGTTGTTATAAATAAATAAATAAACCCTCAAATTGCAGTGATTTGACACAATGGAAGTTTCTTTTTTCCTCATATAACAGTTCAGTGCAGGTGCTCTTGGTTGGCAGTTGATGGGGTGGGGAAAGGGATCGGCTTCACGCAGTCATTTCAGGATCCAGGATGTCAGAGCCTTGGCTGCCTTCAGCCCTTGGCTCTCAAGGTCACTCTGGGCACTGCCCAGCCAGCAGAAAGGGAAATGTGGAGGATGGAGCATGGAAGTGTTGAAGTCCAGGCCTGGAAGTGGTGCGCATCCCTTCTAGAATACCCCACTGCAAAGAAAACAGTTCCACAGCCATACCAAACTATAATAAAAGGGATATTGGAAAATATAGGTGAAACAAGTTATGGTGAGCAAAGAAGAAATTTCTAGCAATCTGTGGACCAAGATGGGGAGCTTCCTGGAATAGGTGTGGCAAAAGCCAGGGAATTCTGGCAAGGGTCTCTTTTCATTTCGTTACCTGACATTTCTAATTTATTTGTGCACTATCTACCCCACAAGCATCTATTAAGCTCTTACTGTATATCAGATATTCGACTAAATGCTTTGAGAGGATATGAGGCATACGGGACTTGGTCTCTACACTCAAGGAAGTCACAGAACAATGGGAGTGACAGACAAAAACAATCCCAAACAATGAAGTACATCCTGTAATAGAGAAGTATATAAAGAATTACACAAGCATACAACAAGAAGTTTCATCTAGGTGAGGCTTCAAAGATAATTAAAGAGCTTTCCATAACAAAAAGGAAGGAAAGAGCAATTTCAGAGAGGGAATAGCATTGGCAAAATCATAGAGGTATGAAAGAGCAGGGAATATCTAGAAAATTGAATTTGGTGTGCATGATAGGCAAAGGAGAGAGACACAGGAGAGACACAGGCAGAAAGATTGGTTAGTACTAGGTTAGAAAAGAACTTGTAAGCCTGCAATGTATTTTTGGCATTTACCCTTAAGCCAATGATTCTCCCTTTCTCCAATTATACACAATTTCCCTCCTTGTTTTTCTTAATACCCCATTCAAATTTTTGTTTCATGTATATATTGTGCCTTGTCTCAAAGTATTCTGGAATAAGGCTAATGGTATGGCTGGATTCCAGGACTCACATTATGTCATCAGGACTCAGTTTCCCTCCATCTCTAGGCTGTGCCATCAGCTGTGTTTACTGAGTTAGCACCTCAGCCTTCGCATGGTGGTCCCCTGGCAGCAGCTCACCTGACCCCTGCATTCTCTGTTTCACATTCAGCAGAAAGTTCCAGCAAAGTTCTCTGTGAGTCACTGGCTTCGGGGCATTCATATCCCCATTTCTGAATTAATATTTTATCCTTTTGTTAGCCCAGGCCTCGGACTTAAGCTTCACTTCTGAGCTTGGAGTAGTGAGAGGATGGGGCTCAAAAGGAAACCAAGATACAGTTACCAGATGGTGGGTGAACAGCTGGTTAGGCAAGAAAACAGGTCCCCTGCCCAGAACTCCACTGGACAGCCTCTCCAGCCAAACTGGCCGGGGCCCAAAATATGCCCTAGGATTCTCTAACCCATCTACCTTTTAATAAACCACTTCCCTTTTTGGATTCTTCCCAGTTCTCTCAGCTGGTCCAAATCCTACCCATCTTTAAAAGTTGAGGGGGAAAAAAATCTCAAATCCACTTTCTTCATGAAGACTAATGGGTTCACTGCTTCCTGCAAACAATTATAACACTTCTTATTCACACAACTTTTTAGGAAACAAATGTTCTTTATCTCCTATAGCTTGCTAACTTTTAATGACTCAAGTTTTTCTGTCCAGTTTGACCCTAAATTCTTTAAGGAAAACTACAATAGGCATTTTTATTTTCCCTTGATACTTAATTTATATTTCACTTGATTTATATATTTATATCCCACCTTGTTCTAAAGTGAATTTGAGATAGCTTTCTAACCTGATAAAGGGTATCCACAAAAAAACATACAACTAGCATCATACTGAATGGTGAAGGGTTGAATGCTTTCCCCCTAATACATAGTAAGAGTGCCTACTTACACTACTGCTATTAAAAATTGTACGCAAACTCCTAGACAGTTCAACGCATTAAGAAAAAGAAAAAAGAGGCATACAGATTAGAAAGGAAGAAATAAAACTATCTTTAGTGCAGATAACATGATTATTTATGTGGAAATTCCCAGGGAATCTAGAGGGAAACTCCTGAAACTAATAAATGGTATCAAAACTATGGGTGATCATATAAAAAAATTAAAAATATAAAAGAACCTTGAAATCCTCACAACCTTACACCTTATTAAAAAATGACTCAAAACAGATCATAGATATAAATGTAAAATATAAAAAAGAAGTTAAAAAATATAGGATAAAACTTCCTATATTTTCCTATATTACAAAATTTCCTATATTATGAACTATAGTTAGGCAAAAAGTTCTTAGACATCTCACCCAAAACATAATAAATAAAACTAAAAATTAATAAATTTCATCAAAATTAAAAACTTTTGTTCTGCAAAGCCACCATTGAGAGAATGAAAAGACAAGCTACAGATTGGATGAAAATATTTGCAAATCACAAATCTGACACTGGACTTGTATCTAGAATATACAAATCATTCTCAAAATTCAACAATAAGAAAGCAAGCAATTAAAAAGTCAGCAAAGACTTGAGCAGACACTTCACTTTTGAGGGGAATGCAAATTATTATAAAACCATGATATACCACAGCATACTTATGAGAATGGCTCAAAAATAAAATACAATACCAAATGCTGGTAAGGATAAGGAGCAACCGGGATCTCTTATACATTGCTAGTGGGAATGAAAAATATTGCAGCCACTCTGGAAAACAGTTTGGCAGTTTTTTAAATAAAGGTAAACAGACATTTATCATATGTGCCAGCAATCCCACTCCAAGTGCACTTCCACAAAGTGAATAAATAAACAGAGGTGCATTCTTACAAAAAAAATGAAAGATACAGACGCATCTCAAAGACATGTCAAGTGAAAATCTCTGAAGGTTACACACTGCATGATTCTATGTATATGATAATCTTAATCAGACAAAACAGCCGTGATGGAGAACATATCAGTGGTTGTCACTGGTTTGGGTGAGGGGATGGGTGTGACAGAAAACAGAAAGCACAGGGGACTTTGTTGGGCATCATGGACCTGCTCTGCAACCTGATTGTGGTCGTGGTGGTTACATAAATTTACACATGGGTTAAAATTCATGGAACTGTACACCAAAAAAGAGACAAATTTATAATATGCTAATTTTTTCAAAAACATTTTCTTAAAAGGGTGGGATGGAAAAAATTATGCCTAGACACTTATCTATTTTTAAAGACTGAAACACCAGAGAACATGAAGAAAAAGGAGACCTGGGAATTCTACTAGCGAAATGAATCTTGCCTTTGAGCTTTGACATCTCCAGAGTGTGACCGTGAAGGGGCCCTGCAACCTGGACCGGGCTGTTGTCTCTGCCCACAGCCTCTCCCAGCCAGGACCATTGCGTGCTGAAACAGCAGCTGCCGGAGTGAAGGAAGCTCATTTGGGTGCTCACAGCTCGATGGAGCTTTTAACGATTTCTTGAGGAGGAATTCAGTGGGATAGACTGACCTCCATCCCATAATAACACTACACATCTCAGTCATCACTGGTGAACCAGGTAACTGAATTCACCTTGCCCCAATCTTTGTACACCTGGAAACGCTTTCATTAATGCCGCCACTTTCAAATGTCGAAGCATCTCCGTGAGAGCTGGGCTAGGTATTATTATGTTCACTTCATGAGGAGCAAACAGACAGAGAGGTTAAGTGACTTGGCCAAGATCAAGCAGCGGAGGAAAGTCCACAAGTGGGGACCCGGGCTTCCAGCTCATACTCTTCATTCACACATTCATTCATCCACCAAAAAAATATTTCTTGAGTGCCTACAATATGACAAGGGGTGTAGTCTACAATTGCTTAAAGTCCATCCAAAAGAAAAAAACACATGTATAAATCTTCAAAACAAGGTATGAAATGCCAAAGGCCACACGTGTGGTCAGAGCAGTAAGAGCTGCAGTAGGAATGCTGGTTGTCAAGTGATCAGGGCAGACTTCATGGAAGAAACGGGCTTTGGTCTGAGTATTGAAAGTGGGAGAGAATTTAGAAGAGCTGAGATTGAGAGAGGGATGTAGTCTGTGTGGTGGCCAAGCCTCCCAAATAGCTCCCAGTGATCTTTGCCTCCTGGTACTCTCGCCTTGTATAGTCTCTTCCCAGATCGAATCAGGGCTGTTCATGGAGAGCATAGTGTATAACAGGGGTGACAAAGTGGGACTTTTTAGGCCAGATCACAAAGGGCATATGGCTTAACCTTATCTCTTGAATCATTCGTTCTGAAGTCAGCCACCATGCCGTGAAGTCACTCAAGCAGCCCTTCAGAGAGGCCTATGTGGAGAGAAGCTGAGACATCTTGCCAACAGCCAGCACCAACTTCCCATCCATGTGAGTGAGCCATCCTGGGAGTAGATCCTCAAGCCCCAAATAAGTTTCCAGATGTCAGCAAACCTCAGCAGATATCTCAGTGCAGCTTCATGAGAAACCTCAAACCAAATCCACCCTGCTAATCTGCTCCCCAAATTCCCAACCCTCTGAAACCATAAGAGGTATTAAAAAAATATATATTGCTGTTTTAAGTCAATGAGTTTTGGAGTGATTTGTTTACATAGCATTCAGTAGCAATAAAAATATGCACGTCAACTTGCGGAAGAAAGCAAGCACAAGGCAAGTTTGGAAGATAGTCAGTCGTCTTAGGCAAGGAAGGTAGAAGTTCCAGCAAGCTGGGCATAGGATAGAAAAGACCTGAACAGAGGCAATGGCAGGACAATTGAGAATAAGACACAGAAGGAAAAGGTGTCATGAAGAAAGAATTCCCTAGGCACCCCAGGGGATCTACACCTGAACAATTAACAATTCTACACAATGCGATTAGCAGAAGTATCTTAGGGAACATGGAGTGAGCTGGTTTTTTTTAAACCTTAGTTTTGATGCTATGTGACAAACATTGGCTAGTCATTCCCCATACCCATCGACCCTTCTTCCCAAACACAATGCTAGATCACATTTTTCGACTTTCCTTACAACCCAGTGTGACTGTGTGGCTGCCTTCTGGAACACAAGCAACAGTAGCATACAGCACTTCCAGGCCCTGCCCGTGAAACCTCCTGCATGATCCTTCATCCTCTCGCTTCACCTTGTGCTGACTCCATGCAGAGGATGGGAAGCCCTAGAGGATGGTAGATCGACAGGGTGAAAGATCATGGGTCCCCAAATTACCTCACAGAATGCCACCTGCTAAATACCTGCATTCAACAATTCTGTGAACAAGAAATAAATTTCTATTGTATGAAAAATACATAAGCTATTAGGACACTATAAAGTGAGTGTATGGAAAAATAGGATGGAGCAAAGAACGAACCCAGGACGGACACACACACACACACACACCCCTTAAAGTCCTGGGTGGACTTTGTTAGAGAGGCTTGTTAGAGATGAGACACAACATTATGATCTGAGCTTCCTAGTGGCCAATGCAAAAAAGAAAATATGATCAGCAACATGATTCACAAAGATCTTGAGATTTTAAAAGAGAGGAAAGAAAAAAGTTGCTCAGGAAAAGTGTGACTACTTCCAATACTGAAATCAATCACAAGTTCTCACTGAGTCCTCATAAGAAAGACATAGCATAATGTCATGAACAATGTCTTCAACAATATTCCAGCAGCCAGTAGAACAAGTTTCATCAACTCCATTTCTTATTATGTCCTTCAGTGAAGGATAAATAAGTGATAAAAATAGCATGATAAAATCCAGTAAAAATCAATTCTATGGGGTATGAGGAAAGAACAAAATTTATTGGTTGAGTTAATCAGTTATCTGTTGATCTGGTTGTACCTGATAATAAATATGAATAAATTGTGAATCTCTTGAATAACCCCCCCTCAGTAACAATAGATATTTGGTAAATATATTTGATCAATTGATTCACTAGCAGTTATGTGTGTGGTTTTGAGGATGAGAAAAGGAAAGTAGGAGAAGGAGGCCCAGTTACCCTAGCATGACTGCCCTGTGACCCTTGCATCACCTCCCAAATCCATCCGGGTACTTGTGATGGCCAGGGTGTGTCAGTATCTCACGTATTTTGCTGTATTTTCTCTCAGTGACTTTTCCTGGGGCCATGTAATTAGAAACACTGACTAGAGAATAAGAAAGGAAGAATAATAATAGAGTGTAAGTACAGTTGTAAAAAGCCATTATGATATGATTTCAAAGCCAGTAAATACCACTCCAGCTTATCATGCAAATCCCTATCAGTATTTTTATTTGAACTACAACTGTGTCTTATTATTTGACACAGATTGCTTTTGAGAAAGACTTAACATCTGCCCACAGTTGGATTCCTTTCCAAGCATTCCTTGGAGGAAGAGGAAAAGGATACATACAACAGGAGGGTAATTTAATGCTTGTAGTTAAAACCTTGAAAAGGACCCATTGTAAGGAGGGAAAGTTGAAGGGGATGAATTAAGAAACATGCAAAACAACTTCTGGTCGTCCTTGTAAAGCAGATCTGGAGATTTGTCTTTAAAGTAAAAGCTTCAAAATTGGCCTTTTGCAAAATAGCATGGTTATATACCTTACTGGGAAATCAAGACTCTTTTGCAGGACGGGGATGATTTGAGAATGGTTGGCTGGGGAAGTGAGGATGGAAGGAATGTGGCAACATAGGACAGCTCTGAGCCCAGAGACCTGGGGGACTGATTTAGTAACTGTGGTCAGTGAACATTGTCAGTCCTTTCATTTAAAGAAAACTAGATTAAAACTGATCTTTGGTGGTGGCAGAGGTTTCTGCAACAGGGGAAAGTAGTATCATGGCAGTAGTTTGTTAAGTCTTTGGATTTTGGGTGTGGCCGTGGGAGGATGCCTGGAATTAAATGCGTTTAAAATATGAGTTGCACACCATGTCTAGTGATAGTCATTTAGATTCCCCTAGAGTCGGGCAAACTAGCTGTGAATCTGACAACAAGATGGATAAATTATTATCCTGACAACTTCAAATCTGGCAAGAGCTGGAGAACTATTCCAGCGGTAATGACAGAAACAGGTCAGGCTCAGATTGAGCCAGAGCTAAGTAACAAATATTTCTAGTATTTTATGCAAAACACCATTCAACCATTCTTCTTTCAGTTCAGTGAAGCTTAGAAACAATAAGAAACAATATTTATATGACTTTGCAGGAATTCAGGAGAGCCTCAAGGGTGCCGATATCAGGAGAACCAATGGGTGAAGATGGATTTATGTTAGTATTCTTTCAAGTGCTGCTGCAATCTTAAACTTCAGGTTCTGCCTTCAGAGTGACATAAACCTAATAACCCATCCCAGCCTTGGAAATATTTCTTCTGCTCCAATCTCCAAGATGACTACTTCTGCTTCAATCTTCTGAACTACTCTGTCCACTTTTAAAGCAATACTTCATGCTTCCTTGCGCCATAGATATGGCAGAGACCTGCATTGCCTAGTAAACATAAAATTTATCCTTTTTCTTTGTAAACAAACCCCCAAATTTGTTTGGCAAGTCATCTTCCTCCACCTGGGCATATGCTTCACTGGACAAGTCATGGCGGGCTTGTCCCTCTTGCCAGTCCTTGCTTAGGAAGAAGCTTGTGGTACCACTCTACACACCAAGATGTGAGGAGGAATTTATTGGGACGATTCTAGGACAGGTTTCCCAGGTTTGAAAAAGAAATGCACCAGGAAAAATAGTCATTCTGCTGCTGAATATTGTCATGGTCCTGTGTACTTGGAACTGGAATAACAATCTTGTGACCATGAAGGATACTAGTCAAGGAAAAGTCAACTTAGTAACACCAGCAGAGTAGAGAGATTAACAGAACCAACATCCTTGGTGACATCAAGGCCGCTGAAGCAGCCAAGCTGGAGCTCTCCACTTTAGGACTTACAGATGTTCTCACTGCTTAAGCAATTGTGACTGCAGGTTTTCTATGACTTGCAGCTGAAAGTATGACAACTGCTAAAAATACACATTTTGCACTTTTACTCCTTATTACATTTCATAGTAAACATATCTGTGATTACCCACAGTACCTTCTAAATACCAGGTATCAGTGAATGGTGGTTCCCTAAAGAGATAAATGCATGGATGGATAGATAAATGTGCTACATCTTAATACTAGCTGCATTTTCTAGCTCAGTAAATTGCATCACCATCCACCCAGAAATCTCTTCTATATACTTCCCTATTACTCCCTCCCCAAAGCCAATCCCTATCTGTAAGGTTTGTTCATTTTGCCTTCTAGACTCATTTCAAATCCACTTCTTTCCATCTCCATCAACATTCTATGTCAAGCTACTACCATCATTTAACTGCATGAGTACAGTAACCTTCTAACTAGCTTCCTGGACTTTCTTCAATCTGTTTTCTACACAGCAGTCAAAGAGAATCTTTTCAAAATGCTAAATGTCCTGTCTCCTCTACCGCCATCTTTGATTAAAAGGTAAAGAAGATAATTCCAAAATTCGTAAGCTGCCCATAAGACCTGCACGTTCTGTGCCTTCTACCCCTTTAAGCTACCACTTGCCCTTGATACTCTATCAAAACAGGCCTTTTACGTGCCTTGCTTTGCACTTCCTGCTCTACATGGCTGCCAGGATCTCCCCACTGGCAACCCTGCACAATCACATACACTGTGTGTTCCATCTTCCATCTTTCAGCTTGGTCTTGCCTTTCCCAAGAAAGCCTTTCTTCAACACCCTGAGTATCTGACTTGCCCTTTTGTGCAGTTTGTACCTCTCAGTCATAGCTAAGATGACCCTCCAAACTCGGACATTTTTAAGAGTAAATGGGAGAGCCATTAATAATTACACTGGGACAATTGGTATAAACTGAGATTTTCCTGGGTGACGAGAACATTTTCTTGTCCTATTCTTTTTTCGTTCATTAGTATATTCATTTAAAGCCTCCCCCATATCTCCACAAGGGCAGGGACCACGTCCTTCTTTTCGCTCACCATCACATTCCCCAGGCCAAGCACAGCGCCAATAAGAGATGCTCAACAAATATTAGTTGGAGGGACATAGGAAAAAATGAATATGATAACTCAATTCACATTTTCCTTTTCTATTATTTCCTATTGTTCTCCTTAGACTAGTGTTGATGTAATGTTATGCCATGTTCTTGCTTCTCATTTTTTAATCTGGTCATTTGGCACAGAACTGTTGTATTGCTGACTCATTTAGTCAACAGGTATCTACTGAACATCTAAGATGTGCTGAGCATGATTCTAGGGATTCAAGGGACACAACAGCAAACAAGGCACAGTTTCTGTCCTCAAGAAACTCACAGGCCTATGAGGGGGATACATAAAGTCCACTGGGATTCTAGATCAATTGCCACTTTGTGAATGCCTCATCAGTCAGGGCCTGTCCTGGTCATGAAGAGATAGTTTGAATTTTTTTCATTGCCTTCTCAGTTATTTCAGTTCTAAGGTCAGTGTCTCTGTGATTTCCATTTCTTACTAAAACCTAGCTCCAGGAAACATTCAGCTACTTTGCAGTGGTTTCAGATTCTGACAATATGCTAAAAATGATATTAATGCATATTAACTTGCAAGAAATAAATGGAAATCTCAAGGTGCCTGAAATTAAGAGCTATAAGCTCAGGATCTGATCCTGAAGATTCCCCATGGGTGGTTATCAAATTCAGTAATAGCTTGTAGTTTGAGTTTTAACATACAATCAGGTCAGGATATGAGGCTGTAGGTCCTATAAGACACTGAATGGGAACCTATACCCCTTCATAAAGCTGGAATGCTCAAAACAGTATAGTCTCAGTAATTAGAGGCATAGGGAAAAAAAGATCTGTTCACCTTAACAGGGAAATGATGAAATTTGGTGTTCTGGGCTGGAGAAAAGGAAAAAAAAAATTATTCCCAGGCCACTGCCTCATGCTGTGTTGAAGTTAGAATATATATTCCTATAGTGGTTTAGGAACTGTGAAGGTGAGAAATTTACATAAAAATTAATCCTGGGATAGTGATACCACTGAAGTACCTGGCAGAAGCGAATAGAAAATCACTATGAAGTGACATTTCCACAGTCTAAGCCACCACACAGGATTTTCATAGTAAGGTTTCTACTGAAGATGGGCTTATAATCCAGGATACAGGCCAAAAAACCCAGAAGGATAGGAACCCAGTAATCTATAATAATAGGACTATTATCTGAAAAAGATGATGTCTTTAGTAGAATCTCCTGGAAACAGATTCTGAGATGGAGATTTTCATGTAGGAGGTTTATTGGAGAGTGCTCTAAGAAAAACACTTTGAGGATATGATAGAAGTGGGATTAGCCAGGAGGAGACACAGTGATACAGTTGCAACAGAGGCCTCAGGTGATCCCACCGGGATCTGTAGAGCAGGGATAGCCCTTATTCATTCCAAATCAAGACAATTAGACTGGGTCTTTATACCCCAACATCAGCCAATCATTGGATACAAGATGCCCCTGGGAAGAGGCCATAAACTTGGGAAAGATACCCCCTTTGGCCAAAGACAATTTCCAGAGGGACCCAGACATGGGCCCTCAGCAGCCAATGCACACAGCAGCAGGGAAATGAGCCCCTCCGTCCTGAAAGCAGGGTGTGAGGGGGAACACTGAGCAGCGTAAAATAGTATCCACTATAGTCCATCTACTTGAACTGCTCAGATCTATATACATTTGCATGTTGTGGTAAGTTAGTCCCATCTGGGAAGAGCATCCTCAGGTTTCTGGTTGGTCTCAATTCCCGAAGAATCTTATGTAAAGAGTCAGTGGAGAAAGTTAGCAGTCCCCACTGCTACAACTGCAGTCGATTCTTGAACAACAGGGGTTTGAACTATGCAGGTCCACTTACATACAGATTTTCTTCCACCTCTGCCACTCCTGGGACAACAAGACCAGCCACCTTCTTTTCCTCCTCCTCCTCAGCCTACTCAATGTGAAGACAATGAGGATAAAGAACTTTATGATGATCCACTTCCATGTAATAAATAGGAAAGATATTTTCTTTTCCTTATGATTGTCTTAATAATATTTTCTTTTTTTCTAGCTTATTTTATTATAAAAATATGGTATATAAAACATATAACATGCAAAATGTGTGTCAGTCAACTGTTATCAGTAAGGCTTCTGGTCAACTGTAGACTATTGGAAGTTAAGTTTTTGGGAAGTCAAAAGGTATACATGGATTTTCAACTGCTCAGCGGGTCAGTGCCCTTAACTCATGCATTATTCAAGGGTCATCTGTAGTTTCAAGAGCTCAACTAGTTTTTATCATGCCCTTCTTCTATTACCTATTCCAGATTCTCTTTACTCTTAGCAAGTACCTCTCATGGGTTTAGTAGCTTATGGAAACTCTGAGGATCTAAGCCTCTGATCACAATGCCCTTCTGAGGCTGCATCTACTGCACTTATCCATTAACCATCCAAATTAGGCACCAGAGTATCAAGAGATTCCTCAATGGTCCATTTGCGTGTGAAACACATTATTCCTTTCTTCATTATGTAACAGCAGCTGTACCAGCTGTATCTCCTCCAGATGATCAATGTAAATTACCCCTGTAAAGATGGTGTGCCCTTCCCTTGACTACTGGTCTCTTGAGGTGAGGATCCCTAAGAGGCCTGATGACAGCCATACAGTTTAAAGTAAAATGGGACTCTTATCATATGCCCAAGTGGCAGCATTCATTCTCTGGGAATCAGAACTTTCACTACAGAGCTTAAAGTCGCAAGTATGAGAAACACAAATTCCACAAGTGGGTCACTGAAAGTGATAGTAAGATAAACAGGCAGAAAACAGAAAAGAATAGTTAAGAAACATGGTGGATAAAATTTGAAGGTCCAATACACATATAATGTGTAATAAATATAACTCAGACACTTCATGTCTTCATGTGGGGTGGGAAGCAAGTAAAGTGAAAATATGGCAGGCTAAAACATAAAATAAGATGGTAGAAATAAAACCAAATGTATACAATCACAATAAATATAAATGGACTAAACTCAATATTCAACAGGCAGAGTTGCTCAAATTGGGTTTTAAAATCTCATTATATAAAACAGACATATTTAAAACATAATGGCACAGATGATTGAAAATTTAGGGATGGGAAAAATTTATTAGATTATTATAAAAGGAAAGCCATTGTGGTTATATTTATCAAGCAAATTAATCTTTATGGATAAAACAGTCTTTATGGATAAAATGTTTTAAAACATTTTTATGGATAAAAACCATCATCAAAAAATTTACCAGGAAGATGTATAGTTTTGAATATATATGTACTTAACAGCATAGACTAAAAAATATATAAAGAAATTCAGGGGTTGGTGGCAACCTAAAATGCTACTTCTTCTGTGAGTTTTGCATTTTTACAAGGCTTACTACCTCACCAAAAAAAAAAAAGATTAAATTTGAGAATGATTGTTGGATCAATGTAATCTTTATTCAGAAGCAAGGTTAATTTATAAATACACCCTGGAAAGTGATTAAATAGATCCTTTTTATCTCGTTAAGTTTGTTTGCTAAGTACAGCTGTGTTTATGAAGCCGAATTTTTGCTTACTGATTCTAGGAAGTAAATTCAGTAAATGAATTGTGGAACTGAACTGAACTTTCATAAAGAAATGTAAAACCCCATTAAAAAGTGGGCAAAGGACTTGAACAGAAACTTTTCAAAAGAAGATAGACCAATAGCCAAGAAACATGAAAAAATGCTCATATCTCTAATCATCAGGGAAATGCAAATCAAAACCTCGATGAGATATCACCTAATTCCAGTGAGAATGCCTTTTATCAAAAAGTCCCCAAACAAAAAATGTTGGCGTGGATGTGGAAAGATAGGAACACTCATACACCGCTGGTGGGCTAGTACAACCTCTATGGAAAGTAGTATGGAGATACCTCAAAGATCTAAAAGTAGAACTACCATTTGATTAAACAATCCCACTACTGGGTATCTACCCAAAGGAAAAAAAAGACATTCTATAAAA
>VBSM01002608.1:11312007-11321586 GCA_008086735.1 Cheirogaleus medius | reverse complement strand
CAAAGATGTGGAAACAACCCAAGTGTCCATCAATACATGAATGGATTAATAAAACGTAGTATATGCATACCATAGAGTACTGCTCAGCCATAAAAATGATGAACTACTTCTTGTATTATACTGGATGGATCTGGAACCCATTCTTCTAAGTGAAGTATCAAAAGAATGGAAAAACAAGCACCACATGTATTCACCATTAAATTGGTACTAATTGATCAACACTAATGTGCACATATGGGAAGTAACATTCATAGGGTGTCAGGCAATTGGGAGGGGGAAGGAGTCAATGGGTAAATCCACACCTAACAGATGAGATGCACACTGTCTGGGGGATGGGCATGCCTTTGGGTGGTACAATGGCAATTTATGTAACCAAAGCATTTATACCCCAGTAGTACTCTGAAATTTTTTTAAAAAAGAAGAAAAAAAAAAAAAGAAATATAAAAACTGAGCCAGCTGTCAAAGACTCATGCACCATGGTAGACTTTCCAGGTGAGTTTCTTATAAAACTGAAGAGAGTTTTGAGAACTTTGGATTGGCTGACAGCTCTATAATAGAGCCAAAGTCTGTAACTAGAGAGGATTTTTTAAATGTTAGTTGTTTGGTCTTTCTGTGTGTGTGCTTGGCTGAAAAAATTTTCTTTAATTAAAATAAATCTCAGTGGCATGACTTATACAATCATAGTCTCAATAAAAAAAATCCTCCCTGTGGACTCAAATTCTAAGAGAACCACATATCTCTGGTTTTCAGTATCTATTCACCAATCTCTCCTGGCTTACATGCAGGTTCTTCCCTTCCCTTCTCCCCACATTCTTGATTGTCCTTTCTAAATGCATAAATTAATCAGGGCCTAAATCAAGCAGGATTTTGTAACTGGTAACACTATGACAGGATGAGGGGGTGGAGAGAGGGGAGAAGAAGGTGGGGGGGAAGAGAGAGAGAGAGAGAGAACAGGAGCACTGAGGCTTTTTGCAGGGGGAATGGACCTTGGGAAGGGGGTGATAGATATGCTCTTGATGGCCTCGCTAAAGGGGAGATTTGGCTGCTAAATTTGACCTTGCTCCCAAGTAATTGATGAGACGTAACATTATCATCAGAGTGATGGTAATGAGCTATAGATGCAGACTCTCTGCCTGTGGAGATTGCAGACAAAATAGACTTTAAGGCAAAATGCATTACTCAGGCTAAAAAGACTCATTACATAAATTCTTGTTAGGAAAGCTTTGGTGAGGTTATTTGATTATGGGAAGCTCAGTTCTTCCACATCTGAAGAGCAGAAAAATTCAATGGAAAAGAAAAAGGTGTCCTAACCTGGACTTGGTGGTGGTGTCTGTGCCTCAGCTTTCCTTGTTCTTGTCATCACGAAAAGCTGAATCTCACCAGTCCCTGAGAATCAGGTTCAACATCAAGTTCATTATTAGGCTCTGTCTTACTTACACTTTTGGTGCCGCTTCTCTGACACTTGAAAATGCCAAATATTCCTCTAGTTGTGGTTTTAGAATAAATTAACTTCTGCATATCTGCTTTCTTTACACTCTTTCTTGAAGATTTTCCTTTGAAAAAGATTTTTTGTGCTTTTATTCACACTGATCCCACTAGACATTTTATGGTTAAAGCATCTCATCTCTGATCTATAGTTTTTCTTGTTAAATGAGATTTCAGTTACACACATTTGAAAAGCTCTGTCTCTGAATTTGGGTTTACCTTTGCAAATGTTCTCGCTGAATGTGGAAGCAATTCCTCATTACTTCTCTCTCTCTCTCTCTCTCTGTCTGGCAGCAGCCTTTCTATTGGTGTCTACATTTTATTGATTTATGGTAATAGATAACCAGCCCCTTCTGTCATTTACAGGTTGACCTCCCTAGTTGAGGATTTTCTAAAACTGGCACAAAAGGTTTAAGCACAGACAACCTTGTAAATTCAAAGGCTGGTTCCGCTGAGTTAAAATTCTATAACACCCAGGTGCTGGAACTTGGCACTAATGGAAATTTAAACTAACAGCTTAGTGCTTGATGTGTCACACTGTGAATAGTCGCCACAAATCTAGGTTTGTGAACCTCAGTTTGTGACATCTCTCTTTTTAGACCAGTGGTCTTCAAATTCTGAGTTGCAGTAGAATGATGCAGCATGCTGCTTACAAATACAGACTCTGGGTCTTATGTAAAGACTGATTCAGGAGTTCCAGGGCAGGGCCTTGTGATCTACATGTTGAAAAGCTCGGTGGGTGATTCTAATGCAGATCATACTGCAGCCTCCATGAAAGAGGCTGAGAACGAGAAAGGAAGCTCCTGACATCCAACTGGACCTTGGCGTTGATAGATGCTGGCCTGGCACTGACAGCTAGGCCCTGGTGAACACTGACAATTTCACAGAACGTCAACATCAGACAAGGCCACTCTGACCATGATGAATCAAGACAAAAACAAGACCACTTGTAATCATGTTGGAACTCGGACAAAAATAGGAACAATGCCCAAAGCACAAAATATCAAACATCCCCCTCTCCCAGCTGATATGAGTGACTGATGCTACTTAACTAATTATAGATCTATCCTTGGTCTATTCTGGTCTCCCTATAGATAAGATTTATTGAGATACACAATCATAGAATTATCCCTGCTTCCTCACAGCATTCAATCCAGAGCAAAGCCTTGTTTCCTGAACCCTTCCTGGAATCCCTGAACACAAGCTCATTTCCTATAAGTCTCTTCTAACACTCTCTTGCTGAGACACCCCCTTAGTTCCCCAAGGTGTTCTTCCTCCCTCATTGCAACAAGTGATACACCAAACCAGTTCAACTACAGGTGTGCTCCTGGTGGCCTTTGGCCATAGGACATTGACAAGGCTCACGAGGCAGACCAATGCCTCCACCTTCCTCTAGTCCCAAGGTGTGCTGACTATTCATGGCTACTGAGCCACCCACAGACCTTATAGTATTCTTGGGCGTTTCTGTGCCCTGCTGTGGAAATGTGTGGATATTTGCTCTATGGTCATAATCCACCCAGGGCAGCACACACAGTTGGAGGTCCCTGAGTGAATTTCCAAAGGGCCTGGAGGAACCTGGAGGAGCAAGGGCAGGGACAGGTCAAGGGCTGCCCGGTGGGAGTGGTGGCCTTCAGAAGAGGAGTGCAGCCACTGCTGCTAGCAGGGCGGTGCTGGGGGAACAAACACCCCGATTTCACTCTCCTTCTCCCCTCTGGTCTCCCACCCAGTGTCTCTGTGGAAGACAGCTGAAGCCAGAGGCCGTAGTGAATTCCCACAAGTCCATGTTGCCTTGGCCTCCATTTTGAATCCAAGTTTAACTTTCTCCCACCAGAGGCGGGGTGTGGCCACCCTGCACAGTTTCCAGTTCTCCGCCTCCCCCAGTTCCCCAGCGTGGTCAATCCAGACCTCTGCCTCCTACAAACACCCCCGGTGACCACCTCCCTTCAGGACAGCTAGATGCAGCCCACTTGACTGGCCCCACTGACCCCCACGCCCAGCATGGACTGTGCCATGTGTCTCAGTGACCCCTCTCGGTCACGGCGTGCCTCCACCGCACCCGTGCCTGTGCCAGACCCACCGGCCAGAGCTCCTTGTGGAAAACTGCTTGGATAACACCCTGGACCCCAATAAAGGCTTCAGCCATGAGTTCCCCACCTCTTACCCCTTTGCTCCCCACCCCCTAGTGGAGCACTCTTGTCCCAGATCCCAGGCGGCTGCCACCTTCCCTTTGGCCCTGACAGTGTGTGGCCCTCTTGTCTCTGGGAGCTGCGAGTGATAAAAATGCCCTGTTATTTTGTGTTTTGTTGTGCAGCCTCCTCCATGTCTCACCCGACTGACACTGACAAACACAGCTTCTCTCCAGGTCAGAGCTGTCCTACAGAGCGGCCATCTTGGTGGGAATAAACTAGACACAGACCAGACGGGCGTCCGCCAGTATAAACAAGTTCCTGCGAGAGGGACACCTGGTCAGGGGTCGGACACGTGGGCATTAGGCCAACTGCCAGGATAGAGAAGCCTCCTGCAAAAGCCACACGGCAAACGTCCTCAGCCACCGCCCCTGGAGCCCTGGCAGGGCAGGGCAGGGCAGGGCAGGGCTAGAGTTCATAGCCACTCTCCAGAGAGAGACCTCAAGATCCAATGAGAAAGAAATACAACAGAGGACAAGAAAGCCCGCTATGCAGCCCATATGGTGGCCCTCCGGAGATACAGAGCAGGGGGCAAGCCGAGGGGCAGATACGGAATAGGCCGTGCACTTACAAAGAGTCCATATTGTTTAATCATAAACCTGCCTATACCACCTGCATTGAAGATATGTAAAGTGATCAAATACTGTGTAGATCAACACAAGTACAAAGTTCTTGTTCCTATGGAAATTAAGTTGAATGCTTTAAAAAGACTGAATAACAACAACAACAATAATAGTAAACACATGTTTGTGCTAATTACATGCCAGGTACCGTTCTAAGTGCTTCACATCTGTTGCATTGGTTTTCTACTGCTGTTGTAACAAATTGTAACAAATTCAGTGGCTTAAAAAAAAAACCCACAAATTTATTATCTTACCGTTCCAGAGGTCAAAACTCCAAAATGGGTCTCATAGCACTAAGGTTAAGGTGTTAACTGGGCTACATTCCTTCAAGAGGCTGTAGTGGAGAATCCGTTCCTTGCCTTTTCCAGCTTACAGGGGCTGCCCACACCCCATGGCTCATGGCTCCTTCCAGACATTGCATTACTCCAACCTTTGCTTCCACCATCACACCCCTCTCCGACTGACTCTCCTGCTTCCCTCTTTCACTTATAAAGATCCTTGTATTAATAATTACACCTGAATAATCCATTACAATCTCCCATCTCAAAAGAAGAGATAATATAATTGCATCTGCAAAGTCTCTTTGCCAGATAAGGTGACATATTCACAGGTTTTAGGGACTAGGATGTATATTTCCTAAAAACAAGGACACTCCCCTATACAACAACAATATAACCATCAAAATTAGAAAATTCACATTGGTACATTACTGCTGTCTAATCCACAGCCCCTCTTCAAGCTTTAAAAGTTGTTCCATATTGTCTTTTATACAAAAGAATTCTAGTTCTGAATCATAGATTGCAATTAGCTGCCATGTCTCTTTAGCCCTCTTCAATCTGGAACTCAATCTTTTCTTGACTTCTATGACCTTTAAATTTTGAAGACTACTGGACAGTGGTTTTGTAGAATATTCCTCAATTTGAATTTGCCCATTTCCTTATTCTTTTATTCTTATATCATAGAAGTGAAGTGATGCCATGTTCCTTTCAATACAGTTCATCAGGTATTGCATATTTTTTTTTTTTTTTTTTTTGCCCCATACCAACGATATTCACCCGGAGCACTTGATTAGGGTAGAATCAGAAAGACTTTTCCTATAAAGCTATTTTTTCTTCACAGTTAATAATTAATTTGTGAGGAGGTATTTTGAAATTATGTATGTATCCTGTTCCTCACCAAACTTTCAATCCATTCTTTATAATCTCTGTAGGGATTTTACTCATGGGTTATAATCTATTAATGTAATTATTTTATTGCTTAAACCAACACCAGTTTTGCCAGTAGGATCCCTCTTAATCTGGCTTGTGTTTCCTTGCTCCTTGCACAGCACGATGCTCCAGGTCCATCTTGTGCTTTTCCTGCCCCAGCCCTGGAGTCAGCCACCTCCCCAGGGAGTGCCGGCTCCTTCTTGTGGGGAATGGTATTAGAAAGCAAGATCTGGGCACTAGGTCTACCCATCACTGTTGGATCTTACAGTAAACAAAGCTAAGGAATGTAACATATATATCAGCAGTTCCCTAACCTTTTTGGCACCAGGGACCAGTTTCATGGAAGACAATTTTTCACGGACCGGTGTGGCAGGATAGTTTTGGGATGATTCAAGCACATTACATTTATTGTGCAGTCAAACCTCTCTGCTAATAATAATCTGTATTTGCAGCTGCTCCCCAGCACTAGCATCGCTGCTTCAGCTCTGCCTCAGATCATCAGGCATTAGATTTTCATAAGGATCACGCAACCTATATCCCTCGCATGTGCAGTTCACAGTAGGGTTCATGTTCCTATGAGAATCTAATGCTGCTGCTGATCTGACAGGAGGTGGAACTTATGCGGTGATGTGAGCGATGGGGAGCAGCTGTAAATACACATGAAACTCCACTAGCTTGCCCATTGCTCACGTCCTGCTGAGCAGCCCAGTTCCTAGCAGACCATGGCCTGGTATTGGTCCACAGCCCAGGGGTTGGGGACTGCAGATACATATTTATTTCTACATCTTTATCTATATTGAAAATCATGAGTTATATTGATATTTCCAATTCCAAACCAATATCACAAAGTTCATTCTCATTTTCTCCCCTTCCATACTGGGTGAGGGGTGGTATTTTGCCTACCACGTGTATTAACTTAATTCTTACAATGTCCTTTTGACTTAGAGTTTCAAAAATTGTCAGCCTGATGCCCCATCATCTCCAAACACTATAGTGTGTATTTCAAATGGTTCAGGAAGAAAAAAGTAATTTGTATTCTACTTACAACTTCTCTGTAAGTTTTTGATTATTTCAAAATTTTAACAAGTTTATGTTTTAAAAAAAAACTTCTTTGGGATCAATAGACTATGAGACACAATATTGTTCCTAGTGTTCCTGGTAATCTGGATGAGATAAAGGCTTTAATCTTTTTTCAAATTGGGAGGAAGGAGAGAGAAAAAGAAAGGGAGAAACAAGATTTTAATCTACGAAGGGTTGGGGCTGAGAAAGGTGATCCGTTCTGCCTTGTCTCTGACAACCTGGTCTAGCAGTTCGGAGTTGCGATCCACTCAGGCCTGAGGTCCACTCAGGAGCTGGAGGATCCTGACCAGCTAATCAGCCATCTCGGTTGGGAAACAGTCCATCAATATGGCAGAACGTACTAGCCTAAAACCAACAAGTGGATGAATTTCGTAAGGCTTCTTCAGAGACCTCAGTGAGAGAAAAACAGAAGAGAACTGTGATGACTCACCAGAATCTTAGAGATTCTCTGGGCCAAGTTCATTACTTTGCAGGCGAAGAAACCCAAACACAAAGCGGTTAAGGATTTGGAGAGGGTTTCACTGCTAGTAGGTGTCAGGACTCGGAAAGCGCTCACATTCCCATATACATTTTCCATGGTATACAAGAACTGACTTGGGTTCTCACTGACTTTGTTGCATGTAGCAATGGACTTTCTGAAGTTCTCAAGTTCACAGTGTAAATCCCCTTTATTCCAGGGGATTGGGGCTAGGCGTTGTTTGCTTTGTTAATAAAGTCAAAGTGGGGAAATCATAAAAGGTGGTATGTAATTTACCTTAAACATTTTATTTGATAGATAGTTTTGGGGGGGACTTGATCTACTGATTCAAGCTCTGTGTCTTTCCTGCATGAATCTTAGTCATGAACCATCATCTCCGATTTCCATTTTCTGTTCTTTTAAAGAGAAGTTAGATCTTAAAATATTTGTCCAGCAGTTTGAGTGCAGAACCATTCTATAGTTTAATATTTTTTTTCTCTCACTATTTTAGAGTTGTTTCACCTACATTTTATTAGACATGTGACTCGGACAAGTTATTTAATCTCTCTATGCCTCAGTTTCCCTTTCTGCAACATGAGATATTGCAGGCTCATCTAGTATTTTCTCTGCTCCAATCCAGGAATCAGCCATTTCTCCAAAGAATCCTGGCTCCTTTTAACGGAGAATGGTATTAGAAATCAAGATCTGAGTTCTAGGTATACTTGCACTATTAGATTGTTGCTGTTCCTAGGCCCTCATAGCAGCTAGAGCTAAGCAATGTATGTTACACATATATCTATTTCTATGTCTATTTATATATATTGAAAATATGAGTCACACTGATGTTTCTAATTCCAAACCAACATGACAAAGTTTTTGGTCTAGTTTTCTCCCATTTCATATTTGTAGCTCCCTTCTCCAACCATGAATTATTTAATATTTGGCTTGCATTATCCTTAATAAATTTACTTATTTGATCAATACTCCTGTATATAACCAATATATTTCCACCACAAGCCCCTCACTGTGTGGACTCTGTCACCTCGTGCCCAGCCACCTATCTACATGGACAATTTCTAAACCCTAAGTGGGCTCTGACACCCCATGCTTGGGCTACACTCACACAACGATGCTGACTCACCATGCCACACAGTTCTGCCCTGCATGGACAGCTCCTCACTCCGTTTGGGCTCTAAGTCCCCACGCTGGGCCAATTCCCCGCATGTACACATGCATCACCTTGCCCTGGCTCTGATACTGTGTGTCAAGAAGCCCTGCCACACAAGGCTCAGCCCACTCAGGCTCTGACACCCACTCTGTGTCACTGTGGCTTTCCCCCTTCTTTTGGAGCAGATGTCAACCTTGCTCTCCATCACTCAAAGACTTAGAAATGAATTGTTAAGGAAGAAAAGGTGATGAAGAGAGGAAGAGGTCCTTTTTTTGTTTTTAATACCTTCCCTGACACAATGAATACAGTAGGATAAAGCAACAAAAGGGAATATTTGCAATTCTACAGGACATTTTGGTGCCTCACATCATGACCTGTAGTATGTAAGGAAAGTTTCCAGATTTATTTATTCTCCAAAATATGTTGTCAACAAAAGACACTATTTCTTCACTCAAAGCACCCCCAGTATCCAAATATTCAATTGCTGTTTTTACCAAGATCACCAATTGATAGATACTGTCATTTATTTTTTCCATTTCATTCCTTCATTAGTGCAAAGGCCTTACCTACTCCATCTCATGGTATTTAGCTCTTTATGTATTTTTGATAGACTCTTGAAGGCCTGGTGTACATTGCTATGCTACAATCAATGTGGGCTTAGAAGTCAGATTTGCTTTCAAATCACTCTAACAGCTGTGTGAATTTGAGCAAATTAACTTTCAGATGCCTCAGTTTCTTTAATTGTAAAAGGCATGGTAATATATACCCTAATTTGTTATAAGAATTAAAAATATGTAGCATATACAATGTGTGTATATGTATATATGTGTGTGTGTGTAAATTACATATAGCATATGTAGTGAGTATATAAGTATATATGTGTGTAAACATGTGTATATATGTATGCCATGTAGTAAAGCATTCTCTGTCTATTCCTATCACTCCTACCTTCTTGGCAAATCTCCATGTGTGATTGTGTGTATACATCTGTCTGCCTCTCTGTTCATTCTTCTTTTCTTTGAGATCTGAGACCATGTGAAAAATTTCAGGCATGTAAAAACTGATCAATAATAACAGTTCTGAGAACAAGGAAATTGGACTAATTTCCCATTGAACTTTAAAATAAATTTATCACCTGCTTTTCTCTGAAGTCTTTGACTCAACAACCATTACCTGGACTTCCCTGGAGAATTTGAAATCTTCACAGTTTCAGAACTGTCCTCAGGTCTTTAGCATTATCCCAATGGTATTCTCATTACAGCCAATGCAAGGGAAGGCAGACACATCATTTCTGTAAATCTGCCTCTTTCTGTACTCAATTCACCAAGAAAATATCCTGACACCTATTCGTGTGAAAGTCCTCCTGTGCCCT
>VBSM01002608.1:11282007-11307007 GCA_008086735.1 Cheirogaleus medius | reverse complement strand
GGCCCTCTCCACCCTTCCAGCCAGGGAGGTACCTTGGAGACAGGAGAAAAGCTGACCTCTCTTATCCCCCACCCCAACCCCACCCCTTGCTTCATCCCTCAAATAGTATCATCCCACAGGGCCTGGGAGAAAGAAAATTCTTTTAAAATAAATCCAAATACATTGTATTATCGAGTTTTTAAACTAGATCTCTAAAAGGGTGGTACTTGCTGCTCTATTCTACTAGAGAAGGGAGATCCCAAGATTATGCAGCCAGTCAGTGGCAGAGATGGGAGGTGAGCCCAGGGCCTAGACTTGGACAGAAGAGCCACTTGCTGCCCTAGGCTGCTTTGCCTTCCCAGGAAGGGTGGCCTGTCACATGGCTGGAGTAGGGGATGTCCCCCTCCCAGACTCACCACCCTGCCGCAGGCTACCTAAATCAGAGAATGAAGGCAGAACGCTATCAACAACTTTCAATTCAACAAATATTTACTGAGCACCTGCTATGTGCCTGGCGCTACACTGTGCTCTGACAGCACCGGAGTGAATGTGACATGGCATTTTATTACAAGGTGGTTACAACCAGGGACATCTACCTTTCACCACTTTCCAATAGCTGTCTCCTCTGAAATGCTTTGCAAACTGGGGTGTGCCCCAGTGTGTCTGGAGCCACAGATGAAACTGGTTGTTACTTCCTGAAGCTTCTGTTTTCCTTGATTATAATTACTCTATTTCCTTGATTTTATGACATAGATTTTTCTTGTTCACATATTAAGCTTTGGGTATGTGAGATGGATTCCTCTCATACTCAGAGTATGCATGAAACAGGTGATTGTTCTCTTTCTTTTTTTCTGATATAGATTGAGCTGTATCTTAAATAAAATCCTAGAGTTGAAGGACAAAAAGAATTAAAAATGTTATCTGTAATGTTAAATATTTAGACTACTGCACAATATGTCAGTTTTAGGTACTTTTTAAAAGATAAACAAGTACAAGACTTCAAAGAAGTCTGTCCCTTGTGAAGGGTCCCTCCTGGCTCACCTTAGAGTCCCTGAATCTGCACTTTTAGCTCTTCTGCGTTTGAGGGAAACCGAGATGCCCTGGTTTAAGCTTATGTGGTGGTTTTAAATGCCAAAGTGAGGATGATAAAGTGTCTGAAGGAAGAACATGATGCTGAGTGTTCCAGTCAGAATCTGGACTTGAAAACAATGAGGCACAAATACTTTTAGATGAACCAATCCATTTTGATTTTATAAACATCCTAGAAGAATTCCATTTGCACTGGACTGTTTTAACCACTGCTGAGCTCTTGGCTGTTTTAATCCCCAACGAAAGCTGGGCTATCATTTCCTGCCACATTGTTGTGTTTTTCCGCCCTGCCCTTTGCCTCAATTCTTTGTGACCAGCACAAAGTTTGGACCCTGCCCCTTCTTGCTGTCCTGCCTGGCCACCTGTCCAGCCCTGTGGCCAGCTGTAATGACCAGCAGAGCGTGCCTCTCTTGCCAAGTGGAGCTGACACTCTGTGGACCATTGTTTCCTGGGGCCACACTGCTGTCCCCACTGCTGCCCCTTCAGGACACTCATCAACAGCTGTGAGAGGATTCCCATTCGGGCCCATATGAAAGAAAGGCCTGGAAACCCTTCCCGGAGCATCAGTTCATAGGTCACTCACTGCAACTAGCCAAACAATACAGGATTATTCAATGTGCTCCAGTTCATTTTTCTCTGCTCCTCCCCCACCGTTATCCTTGAGAGAAAACTAATTTGCAGAAAAATAGCCCCTGCCAGCTAACTTCTTCTCCTAAATGCATGCTGACCCCGAACTCTTGTCTCAGTGGGTTCTGATTCTCACAGTCGTTGCACAAGAGTTCTTTCTGAAAATCAGTCTTCTCCCTTAAAAACCTCCTCCACCCCACCCCCAGCATCTCAGTCTAGGAGATGCTTTCTTTTCTTTCTATTCTTTGCTTCTCTTTTTAACATGTGTGCTGAAATTGGCACTTTCTCTTTGCAGTGCACTCCCTTCCTAGTCCTAATGCAGCAACGGGGAAATGTGCGCAATTTTTCCAGTCTGTGCACTCGGCGAGCCCTCGGGTGATGGATGGAACGGAGCGCGCTCTACCTTACACATCGCGATTTAAGGGAAGCGCCGGTGCGGCCGGTGATGCATGGTGTTATCCCAGCGCCCCACGCAAGCGGGAAGCCCAGGCCGCCTCGCCGCTGTCTGAGTAAATAATGGGGCTAATGGCATTTGGCACAAATGAGGCTCCTATAGAACACGTCGGGCTTGTTCTTCTCGGTCTGATTTCTCTTTGTCAGGAAGCCTTCTCCCTCTGTCCTCTCAGGAGCTTCACCGCTGGCCTGCCTGGCTTATCTGGGGGAGGAGGGAAGGTCTCCGGGAGTTCAGGATTTTGTAACTAATATTGAGCGGCGGGGAGAACGGATGCCAAGGTCAGGTTAAGAATAAAGAAAATTGATTTGGAGGTCAGGGTCACTCTGTGAAAGGCCTTGGATGCTGCCAAAATATTTTCATTATCATTGTTTTGTTGTGGAAAAGATGAAGCCCAGTGTAAGCAGTGGGAAAGAGGAGGTCTTAGAGAAAACTAGGGAAATCAGGATTCTACCTGTGATTTCCTGAGTTTGTGTTTCCCTAGTTTCTTTGCCTGAGGTTTGCTACCCCTGTTAAAGTGTGTGGATGGACAGACATTGATAATGAAGCCTTTTCCCACAGAACCAGACAGTTCTGGGCTTAGACTGAACTGAACTCTCTATCTCCCCACCCCTACCTCCTCTCTTCTCTCTCCCTCCCTCTACCCCACCCAGGTAGACAGTGTGGAGGGCCCAGGTCCCTCCTGGGCACAAAGGCGGGCACCCGAGCAATGGCCATAATGGGAGAGGAGGGACCGCCCTACCAATCTGCCAATCAGAACTCAGCACACAAACTGCAAAAGAATGCAGAGGATTCCCTAGCCTGGGGGCCAAGCAACACAGGCTCAATAGGGTCTGGTAGGTGACTTAGAGCACCCTAAGGCTAATTATCATGTCATTAGCTTAACTCTACGTTGTGGTTCACCCCCCCTCAAGTGGGCTTTCAAAGAGGCTCATGGGAGATCCGCATGTGCAGTAAGAGCCAGGTAACTCCCAAATGTCCATCAAAGTGGTCCAACGGTGACGTTTGGACCACAAGGAGGGCCCAGCCTATGCAATATAAAACAGGACCCCAGACCATAATCGGGGCCCTCCTGTTACAACAGGTGGTCTGTTTGTTGTCTGTGGGGAATGTATCTTACTTTACTTAATAAACTTCATCTTGTGCTTGCCTTACTTTGGTGTGTCTCGTCATTCTTCTGCCAAGAACACACCAAGAACAGAGAACAGACAACTATGACTGGACATCTCCTCTCTCCCACCTCTCTCTCTCTCTCTCTCTTCTCCTCCTCCCCCTCTCCCTCTTTCTCTGCCACTGTCCCTTCTCTCCCCCCTCTTCTCTCTCTTCTTATCCCTCTATCTCTGCCCTTCTTCTCTCTCCCCTTCTCTTTTTTCTCCCTCCCTCCCTACCTATACTCCTCCCCTCTCTCTTCCCCTCTCTCTCCCTCTCCCTCTCCCTCTGTCTCTCTCCTTCTCTCTCTCTCTCTCTCTCTCTCTCTCTCTCTCTCTCTCTCTCTCCCTCTGTCTCTCTCCTTGCAGAGAAGCTGGAGCTGAGCTCGGCCAGTCCTACTTGCAGCAGTAAGCTATTTCATGCATCACTGTGAGTCTGCTTCCCACCCATGCCTACAACATATCTACAACACAAGGCTGTATATTTTAACAAAATCTTGTTATTATTGGAGCTCTGACCCGATTTTGTTTCTATATTCTGAAGCAGAAAAGACTCCAGTGGCATGAAATTAGCAACACATTCTGCTAGTGTGTTAATTGTGTGAGAGTTTTTGGCAGGAAAATCTCCTAACACAACACAGAATTTATTTTTTATTTAAATTTAGTAGCAATTTCATATTGTGTTTAAGGAGAGGCACCATGGCTTAAACCACTTGGGATTTACTGTACGTTCAGGAAAAGAAAAAAAAAATCTGCCTAATGCAGTGGTGCAGAAAGAATTATGTAATTTTTTTTTTTTTTTTTTTTACTTAGCAGGGAAGCTGCTAGTGTTGGTTTCTGATTTCTTATGAAAAAGTGGCATTCCCGGGCAGTGGTTTGGGACGTCCTTGGGCCCCAATTCAGCATCTAAATGCAGTTGTGTCTGGCCAGTAGTGGATTCCCTGCTTTGATAAAAGCAAATACGCATGAAAAAAAGAAAATCAAAATTTTCCAGGCCAGAGGGCTGTTTTTCTCTAATGTATAGCTCTTCTGAATCTCCCAAAGACTAAAGATGACATTGCATAGACGTGATTGTCCCCATAAACATGTTGATGGAGGAGCAATTTCCAAAAAGGGAAAAGATGGGCAGACAAGCCAACAGATGTGTCCTACAGAAGAGGATGGTCTCCTGCCCTCATCTTACGGGCAGGAGGCAGCTCTGAAGAAAGGAAAAGGTGAAATACCGTTCACTGCATTCTTACTGCCTACCAGCCATGGCACTGCCAGGCATATGTCATCGCATTCATTCCCCTGACTGTACACTAGATCTGGGATTCTCTGCTCACCCCAAATCAGCAGCACCCCCCTGTTCCTGGCCTCCCCCCTCACCCATTCCCACCACGGAGCTCCTGTCTGGGAGGCTCCCTGCTGCCCTGGAGCCGCTGGGCTACTCCCCTGCCTTTCTCTGCGTGGCCCCGCCCAGCAGTGGGGAGCAGGATGGACAAGGGCTCTTCCTCCTGCAGCGCCACTACTGTGCCGAGCCTTTCTCCAGAGTAATTAGCCATGGCCTGAATTCGATTCCTACTGTACAGTAGAAAGACACAGAACAGGACACAAGTCCCAGCTCTCCCCCTTGGTGCCCTGGGAAGAGTATTTACTTCCTGGGCCTGGGTTTCTGCATCTGTGAAAGAGACAAGCGCACTTTGGGCAGGGCTTAGACGGAGTGATGGATGTAGAGCTCTCCCCCGGGGCTGCCTGTGGCTCCGTTAGGTCCCTTTGCTTCCTGACCCACCGTCATGGCAGTCACATCTATCGAACTCTTATTAGGGACTAAGCTATGTGTGAACAGAGCGTCCCAGAGGTCCCACGGAGTACATATAACACCTCATTGAATATTCACGCAACCTCGAAGGGGCGGTATTTCCATCCTCCCTCTATGAATAGGAGAGCTGAGGCTTAGGCAAGAGAAACAAGCCTGTGAAGAGCAGGGCTAGGATTTCACCCTGATTTGTCTGATTCCAAAGACTCTTCTTTTAACTCAGTGCTTCTCAACCCTGGCTGTCTGGGGAGCTTTTAAAACATTGATACCAAGACCCCTACCCCAGACCAACTGAATGGAGGTGGCATTGAATATCTGTAGGCTTGAAAAGTTACAGGAGGAATCTAGGCTGATGCTCAGAATTTAAAGAAGCCACTGTCTTCATTATGTTCCAACGCCCGCCCCAGCTACCACTGCCCACGCCCACATGCTAGGGCTCCTTAACTAAGGGAGGAATGTCGAAGACCGACTGCCCAACAGTAATCATGCCAGTATTTGCCACTGGTGAACTGTCTACTGTGGGCAGGGCATTTTGGGCATCCATGCAGCAATGAAATGTAGTCAATTTTCCTGGTTCAAAGAACTTGTATAAATAACCCAGTGCCTGGTACATACAAGCCCTCAGTCAGTAGTCTCGCTATTATCATCATCATCATCATCTCTTGAATCCTCACAGCAGCCCTGGTCTCCCTAACATTCCTGGAGTCTGTCCACTTCTCACCGTCCCTACTGCCACCCTGCCACTCACCTCCACACCTGTCCTCTCCCACCTGGACAGCTGCCACAGGCTTCTAACAACTCTCCACATCCAACTGCATCCTCCCCTAATCTGTTTTCCACAAAACAAGCCAGGGTGAGCTTTTTAAAACATACATATTTAACCTCCTCTGCCTGCAAAGCGTGCTGTCAGGGCCACTGTGCAGTGTTGGTAGGTTGAGTCCTTCGTAAAAGCACCTAGTGCAGGTGCATTTTTGGTGCCAAAATCCTCCCCCTGCTCTGCTCCTCCCAAGCCCTGAGCCTGGGAGCCTGCCTGGGCCCTGGGGACGGGGTGTCCCTGGGGATGGGGTGTCCACTTGCACTTCCTGGGCACAGAGTGTGTGCGTATGGTTTGGTTAGGGGAAGGAAGCCTGTTGTTTTTCTAATTCACACAAAGGTTTAGAACAGCAACTGCCCTGAAATTGAACCTATCTCCCAAAGTTATTGTGCTAGATAAATGTAAAAATTTTAATAAAATGGAGGCTCCCTCAGGGAGTGGAAATTTGAACCCGCTGTCAGTCTCCCAAGTTCCTGTACTAGCTCCTGCTGTTTCCCTTGGAATGCAGAGAAGTGACACTGTCAGGGGGATGCCAAAGTTGGAAATTCCCTGGGCAGCCAACCAGGGGAAGCTCCATGAGGTGGAGGAAGGAGGTTCAGTCCCTCCCTTCGAGGCCACCACTAGGCCAGCAAAAGCCAACCAGCTGGGTCCCCTGGCCCTGTTCATCTAGTTAAACCCTCAATTCTTTGACCTTCAAAAAAAAAGTGTAATAAAAGTTTTGGTAAAGAAACCTTTAGGTAACATGGGAAGTGGTTTTGTTTGGCATCTGACCTCCACTTTAAGTAGATTCATTCCAGCCTACCTCCTTGAGAGATGAGCCAGAGATAAGGGCAAATGTGATTTTATTATGATAATCTATCATTATTCTTCCTATCAGATCATTGCCTTGGCTAGCCCTCAGATTGAATACTTGGCACGGCATTTTGGAACTGGAAGGTCCCTTACAAATAATCTAGTCCAAATGTTGGCATCCAAAAGCCCCTGTAAGGATGGAGGTTGTCATGAGAACCTTCGATATTTCTGAGGTTATACATGTGTTAAATTGGCACAGACTCACCAAAACATCATATTTCTTTGCCTTTGACTAGAACTTTAGTAACTCAATATGTTAAAACTTTGGACATCTCATGCTAAGCTCTGGCTAGCAGCTATATGTCTTTCATTAATAAAAATGAAAATGAAATTATCACAATCCAAAATCAGACTCAGAGCTCATGGCAGATTCCTGATTCCCAGACCAAGGTTTTTTCCACTTGTCATTTTTTTTTTTTTGACATTTAGGTCAATGATGAATTTTGTTTGATAATTAGTTTCAAATCACCCAGCTTGAATTTCAATGCAATACATTTTTGAAAAGAAAAGTATAGCCACTGTAAATTTTAAACTAGTTCACTTGCCATCAATAGAAATAAGTACTATAAAAACAAAGCATTGTGATTGAATTCCAGCTAATCACAGTTGCCTACCAGGGCTCTTAAACCAAGGCCTATTCACTCTTTGTTAAGAAAAGAGAGTAGAGGAGACGAGGAAATGTTTGAGAGGTATTAATGGAAAATTGGCCCCAAATTGAGGCTCTTTCTAGACTTATTCGGAATATGGAAAGGCAATAAAAAAGGGAATGCTTTTCTCAAAAAAATTATCTCCTGTCCCTGCTGCTTTCAACTCGTGGGAGAAATAACCATGTTCCAGAGGTTGTAAAAGAAGCCAGAAATGGAGCCTTTGCCCCAAACACTACCTTCCCATTTCTGGTTTAGCCACTCACTCCCTCTTTCCTCTCAGCTGGACCATCTCTACTTCTCCTTCTTCTCCATGCTTTTGGATCCTTTTATCCTCCTTGCTCCCCACCTCCAGGGCCCCGCCTCTGCTCTGCTGGGTCCCAAGCCCCCGTGGGCCCAGCTGGGTGGAGAAGGGGCTTGGGATCTAGGAGACAGACGAACGAGTGGTGGGGCAAGAAGGCGTGCAGCGGTGCACAGAACACACTGCTCCTAACTAGGTCTGATGCTCACACTCAGTTATCCACTCTTGTTTGGCCCATTAGTTCTCCTTCCCATTTCCATCGTGCCATAAGTGTGCAAGGGAGCCTGATGGCTAATTCCTGCACCCTGCTGAAGCCCTTCAGCCCTTCCCCTCGACCCTCCTTCCCGTCCTCCCTGCTCCTCTGTCATGAGCAGGGTAGGGTGCTCCAGTCTTATCCGTCACAGCTTCTCCTCTGTCCTGCCTTCCTCCACATTCATAAGTTACAACACATTTTGTCATCTGATGATGTGGGCTGGATAGATTATTTAATTACGCAACATTTTCTATCCCGTTCACCACCCTACAAGGCTGAAATTTGGAAATTTAATCATCCAGAGCCAAACGGAGTGAGGTGATAGATACCAGGCTCCCTTGTTACTCAAATCCCCTCCTTTAGTTCCTTCTGCTTCCACAGTTCCTTTGTCTGTGCTGTGAAGCCCTGATTATCTAACACTCCTTTATCCAGAAACTCCGTTATCTGAAATGAGGTTGTGTTACTGGATGTGTTTTATTTACTTTGAAAACTGTCTGGCTTACCTGAACCCCTGCTTATCCGATTTAATTCAATGTTTACCTAGATTCTTCAGATCAGCAAGGCCTTGGGGATCACTAATCCATTTTCTTATTATTTAACCTCTGCTGCAGAACAACTCCAATTTCAGTCTTACTTTCTATGGTGGAAACGCATGCCACGTTATCTAAGTCGTACAGTTGTTCCACTGTCTTTGTTCCTGCCTCCTTTTCAAAACCCACATTTAAAGAAATAATAATTGGGCTTTTTAAGCCTCCTATGGTATCCTGAGGCAGCATAGCCAAAGGGTAAGGATGTTGTCAAGTATATAGGGACCTGTGTTCTTGGCTTCATTCTGTAGTTGACTATGTGACTTAAAAGAAGTCCTCTAAACTCCCTATATCACTGTTTCTCAATCAGCCAAGTGGGAATAATAGACTTTCTTGTTACCTGATGTTACCTGATGTAGGGCATACAGCTGTAGAAAAGTTTTGAGGGGAATATCCTTTTTATAATTAATCTAGACAGAGAGTCATACATAATTAAGTAATAATTAATCTAGAGAGTCCTTAACAATTCTTTTTATAATATTACACATTTGTCAAAGAGCAAGACAGAGAGGTGCTAAAGGAAAAAGCACCAAACTGAGATTTTGATAATATAGAAATGCTCTAGATAATATAGAAATGCTGATTCCTAGCAAATGAGCATCCTCACTCTGCTTGAACACTTCCCATAATAGAAAGATCACTACTTCTTTTTAAAGTTTCATGACTGGACTCTCAGTGAGATATTTCTTCCTTGCATAAGGTAAAAAGTACCCCTTTGTGAAAATTTCACCTGCTTGTCCTACAGCAATTCAATTTACAAACTATTTGCAAAGGCCTGTGTCAATCATCTGGGGTTACAAAGATAAATTCAGCTTGGTTTCTGCATGCAAGATCTTTGTAAATAATAGGATACCTAAGACATGTTCTACAAATGAAGGGTCAGATGTAGCACTGGATTTGTTTAAAGGCACCTCCACTGCTGGCTAACATGGAGTAATAGGGACCAGACTTACCTTCCTTCCTGGAACAACCAAAATAATGAACAAAATATATAAAACAATAGTTTTCAAAGCACCAACTGTCAGGCAACAATAAAACAGTGATTCCCAAAAGATAGGAAACAAACAATAGCCCCTACAAAATAGGCCTTGCAAAAGCTTACTGCCTCAAGAGAGTTTTCAGGCCCCCATGCTGCAATCCAGGCAGGCACAGGAGTCCAGTGGATGCCCCGAGAAAAGGTAGAAATCAGATTCCTGGAGACCAAGACAGCTAGAGTTTGCAGGACAGAGAACTGAAGAGGAGAGAGCTGCACAGAGAAAGAACTTAGAGATCTACAGAGGGTTCCCCTCTAATATTCAGCAGAGTACTAATCAGTGAGTGCATGTGAGAATACTGCCCAATGAGGAAAATACCACCTCCCAAATTAGAAGGAACAGGATCGTTCATAGTGCCTGTTTCCACCAGCCAGACTGAAAAACTTCATAATTTGTGGGGCATTGGGCAGAGTGCTCAGAAGGCTCTTTCCTCAGTAATGAAAAATAATTCACTCTAGACTAAAACAGCTCCAGGTTTCACCTAACAAATCCTAAAAACAAGACCCAAAAGGAACAAACTGTTTATAAGCAACTTAACTGCATCCCAAAACAAAGCTCAAGAATATTTACGGGAATACAAAAGTGACCTATACCCACAAAGTAAAATTCACAAAGAATGGCATCCAGTAAAAAAATTACCAGGTATGCAGGAAGGTAGGAAAATAAGACCAATAATGAGGAGAAAAATCAACCCCAAATCAACCCAGAACTGACAGATATTAGAAATAACAGACAAGGGCATTCAAACAATTCCTTTAGCTATATTACATGTGGTCAACGAGTGAAGTACAGGCATAAAAGATATTTTAAGACCCAAATTGAACTTCTAGTGATGAAAACTGCAAATTCTATAATAAAAATTTTGCTGGGTAGAATTAGTGGCAAATGGGACATTGCAAAAAAAATTTAAGAAACTTTAAGACATAGCAGTAGACACTATCCCCGATTAAACACAGAGAGAAAAAGGAATGAAAACAAATAAAACAGAGACTCACTGACTTGTGGAACAATTTCAAGGGCCCCAATGTTCGTGTTATTGATGTTTAAAAGGAGAGTAGATGAGTAGATGGGGAAAATGGGGAAAGACCCAAGCACAGGAGCCATAAAGAAAACCAAACCAAGGAATATCATAAACAAATTACTCAAAACCAGTGTAAAGAGAAAAATCTAAAAAACAGCCATAGAAAAAAGATGCATTCTGTACAGTGGAGCAAAAAACAAAATGCAGAAGTTCCTCATCAGAAGCAACACAAGTGAGATGACAGTGGAGCAGTACCTTTAAAGATGAAAAACTGTCAACCTTGAATTCTATATCCAGTGAGTAGATCTTTCAGAAATACAGGCGAAATAAAGACTTTGCAGTCATACAGCAGAAGAAAAGAATTTGTCACCAGCAAATCCATGCTACAAAAAATGTTAAAGAAATTCTTCAGGCAGAAGGAAGATGACACCAGATGGAAATCTGAATCCACACGAGGAATAAAGAGCATGGAAATGGTTGTAACATAGGCAAATATGTGAGTTTTTTCCTTACTATTTAAGTCTATTTAAAAGGTAACTGTTTGGCCAGGCGTGGTGGCTCACAACTGTAATCCTAGCACTCTGGGAGGCCAAGGCAAGAGGATCGCTCAAGGTCAGGAGTTCGAAAACAGCCTGAGCAAGACCCATCTCTACTAAAAATAGAAAGAAATTAATTGGCCAACTAAAAATATATAGAAAAAAAATTAGCCGGGCATGGTGGCGCATGCCTGTAGTCCCAGCTACTTGGGAGGCTGAGGCAGAAGGATTGCTTGAGTCCAGGAGTTTGAGGTTGCTGTGAGCTAGGCTGACACCATGGCAGTCTAGCCCAGGCAATAGGGTGAGACTCTGTCTCAAAAAAGAAAAAAAGAAAAGAAAAGAAAAGAATAAAAGGTAACTGACTATTTAAACAAAAATAACAATAGAATATAGTTTATAATATATGTAAAGAAAAATGCATGGCAAAAATAGTACAAAGCCTGGGAGAATTATGGAACTGCTGCCATTTTGGGTTTTTGTTGTTGATGTTGTTGTTTTTCTCTCTGTACATAATTTGAGGATAATGGATGTAATTTATTATATGGTTCTTAAGTGATATGTGAAGTACAGTATAATAAAACAAAGAGTTTTAGCTAAGAAGACAACAAAGGAGATAAAATGGAATCATAAGAAGCACTCAATCTAGAAGAGGAAATGGGGAGCAAATAAGAGATGGGAAAAATGAAAAACAAACAGCAAGATGATAGACTTAAATCTGACCATATCAATAATTACATTAGGTGGTCTAAATACCTCAAGTAATAGGCAGAGATTGGCAGAGTGAATAGATAGATAAGACCCAACTATATGCTTCCTAAAAGAAACTCACTTTGGGGGACAATTGACATCTTAATAATATTTAGTTTGCCAACCCATAAACACAATGGATCTCTTCATTTATTTAGGTTTTTAAAATTTCTCAGCAATGTTTCATAATTTCGTCAGATTTATCCCTGAGTTTTTTACATTTCTGATGTTATTATAAATGGCATTGTGTTTTAAATTTTAATCTCTAAGTCTTTGTTGCTGGTATATAAAAATACAATTTATTATTTATATTGATCTTGTATCTGTAACATATCCAAGCTCATTTATTACTTCTAATAGTTTTATTATAGATTTCATAGGATTTTCAACATGGATGATCAGCAAATAATGATAGTTTACTTTTTCCTTTCAACTTTGAATACCTTTGTTTATTTTTCTTATCTTATTGAACTAACTAGGACTTTATTACAATGTTAAATAGAAAGGGTATCCTTGTCTTGTTCCTGATCTAAGAGGAAAAACATTCAGTTTTTTATTACTAAATATCTTGTTAGATAAATTTTACCCCCTGGAACAATACAAGATTTTTTTTTTAGTCTAATCCCTTCTACCAATGAGAGCACACTTGTTTACCTATTCTGTGCCATGTACTGGTGACACAGCAGTGAACCAAACAGATAAAAATTCCTGCCTCTCATGGAGTTTACTTAAATTCTAGAGAGGCATGCAGACAATAAAGAAGATCTATTAGTAAAATATGGGATGTCTTAGATGGTGAAAAGTGCAAATGGAAGGTGGGAGATGAAGTATCACAGGACTGCATGAAATACTAGAGATTGTGGCGTAGAAGGGCTAATGAACATGTCACTGAGTAGTTTCTTTGTCCTGACTGTTCATTCTATCCCTTTTCCCCCATGACTACTACTTCAGGTCAGGTTCTCATCATTTCTCATGTGTAGTATTAATATTACAACAGCTTCCTACCTGGTCTCCATGTCCCCAGGCTTGTCCTGATCCAATTCTCTTTCCATACTCCTACCCAAGTACTCCTTTAGTGAAGCCCCACTTCTTACAGAATGAAATCCAGATTTCCTTGGAGGTTGTAAAGGTCCTTCCTTGAGCTTGCCCTTATCTTCTTAGCCTCATTATCTTCCCTTTTCCCTCTTGCCTCATACAGCCCAGTCTCACAAAATCACTTGATCTTTCCTAAATTTGTTCTACTCACTCATGCCTCTGAGTTTTTGCCTAGACTGTTCCCTATTCCTAGATTGCCTTTTCCTCATGATATGCACCTAATAAATCATTAACTTTTAAAATTATTTAAGTGTCACTATAAGCATTACCTCTAGAGAAAATGTCCCCGACCCTTTCAGGAAGAGCTGGGTACTCTCTCTTCTGGTTCCTGGGCAATCTGGGCACATAGAAATTATGACATTGATTTCCAATATTGAATGGTAATGGTCTATTTGCTTGTATGTCAGTCCTACTGGACTGTGCGTACCTTGAAAGAGAAACTGGTCTATGCATCTTTGTTTCCTTAGCGTTGTTCCTGAAACATAGAGATGATCAATACATTTTTGTTGAAAGGATAGATAGATGTATAGAACAAATGAAATATCTGTTCAGTGTCCTGAATATCTGGCTTGTTGTGGCTCCCTGAATAACTACTAACTGCACTAGCATGCACACTCTTAATGTAGTTGGATCAGTGCAGTGTCTAGTTGGACAATGACTTTCCTTCATCTGGGCACTTTTTAAAATTAATTCAGTACAAACTTTATTAAATCCTTTGGCAAAAGTGCCACACTTTGAGCTTATATCAAGTTTGTGATTAACCAACACTATCAAGTCTTTTTTCACTAATGTAAGGCTAAGTCTGTCCCACTCAGTCCATGCTCACCAGTCCCTCCCTCCATACCAGATAAAAACTCTTATCCCTGCTCACTCAACTCAGCTTTTGTCCTCATGTACCATTCTTAGAGACATATTTAAAGAGATTTTTTTCTTTTATTACATTAAACTTGTTGCCATTTAAAAGTGTAGTAGTAGCCACTAAGATATTGGGAGTAGATTGCTTAAATGGTGAAACTCAAGACTGCTGCAGAGGAAATTTGAAGATGCTACACAGGAAGTCTCATGCTGTACCAAACTTCTGCCCTATGGCAGCCATTTCAGTTTAGACCTGATCTGAAGGTACTTTTCTCAACAAAAGTAGCTGATTTTCAAATCTTGTTTTAATCATTAGCATGTAGAAAACACAGAACAAAGAGGTAGCATACAGATGCAGCTGATCATACCAGAGAACACTCAAATTAGAGCAAGAAAAACAAATCTGCTACTAGATACCAATACAGTGAAGCCCTTCCCAGGATTTTAAGTGACTGATGAAATACATTTAGCATAGGAGGCAGTAACTTCTTTTAAATATAATTTTAAAATGCAATACCTAAAATCAACTCTTTAATAATATCTTAAGCAAAAATTGAAAATGCACAAATGGGATGGAGACTTTCATTCAGGATGTAAGGACTGTTTATTCAGGATGCCCCAATTAATGGGGAGATATTTTTGGTGTTCACAGGGAAGAAAGATAGAATACCAGAACGTCACTCAAATTCCAATGCCCATTACTCCCAGCCTCTCCAGTTCATGGAGGGCTGGAATGTGACCATGTCATCATCTCTTCTTCCTTTTGGCTCCTCCTTCTTAAGGCTTCCATGGCTCCCAACCTCTGGCCCATCACTTTCTCCACAGTTACCTCTCAACACCTTTCCTTCTCAACATGTCTAACACTAAAACTCCCCAAGACAGAAGCTCTTTAGTCTGGAACATCCATGTTAGGCAGTGCTTCCAACCAAGCCATCTCCGAGGATGCTGGCCAACCTTCTGGGTACCAGGCATAATTCCGAGTCTAAGCCCAGATAGTGGGTACAAAACATGACAAGCTCTAAATTCTCTACAAAGAAACACTTCAGCTGCTTACTTAGAAGGGAATTCTTAAAATATCATACCCTGTACTTGGGACTAATTTATTATGTGCCGAGGGCTTCAAAAACATATTCTCATGTGGTTTTAATCACATGGTATCTGCGTCTAAAGTCAACTGAAGGTTTCGCTGGGCTTGAAGTTCAAGATGGCCCACTCACATGGCCGGCAGTTGAGGCTGCTGTCAGCTGCACACTCAGCTGGGGCTCTCACAGCACGGAGGGCTCAGGGTAGTCACACCTCTAACAAGGTGGCTTGTCTTCCACCAAGCAGGCATTCCAAAGGGCAGGAAGTAGAAGTGCCAGGCCAGTTAAGGACAGCTACACCCAGAATTAGCATTATATCCCTTCTACCCTGCTTTTTTGATCAAAGTAGTCACAGGGCTCAGCATATTTAGGAGAACAGAGAAACAGACTCTATCTTGTGATGGGAGTACACATCTGATAAGTACACATCTCACATGAGCTGTGAGATATTGTTGCAGTCATCTTTGCAAAATATGATTTATCACAGACAGGCTCATGTCAACTAACCATTCGTTTATCAAGCCTGCTTGGTAATGTTCTAAGACATTAGATTCTGCAGCTGTAGGATACACTGTGTTGAAAATCAGTGCTAGACTTTAATTTTAAGGGTGACAGGACTGCAAAGACTACTGAAAACACATCCTCAACAGATCTTTTTCATCAAAATCAAAACTTCTGATAAGGAAGGAATAGGATTCTGAGACCTGCAATGGGGACTTATGGGCAAACAAGCCTGAAAATAATGAACACCCAGACTTTTGAACCCTCTGGACTCAAATAAAAAACTATCGCCCCGTTTTTAGAGTTACACAGCCTCCTCTTATATGGAAATGCAGCAAAGGCCTCATCTGGGACAGGTGCTTCACAAGACGATGCTTGTCCTCTTCAAGATCTGACCTTGCCCTCTTCTTGTGATCAATAACTAGAGTCATATCTCAGCACAGTCTGATCCAGGAAGTATAATGCTTGCTCCTTATATTCCAAAAGACTGTCAAGACCTGGCAAATGGACATTAGCAGAAATCAGGAAAACACTCATGGTATATGCAGTATATACATGCAGTATATCTTAAGAGGGTTGAACAGGGGAGGCCTCAATATAAAGATGAGTGGGGAGAATTAATTGATTTACGGAGGCCTTCCTCCCTAACTCAGAACTTAACATCCTGGCAAAAACATATGGATTCAGTGCTAACACACAACTGTGATGACTCCTTGAAGCCTGAGCACAGTGGACCATAGTAACTAAGGTAGAGTTGCTAGAATAACCTTGGTGGAGTACTGAGGAGAGGTCGAAGGGGATGGAGATGTTAGAGTGGATTTATCAGTGAGATCAGAGAACTCTTCATCTGTCTATAATCCCCAGGAAGTCCCAGAGGACTTTCCTTTGACTAAAGCAATGAGAAATGCACCCACGAAGAGAGCATGGCATCTTTTGAGAAGCTCCAGTGGCAGCTGATCCTATAAACTGGGGTTGGTAGTATGGGATGCTGCCATGGACTGGGCTCCTTAGCATCATCAGGATGATAAGATACTGGAATGACAAAGGCCAGGTGTCAATTCTTAAGTGACCACAGCAAGGCATATGTGACTATTATAATGGGCAACAAGGTTGGACAATGCCTTGGCGCTCAGGCATCTGTGGCCATGGCTAAAAGACCAGGGTGTTCCCAGAAGTGGGACAGATGGACAGCTAACCAGAGTGGCACTTGACCCATAGAACTGGAAAAAATGAAAGCTGGCACAAGTACATCTCAAAGTGGATCCACTGGGTCCTTGGACCCAACCTGTTGTTATTTCCCCATTCTCCAAGGGCATAATGTGAATGAATAAACAAAGTATCTGGCAGAATCCTCCCATTGGTTCCCTGGCCTACTGAGTAAGATCTATTAGGGTAGGAAGGGCCAAGTGGAAGCCTCTGAAACTATGTAACCCCAACCGCACCTGGAGAGTATGCCCAAGTCAACATTATATTCTGAAACAGGATCGGTACCACCACCAAAGATTCAAAGCATACAGGGACGATGTTCTCCAGCATATCCCTATATAATTCACCTATACGGCCCTTGAAAAAATAAACTGATGGATCACAGTGGATGATAGTGGACTACTATAAACTTAACCAAGTGGTAATTCCAGTCTCAACTGCTGAGCCAGATGTGATATCTTTACTAAAACAGATCAACATAGCCTCTGGCACTCTGTATGTTGCAATTGATCTGGTGAATGTGTTCTTTTCAACCCCTCATCAATAAACAGAATCAAAAGCAGGTCTTTAAGTGAGAAGGACATCAGTACACATTGGTAGTCTTGCCTAAGGCTACATGAAGCCTCTTGTGCAATGTCATAAAATAGTCCGCAGAGATCTTAATTGTCTTAACATTCCATAGGCATATGGAATATGCAGGAACACTATCTCGATGACATCACGCAAGTTTAACCCGGTAAAGAGAAGTAACAACCTGTGTATCTGAGGGTGAAAATGCAACCCCACAAAGATTCCCCAACCTGCCCCACCAGTGACATTTTAGGAGTCCAGAGATCTGAGGCACACTGGTACAAAATCTTTGAGGTAAAGGACATGATGTTAGATCTTGTACCTTATTCTAGTTTTCTATTGTTACATTTTAAAAAAACCACAAAACTTAGTGATGTAAGTTTTTATTTCACTCATAGATTCTGTGGGTCATAAATTTAGACAGAAGGAATGTTTTGTCTCTACCCTTTGATTTCTGCCAGCTTTTGTAAACCTGGGTTCTATGATAGAATTCAGCCCTAATGCCCTAAAGCATTCATTTGTATGGAATGAACTAATTTCTCTCCTATGTGTCTAGAATGGTATTAGTGATGTACTATACTTGGGAGAACTGAGAAAATAGTCATTCAAACCATTTTCCGTCTTCTGTGGCTCAGATGAAGAACTCCAGTTGGGAAAGGCTGGCTAGAACTTGAGTTGGGAAAACTCATATGGTTGAGAGTGAGACAGACTGGACTGGAACCTTCTGGAGTCACCCTCACTTACATTTCTAATACCTGCACTGGGTCACTTGAAGGCCAGGCTCAGGGAGGACCATCAGCTGGAGTATCAACACACAGCACCTCCACGTGGCTTAAACTATTCACAGTACGGCAGCTTTGGGGTAGTTGGAAGAGCATGGGTCTCGCTGGACAAGAGAGAAGCTATGTGGCCTTTTATGATCCAGCCTCAGAAGTCATTAGTATATCTCTATTAGTTGAAGCAGTAAAAGGCTTAGCCAGATGCTGGAGAACAGGACCTGGATCCCATCTCTTAATGGAAAGAGTATCAAAAAATTTTGAAGGGTTTTAACACCACCAAAAATCTTTAGAAATCAAAGATAGCATATACCACTCTTGGGAATATTGCTCTCACCCATGTGCTGGGTGACTTGGAAGGCTGCCAGTTGTGAGTGTCAAGGTCACATCTGCAGCAGATCCAGGCTGAGATACAAGTGGCCCTGTCACTCATGCTAGACGACCAGCAGATTTAATGGCGCTACTTATTGCAAATAAAGATATTGTGTGTACGGAGTCTCTGTGAAGTCCAATAAGGAGAGTTGCAGCACAGGTCCTGTGGCTCTGGAGCTCGGCCTTCCTTCTGCAGCAGAAAAGTCTATCCCATTTGAGAACTAGCTCCCCCCGCCCCCGATTCTGACAGAGATGAATCTTCTGACCTTGGAACATCAAGTGATCATGCAGCCAGAACCACCCGTGTTGAGCCAGCTGTTTTCAGATCCACAGTGTCAGTCACAATGGTGGGCAGGTGAAGTAATAATCTATCAGTCACATAATGAAAATGGGCCAGAAGAGATCCAGAGGGCACAAGTAAATTTCATCTGTCCCAGATTTCTGTGTTATCTACCTCTCTTGCTCAGTTCGCACCTAAGGCCTTATAGTTCTCTACAACCAGCCAATGAGGAAAAAACTTGCACTTGGTTCATGGATGGATTGCCTGGACAAGTGGGTGGTAGTGAAAGATGGATGCCACCAGACTACAGCCCCATTCGGGGGTGCCCCTGAAGGACAGTGAAGGTCACTCCTCCCAGTGGGCAGAGCCATGAACCATGTGCTTGCTCAATCTCTTTGCAGGGAGGAAGAAGTGGTCTGAGTTAAGGGTGTATCTGGACCCATTAGCAGTGCTGAATGGCTTGCCAGTTGGATCAGAAGCCTCAAAGAAGCAAACTTGCAAAGGAAGTGAGGAGAAAACCACATAGATGGACCTATGGTACTGGACACATAGCATGGGGATCTCCGTCTCACATCAAGGCCCACCAGAAAACCTCCCCTGCAAGTGCAGCACTGAATGACAAGGTGACAGGTTGTCCTGAGGATATCAGCCAGCCTCTCTCCCTAGCCACTCCAGGACATGCATGACAGAGGGGACATGAGGCAGGGATAGAGGCTCTGCAGGGCCCCAACACCATGAGTGCCATCTCACCAAGTCTAGTCTAGCAACTGCTGTACTGAATATCTGACTGTCACCAGAGAGACTAACGTGAAACACTCCATGCAGCACACAACCCTGAAGGAGACCAGCCAGTCCCTGGGTGATAGACTTTTACATCACACACCTTCTGTCCTGGAGGAATCAGTAATTCATCTTTATCAGAATGGACACTTATCTGGACATGAGTTTGCCTGCCCCAATACCTGTGCTAGCATCACCATCAACTTAACCATCCTGACATATTTGCACAGATGGTTGAGGTCTCAACACTCCAAGGTCAACCCTTGACCCATTGGTTCCAGGAGCCAGAAGCCAAGAAGTGGCTCCTCTTTTCTGTTCCTTCAAAAGACAGTCCTGAGATATGGTTTCTACAGTTCCTCAGAGGTCCAAGCAGGTTGGAGGCCCACTTGGCCATAATAGGGACCAGCTCAGTTTCCCATTCTTGGTACCTGTACTGTATTTCCCAAAATAAACCACCTGCATTTATGCTCTTTTCTCAGGCTCTGCTTTCTGGGAGAACCCAGGCTAAGATACTGTCCCATCCATGCTTATTCACAAAACAAGGTGAGAGGTCCAGGTGTTATGGTTCAAAAATATCCACTCACATTTGCACCAAGATGTGTGTTTGGGTAAAAGAGTTTGGAGAACATGCAATAATCAGGTTCCTGCCCAGGGACTGTGGAGGCTTTGGTAGGATTCTGTCTGTGTCTATGACACTCGTCCCACTGGTCTTCAGGCAGGCTGTGCAGGTGGTGCCCTGCCCAAGGAGGCTTGGCTGAGGAGTGAGTGGGGGCTTCATTCGCCAAGCAGAGCAGCCTGGCAAGCTTCACCTGCACAGAGGAAGGTATGCTTGTTCCTAATTTATACAGGGGACTGTCAGCTCAGTAAGCCATGTACCTGAAAGGCACTTCCACCCAAGAAGGGCACATATTCTAATCACCAGAAAATCTTCCTCTGGGCCAGCGAAGTCCAGCATCCACCTACGCTCTCATCTCTGCTACTCACCTCTTGATGGCCTCACATTTGGTTCAAAGCTAAGAGCATTTTCTTGATTAATTAAAGACTCAGAACACAGATCAGGTCTTTTTTTTTTAATTGAAAGGAACTTTAGAAATTATCTAAGGCTAGACCAAGCTCTCCATTTAACAGATGAGGAAACTGAGTCCAGAACCACTTCTGCATTGCCTCCTGCTCTCCGCAGGCTGGATGCCAGGTGCCAGCCAGGGCACTGCTCAGCAGTGGCCCAGCTCTGTTCCCATAAAGAACTGCTGTCATTGAGTAAATGACCCCTTCCCTGAAAGCAACTTTATGATGATGAGTGAAATGAGAAAATGAAGCACCAACTGACATGGTATACACTTAGATTATACACTTTCACTTGTGCATGGTGTTTTTGAAGGAGTTTCTGTTTTTTATGAACACTAGGCAATCTCTTGACTTTGGTTACCAGGCTCCTGTGAAATTGAGGCTATCTTGTAGCATTCATGTTATTTCAATGTACATTGAGTACCAGGCCAAAAAGAAAAAAGGAATGAAAGAAGATTGGTTGAATGGCCATTTGACTGTTGTGTTTTCAACAAGCCCTGGACATAACATTGGGGCCTTTTGACTCACTGGTGACACAGCTTTCAGCGTGTTCTGTTGTAGTTGGTAATTGATCATATTTCACTCTAAAATGAAAGATGAGACTGACAAAAATCTTGTTAGAAAGCCCCTGGCTAAGAGGAAGCCAAGAAAGAGATGCAGGTAAGCTAGTTTTCGAGAAATAAAATAAAGAGCATGAGGGATCGTGCCGTGGCCCAGGCTTAAAGAATTCTTGAATTCTCATCTGAGCTCTGTCAGTTACCTTGACGTTCTGTGCTGACTTTTCCTCATTATCTTGCTCAGGTGACTGTTCCTGACCCTATATAGGTTAGTAGATTAAATGACAATGACAACATGCTTGAGTGTGCTCCACTCCCCTCTTTGGCCCCAGCGGGTGGCTGAGCTGGGGTGTGCCCCTGCCATGCCTCTCGACAGCGCACACTGTGCACTCTAAGGACCCGTCTGCTGACCTGGGACCTGAAAGTCTCACCACTCCGGTCTCCAATCTGTCTGATCTCAAGGAACATGAGCTAGAAGCAGCCACACACCTGCCCCTGCCTGCCGCGGACCACTGCCGGTACCTGCACTTCTCCTTCTGTCCTGAGAGGGCAGGCAGGAGTCTGGAGGAAGTGAGGTTTGAAGAACAGACAGGATTTCCACACACCTGTCATCGGGGCCGTGGGGAGGGTCTTCCAAAATGTGAGGGACCCATTTCGCATTGCAGGCAGGTAGAGAGGGCGATCCCGCCCCTCTGCTTGAAAGTAGCAGGGAGGGAACAGTGGGGGCAGGGGGAGGGCTCTTTGGTGCAACACTGGACAGTGGTTCAGAGACTGTGTCCAGGAACCCCATTTTCTGGTTCGAGTCCCAGCTATGCTGCTTATCAACTCTGTGAATTGAAGAAAGTATCTTAACGTCTCTGTGCCTCAGTTTCCTCATGGGGGAACTGGGGACAACAATAAGTAACACTTAATGACAGCTTGCTATGTGTCACACCCACCTCAGAACACTTTATTCATATTTATCCATTTAATCTTCACAACCACCCCGTGAGGTAGACACTACTCTTGCCTCCATTTTACGGATGAGAAAACTGAGTCTCTTAGCCACTCAGTAGAGTGGTAGACAATGTCCCTTTCTTCGTAGGGCTGTTGTGAGAATTGAATGAGTTAATCATGTTGAGTGCTTAGAGCAAGCCACATCTGCCTCCCACCCCCTGTAAGTGCACATTAGATGTGCACAACCACTCTCACTCTTGTGACACCATCATCTGGGGCCCGTAGCCAGGACCTTGAAGTGGGAGAGGGCATGGAGCAGAGATGGGACAGCAGGAAGCATGAAGTAGATCTGAGATAACAGGGTCTTCCTTTGTCTGGCAGTCCCCTCTTCCCACCAAGCAGCAGGGATGGTATTATTGGGGTCCTAAGGTGCACAATTTTCTCTCTGTATAAAATCCTATAAATAAATTCTGTGCTCAGTTGGGACTGGGTGATCTGTGATCCCATCTCCATGCTTTTGAAGCTCTGAGCACAGGCAGAAAAATCAAATCACTCAGCGCACATTGCCCCAACAGTCTCCTTCATTGTGTTTTGGGTTCCCGACTGAGAGACAGCCCTTCCTCCTGGGGGCTGGCTCACCAAGCCTGCTGCTCAGCCCTGCTGGACCCGCCTGTGCCGCCCAGACGCTGGCCTCCCTGGCTTGTTCACTCACACCCCCTTGCCCGTGGGCTGCCAGGTGACCTGGCCCATGGGAGGCACTGGTGGGAATAAGAAGGCAGGAGGAAAGAGACCAGGCTGTGTTTCCCTGCCTTGCTGGTGTCTGATGATGGCTGAGATGCTTCATTACTGCAGCTCCCGTGGGGGCGGATGGGTGGAGGTCATGCACAGCCCCTGTCCCCTGGGCTTGGTGACTCTGCTTCCTCCTCTTGTCCCTTTGGCCCTGAGGGTGACATGGCCCCACTCTGTGGCTGCTGTCAGGTGCCTCTTGCTTGCTCCCTGCTGCTTCCCACAGCACCACAAGCCACGCCTTAACTCACTTCCTCACGGGCCATCTGGGTGACGTGGGTCCTGGCCAGGCCCAGGCAGGGGACCACTTTCCCCCAAAGCCCAAGGGTAGAGCTGCACCCTTTCCATTCATTATTATTATAAAAGTTAATCTGCTTGAAAATGCCCAATAGTTCATTTTTCATGTTTATTGACACTATAATTAGAAGTAATAGATGAGTGTGAAAAAGAAAACAAGTATCACATATATTCTCAGCACACACTGTTTTACCATATGCATTTTTTCTAATCACAAAAAGATCATAATGCATCCACTATTGTTTCCTAGCTTAAATATATTATGAGCAATTTCCTTCATTAACAAATATAATCTGACATCAATGAATTTATTTCCAATATCTCTAAATCATATTCTTAATGGCCATGTAGTATTCTATCTAGGCCTGTACCATAGTTTAATCAGTCCTCTATTAACAGACATTAAGGTAGGTTCCAATTTTTCCTTGTTATAAATACTGCTTCAATAAACATCCTTGTACAATATCAAATACTTGAAAATACAACACAATCAACTCAGTCTTCCTAAATCAAAAACCACACATGTGCAGCGACAGCATGGCCACCCCCGCCTCAAAAGATAATGACTTCTGCCTTCCCTGCCTCCCACTGATGTTATGAGGTTCAACTGAGAAAATGCATACGGAAGTTCTTTACAAACTGTAAAGTGTACGGGGCGGTTATTATAGTACGATCTTATTCTTCCACAACAACCCCGCAAGGCAAGCACAGTGGATATATCCTCACGGCACATTGTACTGACAATTTTGCCAGACATCAAGAATGGAAATCTTACTTTTAGGCTTTTATATATTTATTTCTCTTTAGCACAACAAAGAATTGTGCGGAAGAAAAGCCGCCTTCCTGTACGAGAGTAAACTACCAGCTGGCAGTGCATTCTCTTTGTCCTTGTGCCTGCTAACTCATTGTGTCCCCTCCAGAGGACAGAGAGGACCGCTGCAAACAATTGAAGGAATTTGAGTCGTCCGAAAGGTCCCTGTGGCTCTGAAGTCCCTCCTGCAATATCAGTTACCCCAACTCCTACAGCTGATTAGTCATAATGACTACTTTCTGTTCCTTTCCTAATAGTCTCTTCTGAAAAGCACTTTAGATAACTCAGCTTGATTAAAAAAAAATTGAGCAGTAGTTTAGATTTTTTTAAATGAGAACTTTTATGTCAAGTATAGAAGCTACACTGACATCTCACATGAAAACTACCCCATCACTCAGAAAGAGGCTCTCCATTTTGGATGGATTCTTGATTTACTTTCTGCAAATCTAAGTTCATGGATTTTTCTCTGCTCTTGCTAAGGCAATACTATTAAAATGTCAGAACACAGTTTCCTGGAGCAGGAGTCTTACATAGTTTTCAATTCTTAATGAGAGGCATCAGACAAGTTTTTAAAATCTGACTTGAGTCATGCTTAATGCTATTTCTTAACCAGTATGAAAAGAAAAGAGTTTTGTGTGTTAAAGTGGTTCCATTCTACCAAGGTGAATGATGTTCTGGGGCATGATATTCTATCTGCTTGCTTGTTTTCTATTTGGCTTTTCCACAAAAACTCAATAAAGGGGACATAACCCTCCTTTATAATGTCAAAAAGAGTTTTTACTTTAAATCCCCATGAATTAAGAAAAGGCACAAAGCCTCCTCTCGGACTCGTTTCCCAACTACTTGACATTTTTCTCTCTTCTGGGAAGGAGAGCAAGGTGGAGCAGGGCATGGTGTTTATGTGCCAAATGCAACTTACCTTAATAGCACAGGAGGACCAGGGCTTGTTTTCTGTGTGAATCAAGGAAACCCCTGCTACCTAGTGAGATGAGCCTGATCCAGGGGTATTGGCAAGGAAAGGTATGCAGGTCTTGCACAGAGATACTGAAATTGCTTTTGTTTCCTTCCTTCCTAATTTTGTCTCTGTAGATGTCTCGCTGTTTACATGGGTTTAATTCATTTCCATCACCACCACCACCCCTTCTTTTTT
>VBSM01002608.1:11215320-11281907 GCA_008086735.1 Cheirogaleus medius | reverse complement strand
GCTCACATCTGTAATCCTAGCACTTTGGGAGGCTGAGGTGGGAGGATCACTTGAAGCCAGGAGTTCGAGAGCAGCCTGAGCAGCATAGTGAGACCCCATCTTTACAAAAAATAGAAAAATTAGCCAGACACCTGTAGTCCCAGCTAATTGGGAGAATAGCTTGAGCCCAGGAGTTCAAGGGTGCAGTGAGCTATGATCACACTACTGCACTCCAGCCTGGGTGATGGAGCAAGACCTCGTCTCAAAAAAACAGAAAAAACATTTCAGAAGTGGAGAAATCACTATATTTTGGGGGAAATTAGGAAAGGCCACCTACAGGAGCAGAACTGTGAGCTGAGCCTTAGATAGGTAGGAAGGCTGGATGTGACTCGGCAGATGGACAGGAGGAAGGAAGATGTGGCTTTTGAGGGGTACAAGTTGACAGAGGTAAGGCGGTAAGTGTGAACAGGTGTGTTAGGAGATGGCAAGTCTGACTACAAAGATGTTTTCATGGAGGGGCAGTGGCACCTAAGAGCGACATGTCATTAGGATAAGCTAGTTCATTCAAAGAAAGCCTGGGGGATTTGGACTTCATCCTATAGGCAATAGATAGTCATTGGACGTTTAAGAGAGAAGCATGGAAAGAGATGTCTTTAAATATGTCTAATGTGATAAAACTGGTGTCAGGAGGCTCCCGTGCAGTCCAGCTGTGAGGCCATGAGGTCTGGGAGAGAGTGGGAGGGGATCTGACCACTGCCAAGGAGGTTGGACAGAACTCAGGGTCCCCTCGGGAAACATCTCTCAGATAAAGCTTTTTCACTTTCTCTAAAAATCCCCCAGTTCTATCCCCTTACTTGGCGCTTGACAGTCTGATAAACTCTACTGTGCTAAGATGTTAAGGGTAGATTATGACTTAAAATAGGTGCAAGATAACACAAAATTGCACAGTGATGAGACAAATTAAGCAGAGGGCACCCCGTGAGAGATTAAATTCTCACTGAATGCCTTCAAAACATATCTAGCAATACATAGTTTTTAATAGTAAGAAAGAAAAAAATTGGGGGGTGTGTAGGGATGGGGAGTTATACAAGATGTTATTTACTCTGCATTTTTCTTCAAGTTGTGGCATTTGGGTTGTGGTTGATTGCTATGACACCCAGAGAAAGCAAGTCATTTTGGATTGTCTCATTTTTCTGCTTTCCAAATTATGTAGATTGCTCAAGGTCTTTGCCCTCCCCACATCTGGACTCTAGGAATGAGTCATTTAAGGAGGGACCCCAAACAGAAGTTTCTGTTCTCTGCAGTTGTTCTAATGGGTACTCTTTACATGGAGTGCCTGTTAGTTCGGCAAAGAAAACAGAAGTATCTAAAGCAATCATGCAAATTTTCACAGGCATAGGGTCTCAAAGAAATTGGGCTCTGCCAAAAGGACCTCTGGCATCTGCCAGGGAGAAGAACCTTGCCTCTAAGAACGTTCTCTCCAGCCTTCCATGTTTCCTTCCATGACAGGCATCCGTGGGGTGACAATTAGGTGTGGTGGGTGGGCATTTCTGTGGGCTGGCAGCCTATTTTAACTTCCAACTGTGGGAGTGAGCTTTAACTCTGTGCTAAAATTAGGGGAATCCAGCAACTCCTGTGGTTATTTCAATCAGTTCCCACTTATTGAGTAGCAGCGGCACAGTTAAGTAATAACACGGTAACCTTGCCAAGGCATAAATGAAACACAGAGTGTTGCCCAGTTGGATCTGAAATCGCTTTAGTGATCTAAGTGGAGAGCCAAACCGACAAAAGGGCTGCTGGTCCCCTCTGGGGGTGGAGGGGACACGGACTAGAATCCCTGGAGCGGCTCCTCTGATGCCGGGGGGAGGTGTAAGGGAGCAGGCACGGATTGCCTGGCAATCGAAATTTCACTGAAGAAATGCCAAGAGCCCCAGTGGTCGGGAAGGCTTTGTTCGATCTCCCCCCTCAGAGAGGGCACACGGGCTCTGCCAGAGGATGCTGCCATCAGAGCCAGGGCACCCGACAAGATCTTGGCCCCCGGTGCTTGAGTTCGCGCCGTGGTAATGGATATAATAATGATCTAAATGAGCAGCATCTATGCCACACTGTGGAGAACGTTGTTCTGGCTGGCTCTACTTCGAGAGGCCGATTTTCTCTAGCTGAGACAGACAGAGGCCTGGATGCCAGCTCCCGGGTCAGACAGGCAGCCGAGGTCGAGAGAAGATGAAGAGAAGGAAGAGGGCAGAAGCAGAAGACTTGAAGAAAGGCTCCATGCAGGATGCTTGGAGCAAGACCCACATCATCCCCACTGGGTTAGGGTTAGAGTTGTGGGGAGAGACCTGTGGTTGCAAAGGTCATTGGTAATTACAGATTGACCACTCAAGGTTTTGGATCATGCAATTCACCTTCCCCACTCTTCCAACTGTGTTGGCTGTTGTCCTCTGAATGGTTAAGCTAACCCAAGTTCAAGTCCAGCCCACACTCCAGGGGCAGGGTTCACACAAGGGCAGGAATGCCAGGAAGCAGGGTCATGGGTGGCCTTCTCAGAAGTCTGCCTACCACATTCATCATGCTCATTTAGCCTATCCGAGAAGGCTGGAGAGACAGAATGCACAGAAGAAAAGAAAGAAAAAGGAAATCCACCTATTGCACTGCATGTCTGACAGTGGCTGCCAAACCTGGCTGCACTCAGAATTATCTAGAAACTTTGAAAATAGAATGATACCTGAACCCCACCTTAGATATTCTAATTTAATTGGTCTCAGATGGGTCCTGGGCGTAAGTAATTCTAATCTCCCCGTGCAATTCCAGTGAGCAGTGAGCTTGGCAAACATGGACTTAGTCTTTCTAGCAAAGGGTAGGTAAGGAAGAAGATTTCAGCTTTGACTAAACGAAAGCCCGGGCGTACACTCTGAGGGCTTTCCAGGTGGAAAGGCGTGCTAAAGGTCGCTGGATAGATGCCTCTCCTCCCCTAGCTGAGGGCTGACTCACCCCCATAACATCCCCGACAAGGAGAGGTGCCTCGACCTCTGGAGCCCCCTCCCGCCCCCACACACACATGAGGCCAGGCCGCTCACAGAGGGACCCGGCGGACTGCTCAAAGGTTACCTTATGTTGAACTGATTTCAATGATCTCTTCTATTCTTATTCCTGCCCTTTGAGTTTTAGTAGAAAGGCACAAAGAAAATTCCACATAAAGTTGTTTAAAAAAAAAATCTAAGCACCAGCTGCATTCCTGGATTGAAGGTTTGGCTCTGTTATACCTTCAAACAACGAGGACACCTGCTGAAGCCAGAGGGACAGGTCTCAGCAGCCAGGAAGCTCATCTCCTTTCTCTGCCCCCAGAAACCCGCCTGCCCTGCGTCCGCCCCTCTACACTTTCCTCTCCTAGCAGTCCTTAACGTGCTACTTTGACTTTTGTTTCAACAATCACCTCTATCTTAAAATTGGGGCTCTACAAAAGAGTAGTTTTTGTATCATTAATTAATTAATGTTTTCATTCAACAAATATTTATTAGAGGCCTGTTCTGTTCCAGGCTGTGCCAGGTTCCAGAGAATGTAATGGTGGAGCAAAGACAGCCACAGTTCCCTCCTCACGGGAGCCTTAACTAAATAATCACACAAACACATGTCAAGTCACAGCCGTGCCCTGCGGTGTGCAAGACATGCAACTGGTGATTTGAGGGCATGTCATGGGGCCTGACTTTGCCTGGTGTCAGCGAAGCCTTCTCTGGAAGAGCTGGGGCTTGGGCTGAGAAGGGAGGGTGGGGCAGGGTTAACTAAGGGGGTTGGGTGGAGGCTGGAGCGTGGTCCGGGCAAAGGCCCTGGGCTGGAAGGGAATTCGCTTGTAGGAGAAGTTGCGAGAAGAGTTGTTTGGCTGAGGCCCACTGCAAGGGAGAGTGGGCTGAAGAAGGGATAGAGGCCATGGTAAAGCACATTACAACCCCAAGAACAATAGAAAGCCACAGAAATGTTTACCAGGCAGAGGGAAATTTAGAGATGTTAGAAATAGCCTTCAGGCCACGCTGTGCGGTGGGTGCAGTCAGGCCTCGGACGCCACTCAGGTCCCTATGTTGTCACTCTTGCTGACCATGGAGAGGGGCACCTGCTGTCCCTTCTCTGCCACCTGCCACTGGCCCTTGCAGCTGCCCTGGTCCCCAACAAGAAAGAGCCAGGTGATACGTAACTCTGACATCTGTGTTTTGAATACTGCTCTCGTAATGAAGTTTCCTGGTTTGGGGAAGCATTGTTCAGAAAAAACTTGCAAGCAGCTAGATTTTCTTCCTTTAAAATGTGATGCATGTAAACAAGATTTCTGTAAAGATCATTTAACACGTGCTTCACACAGGTGTCCTTTGCCTTTGAAGGAGGGTTTTCAGGTCCTGGTGTGCCCACTTTGTAATAGCCCCGTCCCTGTAAAAAAAGGAGTGATATCAGATGCGATGGTTGGTGATCACACTGATAGAGACTATAAATATCATCCTGGGAAGAATAAAAAGATTTTTACATACTGGTGCTCAAAAGAGGGGTGAAAGGAAAAAGGAAAAAGAGATGCTGCAGGTGGCCTGTGACCAGTGCTACGGCAATTTCTGTACCCAGCATAGACATCCTCCGGACCACAGCTGCAGACATGGGTGAGAAGGGACTCTTAGCTGTGACTGAGCTGGTGTAGAACACACAGTAACTTAAGTAGAACCGGCACAACCTCCAAGGTGGGGAATGGAACAGCTTTGAGCATTGCTCCATACTGAGTTGTGGATCTTAAATCTTTGCTGTTAGAGTTGGGGTGGATATAATAAAATCGGACTCTAAATTTAAAAAAAAAAGAAAGAAAGAAAGAAATAGCCTTCAAATAAGGTATCTATGCAACGGCTATTCATGCCATTACTCTGCATTTGGGTTTTAAAACATGGAAAGCTGCTCTTAAAAATGGGAAAGTTCTTTTTAAATATCCAAAGGCTTCTAATATTTATTCATTCTACAACTACTATTCTTGGGCACCCACTATGGGCTGGGCACTGCCCTCGGTCAGGGCTCCCGTGGAGCGTACACACAGGTTAGAGAGACGGACGCGGAACAACAGCCACATCGCTGGGGGCCCCTAAAGCTCTGGACACCCCCAGTGCCCCCTGCACCCAGCCATCCTCAAACAGATGCAGGTATGCGTGACGCAGTGACTCACAGGGGGAGATGATAGTGAACAAAGTCTCTGCTCTCACCAGGCTGACAGCCTAGAAAAGAGAGCCAGGTAACACGTAACAGATAAACATATGCACAAACCAGGTAGTTACAAACACTATGAAGATAAGACAGGAAAGAAGGGTGTGGAATGATGAAGGGCTCAAAATGGTCAAGGAAGGGTTCTGATTAAGTGGCCTTGGCACAGAGAGGACACTAGGAAGCCACCTGGAGGAACAGCATTCCAGAAGGATGGAAGAGCAAGTGAGCAGCGAGGGAGACTGTCCCCTGGGAGCTGAGGGTTATGATGTCAGAGACGTGGGCAGGAACCAGGCCACGTCGACGTAGCGCCCTGTGGGTCACCGTGAGGAGCTTGGATTCCGCGCTGTCACCGGAAGCCCGCATCTGTAATAAAGCCGCGCACAAGGTGGCTAAGTGCTGAGAGAAAATAAATCAGCTTAAGGGGCTGCAGAGAGGCTAGAAGGCTCTTTAAAACAAATAGGCAGAGACGCTCTCTCAGAGGAAGTGACTTCAGGCCCGAGTCTTGAACTCTCTGAAGCAGTAACCACGCAGATTTCTGGGCAAGGCCAGTTCCGGGCAAGAAAATAGCACTAGAGTGGGAAGAGGCATGGCATGTCCTGGAAAGGGCAGTATGCTCGGGGTGGCCAGCACGCAGCAGGGAGGAAGGCGTGGGAGGAAGCCAGCCCCAGAAGCTGGCAGGGCCAGGCCCAGGCCCCAGGAGGGAGGCCAGGGTGCAGTGCTCGGCTTTCATTCTAAATGCACTAGGAGGACTTGGGAGGACCGTGCCTGGAGAAGTGACATGATTTTTGTTCTGGTGGGATCCCCGACTGCTGTGTAGAGAACAGACAATAGCGGGGAAGAAGTGGAAACAGAGAGACCAGACAGGAGGCTGGCGGAGTAGCTGGGCCAAAGACAACGATGACCCGGATGGCGGTAGCAACAGTGATGAGGTTGGGGGTCTATTTTGAAAGCAGAACTGGCAGCACTCACTGGTAAATTGCGTAGAAGGGTGGGAGAAACAGAGACACCATAGCCGGCTTCTGTTTCTGGTGTTGTTGCTTGCTTGTTTGTTGAGGGAACTGGCTGAAAACCCGGTGGGCTGTGATGGTTCCTCTTGACTAAGAAGAGTGTGGAGCAAAGCCACAGCCCCGGGCAGGACCTGGGTGAGGCGCCGCAGCCTGGTGGTGGCGAGGCTGGGAGGGAAACAGGATGGTGCTGTGCAGCTGACCCTGAGCAGGGAGAGGAAGGGAAGGCCTGGCCCTAAGGAGCATGGGGCTGGGAGGACCTCGAGGGAAGATGTCACAGGTGTGCTCCCTAGATTGTTATTTTTTTATCATGATACAGTAAAATTGACTTTGTGTCTCTGGGTGCGTATAGGTCTATGGATAGACCTCGTATAGATACATAAAACCACTACCACAATCAGGATACAGAACAAGTCCATTGCACAAAAAATTCCCTCAGGATTTTCCTTTGATCTGTTCTCTATTACTATATTTTTACCTTTTGGGGACTGCCATAAAAATTGAATCATATAGGGTATAATCTTCTGAGACCAGATTCTTTCACTCAGAATGCCTTTTTTGTTGTTGTTGTTGTTAAACAGGATATCACTCTATTGTCCAGGCTGGAGTGCAGTGGTGTGATCATGGCTCACTACAGCCTCAAACTCCTGAGCTCAAGCGATCCTGAGTAGCTGGGACCATGGGCACATACCCCACCCAGCTAATTTTTCTATTTTTTGTAGAGACAGAGTCTTGCTAGGTTGCACAGGCTGGTCTTGAACTCTTGGCGTCAAGTGATCCTCCCGCTTCGGCCACCCAAAGTGCTGGGATTACAGGCGTGAGCCACCATGCCTGGCCTAGAATTCTTACAAATGCTTCTGAGAGTCATCCAAGTTGTTGCTTTTTATTGTTGACTAAATATTCCAATGTATGGATACACCACAGTTTGTTTATCCACTCCCCCATTGAAGATACATTTGGGTTATTTCCAGGTTTGGGCAATTATGAAGAAAGCTGCTAAAAATGTTCATGTATAGGCTTTTATAAGAATGTAAGTTTTCATTTCTCTAGGGTAAACACCCAGGAGTGGGATTGCTGGGTCATATGGTAAGTATATGTTTAGCCTTATAAGAAACTGCCAAACTGTTTTCCAAGGTGGTTGCTCCATTTTGCATTCCCACCTGCAGCGTATGACAGTTTCATTCGCTTGGCATCTTCGCTGGCACTTTGTGTTCTCAGCGTTTTTCTTTGACTTCAGCCATTCTATTAGGTGTGTGTAGTATCTAACTGTGGTTGTAACTTGCATTTCCCTTATGACCAATGCAAGCATCTATTTATGTGCTTAACTGCTATGCTTAAATTCTCACTGGTGATGTGTTCAAAACTTTTGCCCATTTTTTAATGAGTTAATTTATTTTCTCCCTGTTAAGATTTGAAAGGTCTTTATGTATTCTGGATACAAGTCCTTGGTCAGATAGGTAATTTGAAAATATATTTTCCCAGTGTGTGTATTGACTTTTCATCCTCCTAGTCGTGTCTTTCATAGAGCAAAATTTTTAAATTTGACAAATCCATTTATCAAATTCTTTTCATGCATCTTGCCTTTGGTGCCATGTCTAAAAACTCTTTTCGTAACAACAGATTATAAGTATTTTTTCCTGGGTTTTCTTCTAAAAGTTTTATAGTTTTACATATCATATTTAAATCTATGATCCATTTTGAGTTAATTTTTGTATAAGGTGGGAGGTTTAGGTCAGGGTTCATTTTTTTGCATATAGATTTTCAATTGTTTTAATACCTTTGTTGACAAGATTATCTTTTCTCCATTGAACTGTTTCGTACTTTTGTCAAAAATGAATTGGTCATATGTTTTGGGGTCTATTTTTAGACTCTGTTCTGTTCAATCTATGTGACTGTCCCATCCTCAATACCATACTGTCTTGATCACTAGCTTTATAGTATGTCTTATTGTTGGGTAGTATGAACATTACCTTGTATCCTGCAATCTTATTAAACTCAACTATTGATTCTAAGAAGTTTTTTGTAAATTCCTTGGAATTGTCTTCATAGACATATATGTCGTGTGTGAACAGACATTTTTATTTCTTCCTTTCCAATCTATTATATATGGCTTATATCTTTTTCTTGTCTTTTTGTGCTTGGTTGAACTCCCAGCACAATGTTGAGTAGGAGTGGTGAGCCTGGAGATTATTGTCCTGTTCTCTATCTTAAAAACAAACTATACAATCTTTTACCATTAAGTATGATGTTAGCTATAGATTTTTTTATATATGCTATTTATTAATTTGAAGAATTCCCCTTCAATTTCTAATTTGCTAAGTATTTTTATTGTAAACAGATATTGAATTTTGTCACATGCTTTTTCTGCAGCAAATGAAATAATTGTGTGATATAGGTTCTTCAGACTGTTTATGTAGCTGATTGCATTTGGTCATGGTATGATAATTCTCTTTATATATATTGCCGGATTTGACTCACTAATACTTTGTTGAAGAATTTTTTGTGTCTGTGTTAATGAGGGATATTAATAGCTTTCTTGTGTTATCTTTGTATTTGTTTGCATTATCTTTTTTGTATGCATCTTTCTAAGATGCAGATGCAAATAAAGCAGTGTTTAGAGGAAAATTTATAGCATTAAATGCTTACTTAAAACATTTAATAATGCTAGAAAAGAAGGAAGTATTCAAATCAATAATGCAGGCTTCCATCTTAAGAAACTAGAAAAAGAAGAGAAAAATAAACCCAAAGAAAGCAGAATTTTTTTTAAAAAAAGTTCATTAAGAACAAGAACAAAAATTAATTAAACAAAACAGGATCTGTTTGATACCAAGTTAATGCTGGACTCATAAGATCAGTTGTGAATGTTCCATCTTCTTCCATTTTCTGGGAGAAAGTGCATGGAGTTGGTCTAATTTTTCTTTAAAAGTTGGGAGAATTAACCAGTGAAATCATCTGAATCCTGGAGACTTTTTTCAGTAGAATTCTTTTTATTTTTTATTTTTATTATTATGGGTACATGTGATGTTTTGATACAAGCATACAATATGTATTTTTCTGCAGAATTTTAGCTATAAATCCAATCTTTTAAATAGTTAGAGAACTATTTACGTTATCTATTTCATCTTGAGAGTTTTGGTAGTTTGGACTTTTCAAGGAATCAGTACAGTTCTTCTCAGTTTGAATTTATGTACATAGAGTTGCTTGTAGTATTCCCTGATGCTTTTTTTTATTGTCTGTGAGATTTATAGCAGTATTTTCTCTTTCATTCTTGGTATCAATAATAATGTTCTCTCTCCTCTTCTCTCTCTCTCCTCTCTCCTCTCTTCTCCCTTCTCTCTCTCTCTCTCTATCTCTCTCTCTCTTTTTCTCCTCCCCACCCCTCCCTTACTAGAGGCCCATCAGTTTTAATGATCTTTGCAAAGAACCAATTTTGGGGTTCTTTTTTTCCCTCTATTATTTTTCTGGTTTTGATTTCATTGACTCTGCTCTTCATGTCTTCCTTTTTTCCCGTTGCTGCCATTAAAAGATTGCCTGGGGACTGGCGTGTGAGGGAACAGAGAAAATAAAAAAGAAATAATGGGTTTTTGCACTATTCCTGAGAGTTAGGAGTTTCCTTTCCCACCCCTTGAACACACTTCTCCTGGAGATTTCTCTGCTCCCTGGTGCCCACTTCTGGCTTTCAGACCACACTGTGTTCAGGATAGGAGATCTCAGAGAGAGTAATGGTAAACTCACCATCAGTTCAGTGGTACTCCAAACTCTGGTCTTTTTCCTCAATTTGCTTGCTACTATTTACTTTTTGGAGTCCCCATACATTCGTCCAGGTTTATAGTTGCAGTCAATCAGAGCAACCAGGTGGAGTTTCTTTCATGTGACCCAGAACTGAAACTTTCCCCCACATTCTTTGAGCCAATTCAGAGAAGAGTATGGGACCTGATATATAGGGCCAGCTTATCTTCCACCACCACTGCCGTGGGCTCCATGGGCTTATCTTCCACCTGCACTACCTCTACCACCAGCCCATCTCCATGAGTCCCACAGGGGTCCTCTGCAGTGGGGTTAAGACAACTTTAAAGATTGGCACCTCCAGCACTAGACAGATACCAGACAGCTAAGAAGTCTCCTCTCCCACCCCCACCCACCCACCCACCCACCCCCTGTCTTCAGAGATCAATTTCTGCTACATGAGAATGAAGAGTTACTTCCAAAGGGGATACTTGGAGAATTTAGTCTTGGGGCATTGTGTTCAGATGTGGTCCTGAAGGCCTCTGGTTGGTTCCACGAAATTCTCTTCCAGGCCAGACTGACAGTTCATGAGATGACAAGATTTTTCCTAAAGGAAAAGCAAGCATACTCCCGGCTCATGCAGATTCCCGGCAGTCTTTTCCGATGCTAGGTGAATTTGTTCCAAGTTTCCAGTGCTCTGCTAAGAATGCAGGGTCAACCAGAGCTGGGCATCCACATGATCCTCATAAAGCAGTGTGCCAATTCTCCTGGTGCGGTTAGAGAGGAAAGACCCAGTCGCAATGCCCTTGCCGGCTTTATGGAGAGGGTGAATAGAGAGGAAGCCTGACACTAGATGTGAAACCCATCCTTTCCCTACATGCCTGCCTGAACCAAAGAAGCCTTGTATTACTATACAAGAGCCTGTCTTTTTAATATATTTTAAAATTAAAGTCAACATGGAAATGGGGTGGGTGGCTCAAATTGAATGGGCATTGTGCACCAGGCTAGTTATCTCCCTGTTTGTTACACAATAAAAGAGGATCAGATAAACACAGGCATAACCTCTGCCTCCATTGATAATGTAAATCATCCCTTGTATCATTTGTCTTTCCTTCGGGCTGGATACAAAAGGCACAGAAATGAACAATTCATGCCTAAACATAGGAGAGCTTGAAAGCTAGTGTATGTCAGATGTTTATTCTAGGTCATCATTAAGGGGTTGAGTGGATTTGCTTATAAACACAGCCTATTCTGTCAGTGGGGAGTGGTAGAGACAGTTTGTTTTGTTTTGTTTTGTTTTGTTTTTTCCAGTGTGGAGACAGCTCTTTTAAAGACACATGGCAACTTTTCTGCCATGCACAGTAAGTTATATAGATAATTCTTTTCACAGGATATGAAATGTTGTTCCCTGAGCAGTGCAAAGTATAATTTGCTATAGAAACAATGCTTTTTCTCTCCACTTTGTGCAAATGCCATTTTTCATTACCCACTGAGTGGAAGCCTGCTAGAGATGGAGAGGAGAGCAGGGCTCCCCTCCCGCCGATGGTCAGGCACTTCCTGACACTCGGCAGAGACCTCTGGGAGAGCCTGAGGAGGCCTCCCCCAGCAGCTTCCCCCACGATGAAGTCTGAAGCACCAAGCCCTTGAAGGATGTCACGTCTTTTCATGTGATCCATTTCCACTGCCCTCATTCTTTGCCCAGGGTTTCGTGGGTGGTGGTTGTTGTTTTTCCCACCCAGTCCAACCAAAGGCAGCTAAAGAAAAAGTGCCAAGACAAACAGAATGAGTGCCTTGGGGACCCAGTAATGGGTACAGAGCGTGAGTGTGGTAATCATTCTTTTGATTTGTGCTCAGATATGTTTTCTATTTGCTTTCGCACAGAATGCACATTTTCCCCCTGGATTGCAAATAATCTGAACCAGGGTAAAACCATTACAAAGTGGCCTTCAAACATCATGTCTGTATTGGAATTGAATGACTGATCAGACATTTAAATATGGAGCCTGGGAATTCAGGTAAATTGCACTGATACAGTTTTTTTTTTTTTCAACACGTGCTCAGAGTTATTTAAATAATCTTTGCTTTCTTAGGTATCTCTCTCTCTCTCTCTTTATTCACCTACTTTTTAAAAAAGAATTTTGCATATTTCCCTTTTAGTTTTGTTCTCATTTCAATGATTTGGTTTTATTCAAAAAACCCAAAATAAGGAAATTATTTTTGCATCATTCCTAACAAACAGAGCACAGAGGGATGATGAGATGGAATTCTCAGCATCCCCAGGGTACCCGGGTGATCTCTGCCCTTTTTCTAGGCCACAAGACTTGAGATAATCTATATCTTCTCACGTTGTCCTTAGCATCTCCTGACCAGCCTCTTTGAAGTGGATCACAGGAAAAGAGAAAGTACACACAGAATGACTGCTTCAGCGACTGCCCTCCATCCGCACCTGGATGAGAGGAGAAAGGGCCGGGCTGGGAAAGAGAGATGAACGTGGGGCTGGGGGGAGCAGTCAGGCGAAGGAGCCCTACCGTGGGGCTGGCTCTAAGTCCCAGGTTAATGTCAAGTGCTGGTTTTTCTTTTAGTTACTCAAGGATCAAAGGGAAATTATTCAATAAAAAGGAACTTAAAGGGGACTTCTGTGCTCACATAAACTTTAATCAAAAACACTTGTTCAAATGCAGCTTCCTTGACTTGTCTCTCCTGTCCTTATTCCTACACATTTGTGAATAAAATAAGGTTTTCTCCATCACAATTCAGCATTCCCTTTTCCTCTCAGCTGACCAGACTTTCACAAGGGTGGCAGGCCCGGTTGTTGCTAAGGAACTGAAGACCATGCACAATTCAGCATTCCGATGAGGAAGAGTAAATACTTCTCAACAGATCAGGTATTAAGCAGAAATGAGCAGTGTGTGTGTGTGCACGTGTGTGCGTGTCACAACGGACAGCAGGGGAGGAAGAGAGAGCACAAATGCATTCCTGTTGGAAATGTTGATTATCAGCCACCTCCTCTAGAAAAGCTACTCCTCATACCCCTCAATTGCCTCTTAACTTATAAGAATACCCTCATGCATTTGAACTTTTCACTCCAGCTTGTTTCGCTCCCCTCTCTTCAGATCCCTGTTTCTTCACACTGCCGTGTCACGGATTTATCACACTATGACCTCAGTCACATCCTCCTTTAAAAGGAGTCAGGCACAAACTTCACAAAGTCTCTAACATTCTAGGTGTTCAGCAAGGAGACTGGAACATGAAATTCCTCCCACTTGGAGCACACCCACATCAATGTTTCTCTAAAATCTATTTATCTTAGTCACGACCTATGAACATGAATAGAATGTGGTGAATGTTCCTTGTATCAGGGAAAAGTTAGAATTTATACAGTTGTAATTTCTAGGGAGGAGTGCAATAACTTCACTGTTGTTTTTTTTTTAACAGAATTCTTTAAGAGGCAGAACATTTGAAACGTGTCCTTTCTTTTTCTTTTGCACCATTATAAAAGTCTCTGCATCTCAGTTTGGTTCTCCTGCTATCACGTGGCTGATTTTGTGATTGTGAGATTAAGCAAAATGGGAAGATCTGCTAGCAGATGATTTCACAAATGAATGGTACACATACAAGAATAGGTGAAGTACTCACCATGAATAAAAGAACGAATGGGTATAGGCAGAAAAGGAAACAGTGATCCTTGGAGAATTGAAGATAAGAGCTTAATCACTTACATAGAAAAATTCTGGAAGATGTGATCTGAATTTGACTGAAGGGAAGTCAACTTCAGTGGTCAAATCCTTGGGTGTTAGGCCAACATTTTGCTTGAGCCCTGTCTGTTTCTACTGCAGCACAGGGTGATTCCAAGTAATACATGTTTACTCTGCCTAATTGAGGAGTTGAGGAGGTTGGACACTAATGAGGTTTCTGAACACTGCAAAGAAGAATGGTGTGTGTGAAAGGGAAACCAAAGGGTACTTGGAAATGAAAATTAAAAAAAAATGTCCTGAGAACATGGGAAAGTTCATTTTGGTGGGCTGGGAGAAGTCCAAACAAAATAGGTTTTAGAAAGAGGTGAAGTGGTTAAAAGACATTCACTAATCTGAGCTAGAACAAAACTATAAATGTAGAGTTTGACCCTGACCTCCCATAAATAATACAGGCATGTGTTGATAAGCAAACAGACTCACAGTATGTCATGTCACTTGACTCTGCCCATTATTTATACCACGTGAGAATCTCTTTTTGTGATCCTTGGGGTTTTTCCCCAACCCCCACAAAAGTTTAAAGTTTACACACAATCTAAGAATAAAACGTAGAAAGTACCTCAATCTAAATGCCTAATTGAATCTAAATACCTAATTGAAAATGTGTAATTGAACAGACAAACCTTTGAATACTACCAATATAAATTTGGCTTAAAGCGATTAGGGCTCTTGTCTTAGCCTCAAGAAAAAAACATTTGGGAGATTCAACATATATCCTTTCTGTCCAGGACTCTGCCAAGGTGCAGAGGGACAAAAAAAAAAAAAAAGCAAGAATGGGCTCTGCCTTTGGGGAGTTAGGACATGACAATACACCAAAGAGGCACACAGGATTGCATAAGCAAAGCATTTTAAGAGTAGCTTTGGCCAAACATGCTACAGAAGAGATAAGTCATCAGAGAAGGCCTCTTGGAAAGGGAGAGTCTTGTCCTGATCACCAAAGGAAATAGAGACAGAGAAGAAGGAAGAAGGTTTCCTTGGGCTAGAGAATTGTACAAGGGAAGGCAAGGAGGATGGGATACCCCTGAGATGACTAGGAATATTCTGATTATCTGTTGGTATATAGCAAACTACCTCAAAACTTAGTGATTTAAAACAAATATTGTATTTTGCTCACAATTTTTGTGTCTCAGTAATTCAGGAAGGGCTCAGCTGGCTGATTCATCTCTGACCTACATGGCATCAGCTGGGACCAGGGTCCATTTCCAAGATGGCTTGGAAGTTTGGTGGAACTCATAAGTTTGGTGCTTGGAGTCTATGATCTGTTTATCTTTATATATCTCTCTCTCCATCCCCCTCCCTCTATCTATCTCTCATCTTCCCCACCATGTCTTGGATCTCTCACAGCATGGCAGCCTTGGGATATGAGGATTTCTTACAAGGCAGCTTAGGTTTCCAAGAGAGTATCCCAAGAGGCATAGGCAGAAGTTGCACAGTTTCCTATGACCTAACCTGGGAAGACCCAAACATCACGTCTACCACATTCTAGTGTTCAAGCAGGTTGTGAAGCCCAGCCTACATTCAAGAGAATGGCAATTAGACTCCATCTGTCAATGGGAAAAACAGCAAAAAATATGTTGCCAACTTTAATCAACCTCAGGGAACAATGAATGCAGCAGAAGGTTTAAGGAAATAGTCAGTGCCAGAGAGCAGGGGTGACCATCAGAAGATGAGTGTGGGGCGTTTTGAAGGTGAAGTTGACAGACTCGGACACTTAAAGAGCAGTACCCCTTTCTCCTGGCACAGTCTCTCTTGCAGAACTGCACTCAGATGAGAGAGAGCACCACGATGTCCTGGCATTCCTAGGCATTGGACTAAGTAAATGAAGGAGACTGAAATTCCCCATCTGAATCTCTCTAACAGGAGAAGCTAGTCTAGGCATATTTGGTGCTGAAGAACAGAAACTCATCCGAGCCAGCTTAAGAAAAACAAGGACCTATTCAAAAGCACCACAGGCAAGCATAAGAGCATCCGAGGACAAGGGACAAGGACAAGCTGGGTCACAGGAAGTCTGACAAGTCTGACACTGCAAACCCCAGAGCCAGGGTTCCTAGTAGGGGCTGAGGTCTTTTATCTCTTTGCCAGCTTTGATCTCTTGCTGGTCTCCACAGATAAGCTTTCTCTACTGACTCATCAGAGCACACGTGGTTGAAAATGGCTGCCCCGGGCCCGCATGGCCTTTGATTCCAAGCACCCATCATCGTCTGCTTACAGATCGGGGCTCTTAACTTGAATTCATGAGAGGAAGCATCTAGTTATATTAGACCAGTTTATGGACTGGTTCCCCTTGAGTGAAATGCCCACTTTTGGTATACTCAGCGATGGCTGCAGGGCAGGCTTGGATATTTAAAGACAAGTAACACGAAAACATCGTCACCCAGCTCCCCTCTCACCATTAGTGAGAGCATATAGGTGGGGAGCAATTCAAGAGAGAAAGTGTAGGATAGCTAAACGACAAGAAAGAATGACCAGGTGGAGAACATGCCGGCCTGGGGCTGGGGACTGGGGTGAGGACAGAACAGGCTGGTCCCCGAGCCACTCTTCACATTCCAATCCCTTTCCTGATGGAGTCAGACTCATTCCCTGCTGGACTTGTCCTGGCAGCCTGGATGTTCAAAGCAGTAAAGCAAGGGACAGAATGGCCAGTGTCAAAGAAAATTCTTTCTTGTCTGGCTCTCACAGAGAATGTTAACACTCACAGTAGCATTTGGGGGTATTGGCCCTCTCTGCCTACATCATTCTCTAGCATGCATATCTACACCCAGGTCATCAGGGAAAGACTGATGGCGTAAAGGTAAGTGCTTTAATCATTTCAAAGAAAATTGTTCATTTTTTTAAAAAATGAGTAAGAAAACAAATCCTTGTTGGAGAAAGGTATCAATTGCACTTCATACTGTCATAGAAAAATGTGAATCAGTATTTTCCGTTTTCCTAATTAGCAGACATAAATCAGGATAAGTTTTAAATTGATGAGAGCTCTTTCAATGCCAGAGAAAGATATTGACCTTCTTGTGGTAAAGATAAGTATGAAGTACATTAAAGTCACCATTTTTGCAGTAATCAAGTTTACTTCTACAATAACTTTGGACTATGACACTCCTTCAGAAATGCTGTCTGCTCAAAATTCTCCAAACAGCAGCACCGAATGGAATTCTGCTGGGGTAGAAGAATCGTGGCCAGGCAGTCAAAATCAATTTGTTCCTGTGATTGACATCAGGGCCTGTGTGTCAGCCAAGCTCTCTCATACCATCTGTGCTCTGATTATGATCAATAGGTATTTGTGATATGCCCGGGAAATGTGCTGTTTGATTACTTGTACATGGGAGAGGAAACGAAAAAAGTCTCAACCCGGAGCCTCCTGATGTGGATGTAGAAGCTGGTTGATGAATTATTAGAATATAGAGTTTGCACTGATAAACTTTTGAACTTTCATTGAACTTGTAGATTAAGAATAGGCAGTTTTTCCAGGAGGAAAATTCACCAGACAACCAACAATTTTTCTTTCACATATTTAAGCGAGATGTTCGATCTGGTAAGGAAATAATAGTAATTTATGTCTTTGATAATTGAGAAGGATTATAGTTCTATACACAGAAAAAGCAACCATCACCCAGGCCCTGTGAGTCACAAAGCCATTAAAGAGAAGCTTCCAGCTTAAAAGCAGATGAAACCTCCGGATTTGGAGGGTGATGTTCTCCAAGAGGGAGTTAAGACAGGGGAGAGAAATCCCCATGTACTTGAAAAATTAGGGCCCCCTCTCTGCCTTCCTTCCAAACAACCATAATGACACTTTTCAGATTCAGCCCGATAACCCATGCTAAAAGAAAATCACGTATGCACAGAACCATTTCTCTTCATGCACACGGATCCTTTGCATACACTGCCATGTCCACACATTCACAAACTGACCTTCAGTGGGAGCAATGAAGCTGCTTTCTTCAATCTGCAGAGACCCATCATTCTCAGAACACCCTTGCCCTGTAATCTGTAGGAACAGCCTGGAGTAGATTAAAGGTTAAGAAGGAAGATTGTTGATCAGCTGGAAACCTGTGTTTGGTACATTCAACTAACTTCAAGAAATTATTTTACTGATGAAATAGCATCAACTGAGATCAGGTTCCTGAGAGATGGGAATTATTAATTTTGCTGCCATGACACTGAACAGCTTGTATTAAAAATACACAATGGCTTGTGTCTCTTTGGCCTGATTGGTACAATGCAGCAGAGATTTCAACTAAATGCTGGCCACTCTGCAGTTCAGTTGCCCTTATTCATGATAAATCCTATCCCTTTCCTTACAAGATCTCTTCACTACAATGCTTTTGCTTCCCTAGAATTCAACGTGCATTAATCCTACCATTATTTTTAAGCATGCACCTGGCTAGATCCTCAAAATGAGAGGACACAATCTTATTGCAATTGGAATGGAGACTTGTGCAAGTTATCTCAAGTAATGGGGATTAGAAGATGTTATAAGAACATATGACCTGGTAGAGGAAAGTCATCATAAACTTGGACAGGTCTAAGAATCCCTTATCGTCTCCATTACTCTCTTCCTCTCATGGCAGCTCTACCACAGCTGCATGTTTGCACTTATCAACTTGGCTTACTCAAAGTTTCTGTTTCCTCATAACTGTAGTTTGCACATGATCTCTCATGACCTTGACTCTATCTCCCAGTGTTGAGTTTTAGTAATCACTGCTAACTGCCTTATTTGAATTCTAAAATATAAGGAGAGACTTTTATTGTCCCCACTCACATTTCACATGGCCACACTCTTGGTTACAGGCCAGCCACTAGATGAACTGCTCTAGTGTTGACTACCCAACCATGGACCCATCCCTATGGCCAAAAGGACCAGGTCAAAGGGTAGAATTACAGCTGCCCCTTCATCAGAGACAGTTTGATTCATAAAGGGCTTGGAGGCATCCCGAGGAGGGGCCTGCCTGGCGCTGGGATAATGGGGGAAGTTTCTGTGGAGGAGGTGACATTTGGGATGACCATAAAAAGGATCCCAAGTATGAGCAGGCAAAGATGGAGTAAAAGTGGAAGTAACAGCACAGGCAAAAGCCAGAAATAGGAAATAGGGGGTATATCTGTGAGTCTTTTGGTCTGGCTAGAGCAGTACCTCCCAAACTTTCTGTGCAGGTGGATCACTTGGGGATCTTACTAAAATGCAGAGTCCTACTCAATGGGTCCACGGCGGGGCTGAGACTGCATCTCTGACAAATTCTCAGGAGAGGCTGATGTGCTGGTACACTCTTTGAGCAGCAGGGCTGGAACAAAGAGCGTGTCAAGGCCGTAAATGCCAGGCTAGGAAAGTGGTACTTACTCCACCTCGGTGAGTAATAAGGAGCCTTGAAGGATTTGGGAGAAGGATGATATAATCAGAGCAGTGGTAAAGGACAATTGGTTTGGCAATGCTTTGAGGGATAAATCAGAAGAGAACTGGAGGATCAGCTATTTAGCAATTGTAAAGGCCAGGAAAGAGGTAATAGGACTAAATCAGAGCAATTGCAGTGGAGGGGAAGAGAAGGGCTATATGAGATGAGATATGTGGCCAATTGAGCATGCCCTTCCCACTGTCCTCCCCAGTCTTGTCTTAGTTGACAAGAGAAGCAGTTTCCTCAGGCATCATCTGGTGGCATCTTTGTATGTCCTTTCGAGGGTGTCTACTTTTCATTTCAAATCACATCTAAAGATACATCCTCTCTTTTACCTCTAACCCTTAATTTCATTCTCTCTGCCTAACTGCATTTTCTATTGTGTGCAACTTGCTGCATGATTTAACTATATTATAACCATGTAACGATGTTATTTAGCTATTACTTCATTGTGTACCAGTAACCAAATTCAGTAACTATATTTGTTCTGCTGAGGAGTTTTGTGGGAAGCATATCTGAAGGGCACTAGGCAATGAAGTAAAGTCTATTACCACCTTATCACCACCAGGAAAATGATCTGTTTGTTTGCAGTTCACTGAAGTACATAGCTAAAGAAATTGAAAAAGAGCTTGGGGAGCGTCTGAGTGAAGTCCAGATATGGAGATGGATGGATACTCTAAATACTATGCTGTGGTTTGAGATCCCAAGAAATGGCTATGACAATATGCAGCAGAGAGGTTTCCAGATCACCTTATGGACAGGGAAAGACAGACCCTATATTGGAATTCAGAGCCCCTATTATTACCTGGCTTACACAGTTCCTACTATACATTTAAAGCCAAACAAAAGATAAGCTTGGTGTTAAATACAAATCCCAACTGAAATTTTCTTAAGGCTAAAGGCGTCGTAATATGCTGAGATTGTGGATATAAATGGAGAAATCTGTGCTTACCCATAGGATTATTCATGCCATTTTGGGGTTGAACTCTACATGTTAAACTTTGGTTTTATAAGGCCCCAGTGCATTAAATAATGTATACACCAAGCAGGACTTTAAATCCCATCCATTTCCTCCTACTAGGATGGGATTTTGCACACACATGTATACTTATAGCGCAAAAATCAACAGTTGTCACTAATACAAATAATAACAAAACAACATCAATTTGTCTGAAAAAGAAAGAAGGAAGGAAAAGAAGGAAGGAAGGGAGGAAGGAAGGAAGGAAGGAAGGAAGGAAGGAAGGAAGGGAGGGAGGGAGGGAGGGAGGGAGGGAGGAAAGAGACTGTCCAGCCCTGGGGATTAGAGCTATTTTGATTGCACAAGAACATAATCGGAGTCAGGAACACAATGGAGGAAATATTCCCAAAGGAAATCAAGATTAAGATGCACACTTTGGCCTCTTCCTACAAGCACCAACCTCCCAGGCCCACAGGTCATTTTGTTTGACAACGTCACATCGATTCACATTTCACAGTGTGCTCTTAACTTCAGAATCTTAATGTGCTGGTTGGAATTAACTGTATCTTAGGAGAAGAGTCTGATCTTGACCATGTTCTTCTTTGGAGAGACTTCCTGGTTGGTTGGAGGCATTGGCAAGATGCCTTGTTATTCTGGTAAATGGGAACCCAGGAAGAAATAAATTATACACACACATACATACAAATACATTATACATATATGTGTGTATAAAAGTGAAAGTGTGGCATGTCCTTGCAGGACACTGGGAAACTGTGCTTTGAAGAGAACATGGATTTAGGAAGACGGTTCCATGTTCAATAAGAAATTAGGGAGTGAGACTTCCTGTATTCAGTGAAGGCAATAATAATGGGTCCAATCTCTGTCCCCAATATAATACATAAAGTGTAGTTCAGGCCACTAGAAAGCTGTAGGGAAGAAAGAGAAAAGGCTTCAGGAGAGTGGTGTGAACCTGTGTGAGCCAGCGGGCAGGGGAAAGGAACTGAGATACTGCCAAGCCCACGTCCCATCCTTGGCTCCATTCCATGTTGGGGCATAGGACTCTGGTCACATTTCTGAGTGTCCCGATGGGACAAGGTGTTCAGACCTCCTGTAGGAGGCTAAGCCCCACCTGAAACTTCCATGCCAAGGTTGCATCCTCCCCTCCTCTGCAGTGTCACCCTCTGGGCCAGTTACCATCAAACCTACTCCTCAGTCCCATCATCACCCACCAACACCCTCTTCCCTCACAAGGGACAGGAGGGCTGAGATTCAGGGGCCCAAGTATAGATGCAAATTAGAGCATTTTTAATGTCTTAAAAATGATAGTGAAAACCTCCTGAGGACAAAAGTTATATTTAATCTGCAAATATGTCTTAAGAAGAATCTCTGAAAAAAATGACTCTAAAATAATAATAATAATAATCATAAAGACACATGCATTTTAGTGGGGTGGAAATTAGGGGTGGCATTATGAATAGCTGTGGGGGTCTAGGAGCAACCTTCACACAATAGATGGTGCTGAGCTGATGGAGAGAAGATTTGGAGACAATCCTCCCAACACACCATGCAGAAAAGGCTCGGCAGAGAAGGTCCCTGGGCAGGGGGACAGGACAGCACCAGAATGGCCGAGCTGGACATGTTTCACTGCAGAGGCAACCCTTTTCCCCAGAAGCCAGCATGGGCCAGAACCTGGCTGCCAAACAGGTTTCTAGAGGTCCTTACCACTCTAGAGAACAAAAAGTCAAGTGCATAGGCGCTACTGGGTAGATGTGGAAGATACTGTGGACCAGATTGCTCAACCTCCACCCCAGACTTCTCCAGGGAACCATCCTATATTGTAGACACTGGAAAATGAAAATCTATTAAGTCACTTTCTCTTTTTCCTTTGCAGGTAGGGTCCCAGATGGCATTGGGTTCCGCCAATCGGATGCACTTGCAGGAGACCTCAGTTTGGAGCCTTCAGTTTGGGCTCAGTTTGGAGGTAGGTGGGCTGGGAGGCACAACATGAGGTCTTTACTTTTTTGCTAGCCTGGATCATGGAGGGGCAGGAGGCTCTGCTGGGGACAGCTGGGGATGTGCAGTTTTCCTCGGTCACGTCAGAGATGGAGTCATTCTGGGAGCTGGAGTTGTTTCTGGAAGCTCCATCTAGAGCCTGCTTGTCCAACTCTCCCAAAATGTTTGTAGACCAATTAATACCTGATTATTAATGCCTTCCTGTTTCAACGAGCTGGAGTGATTTCTGTCTGAATCAGCACAGGCAGTGGCCGGCCTCACATACCTGACACTCAAAATTGATCATTTCTTTAACACCCATCCTCTATGTGACAAAATTATTTTCAGGGATAATCATTAATTATTATTACTCTCATGATTCAGTCATTAGCTTTAAAACAATCATTTAAACAGAATAAATTTCAATTTTCAAGCCATTATTCAAATTCAGTCAAATATTTCATGTATGAATTAAAATTTACATTCACTAAATTTTAAACAGAAATTAAAATTCCAAGTGGTCACGTAGAATGATGGAATTGAATTAACTCAGGTTTCGTGTCTTAGCTTTGCAATCACTGTGCTATCATCCTCTGTCAATTGTTTAAATACAGGCACATCCCGTACCGCAGAGGCTGGAGACACAAACTGTGCCTAAAGCCAGCTTGAATCTTCTTGAATTGTTCTTTCTCACTGGAAATTTCTCCTAATTAACTTTCACATTGAATATGTTTATCAAAAAGTAAGTAATTATATATGCTAATTTGAAGCATATGTGTATATGTTCACATACGTGTGTGTGTGCCCATGTGCACACACACGCGTGAATTATATAATTAAAATTCAACAGTCACCAAAGCAATTGTTTAGAACGTAGACCAACAAAAGATTGGGGGGGATTATTTTATCACTGACATTGTTTAGAATTGCTGGCCTGGGGATAATAAAAAGCAGACTGACTTACAGTCGATTTTATTATTGGTTTTAAATTCTCTGCAGACAATGCAGCCCGCGCTGTGTGATCCCTGAGGATGCGCCGCTGTCCCGCCCCTGGGTGGTGGCCCAGTGTGGCAGGTGCGCCTGAGCCCAGGGCTGAGGGCTCCGGAGGGGCAGGGCCTGAGGGAAGGAGGGAGGGAGCCAGAGACACCAGCACCCGCCCCGCAGGGACCTCCCGCACATGTGACTCCCCAGATCCTCAAATACTGCTGAGGCATAAAGTCCCCTCCCAGATCGCCTTCGGTGATGAGAAACCAAGAGCCCAAGACTGCTGAAACCCTTGGGCCTGGTTCTCAGCAGTGAAGTGACTCACCACCCCGTGTGATGGAAACGTGCCCTTCAGCACAATTAAAAATCATTTCATGTCCTGAGCCCTTGCGGGCACACACAAATAGACAAATCCATAAATGTTAACCCTACCAATGCCAAAATTCCACTTTAACCTAGACCCTGAAATCCCCTGCTTTGCCCAGCAGATGGGCCGCGCACCCGTGTCTGCAAGGGACAGAAGACAGGAAGAGCGAAGGATCTGGGCAGCACACACAGCCTGCGCAAGGCGGTGACCCAGGGCGCTGTCTTTAATGAGAAAGGCTTCTGGCTCTTCCTCTCCAACTGGTGGCTGCCCTGAGAGACAGCTAAAGTTCTCTGAGGGCAGAGACCAAGCTTACATCCGGTGTCCCCCAAGGTCCCCAGCGGTACAACTCTGGTGAAAGGCTAATTTCCTCATTCAGAGGAAAGTGGAGCTTCTCTTTTTCTCCCTGGATGAGGGGCCTTTAACACGAAGGTGCAGACTCACAGGAGATGGCTAAAAACACAAGCCAATTTTAATGCCGGCTCCCGAGACCGCATGGGCATTTCGTGGAGATATCTCCGTAGACAAAAAGGAAAGCAGCTACTCACCACCTCAAGAGGGAGGGCGCTGAGCACTAGTGGACAACATGCAGGTGGGCAGCACCCAATACCCAGGGACCCTCAGGAGGCTGTGACCTTTCTCCTCCGGGCAGTGGTGGGCCAGATGTCCATCAGCAGGTCCCAAAGACTCGGCCACAGCAGTAAGGGCTGCATGCCAGCCAGCCTTCTCGCCTGGCACTGCCCAGGACTGTCACCAGCACCCCATCCCACAGGACCAGTGGATGCTCTCCTGCCCTACATGGAGCAGCCGGGCAGGAGGGGCAGGGCAGTCTAGCCACATGGCTCAAGCCTAGGTGTCTGGGAACAGGCAGGCATGCCTTTCAACTATAGCATTGGCACCAAAACTCAAATTGCTATATTACGGTCAAATAGTGTCAGCCAGCCTTATATCTAAGGCCTGCAGGCCTTAATTACTCCAGGAACAGCCTCGTGGCCAGACAAAGAAAGGCTTGTTACAAAGGCCTCTTTGTTGAAAGGTCCTTTGTCCCAGCAAGGGGATTGCTCCGAGCACCCCTTTCCAGCCACCAGCCCAGCTCCGGGAAGTAATGCAAGCCCAGCTATCCCTCTGGTGTTTCAGGAGACCTGTGCTTGAGTCCCAGCTGGCTCAGGTTTGCTGGCTGTGTGATCCGGAGTAAGTCACACATCTTTCCCAAGCCCAGTGTCCTTAGCTGGGAAATGGAGATCATGGATGTAAATTTCACCCTCTGTTACCCAGGCCCCCAGGAGGCGCTGAGCACCCCTCCTCCAGCACAGCCGGGTAGTGTGTACCCCTACTCTGGCAGGCAGAATTCAGTGTGCTTTTAACTGTGCCCCCACACTCTGTTGTCCCACATATGACAAACACACATGTAAGAAGAGAAGGCACATGTTTGTAGGGGCTATTTCTCCTTTTTCCTACCCAGGATCCAAACAACCTCCCTGTCTGGGGCGAGAGGCAGAAGCCCACTTCCCCCAGGAAAGCCGAGAAGGACGGCTGTTGCCTCCCCGCACTCCCTAGAGAAAGCAGCGGGTGCCCCAGGCTCTGCCAAGCCAAGCTCACCCTGCACTCGGGAGCTCAAGGTCGTAAGACTGGGGAGGATAGAGAGTCCACACTGGAGTGTCAGTGGAACGGAGAGTAAAGAGTCAAAGGCAGCGAGGCGGGACGTCGGCAGGGTCCTGGCGGGCTGTGTTGGGCGTGGGTCTGTGCTGCACATTTCCTTCGCGACCCTCCTTCCTGCTGCGTTTCTGAGCTTGCTTCTCCAGCCTTCTGTCAACTCCGTAAGCCACGGCATAGCCTTGCAATAAGCTTCCTTTCTGCTTAAGTTAACCAGATTTGAGGTCTGTTGTCTGTAACCAAGAGTCCTGCCTGATAATGTGAAAGATACAGCCAGGGAGGAAATTACCCAAAATACAAAATAGTTTTTTAAATCTTCCTACAGAAACGTATTTAGCACAGCATTATTTAAAACTGTGACAATGGGAAACAGAGCACATACCGGACAGCGGTGAAATGGTTAAATGAACTCCAGTGGTTTGGGAGTAATGGATATGAACACAATTCAGGGACCAAGGAAGTGAAACCAGGGTAAGAATTGTATGCACTGGAGTCTTGACCCTCCCCTGCCAAGAACAGAAGCTCTCTCAGCTAGAATTTGTATCTGTCTTGTTCAGGATCCTGTCCCCAGCAACTGGCAAGAGTAGGTACTCAACCAGTACTTGTGGAATGAATGAATGAACGAATACACTATTTGTACAGAGGAGCTGTGGGGAGAAGCACCTTTAAATGCTATTAGTGCCCATTACAGGTTAGTCAGATTTCTTAAAGCTGTTGTTTTCTTTTCTCTATTTTCAGAATTTTGCATCATGTGGTTTTATTCATTTTCCTGAGGAAAAAAAAATGTTTTTCTTACCCCAAACCACTGGTAGGAGACCCAACTCCCCCTAATATTTCTGTCCCCTCTCCAGAGGCCTAAGTTGCAACCATGCAGGACAATAGGGGCAAGGAACGTTTGCTTCCTCTGCCAAGTGGAAATGCTCTGCTGAAGCAGTCCGTTCAGGAGCCTGGCTCTGCTACCCGAGTAAACACTGCCTTCCTGTGGGCAGCCGGCGCCGAGTGACCTTCACAGTCCCTGGGCTGGAACCTTGGAGCAGGAGAGTCTGTCTGGGGCAATTCTGGGGCAATAAAGCGTCACAAGGTGCCCAGGCCAAGCCAAAGGCTTTCCTGCCCTCCCCTGTCCCCCTCCGGTTGTCATCTCTCCCACTTCCTCACCCAGGCTTTGTCACCGGGCCATGTACACCGCAGGGTCTAAACAATGGCAAATTCAATAGCCAGCAGGAGTTCAAAGGGGTCGACAGCCCCATCAGATTGGCATTCAGCTGAGGCCGCCACCAGCTTAGCAAGTGGGAGCCCATCCCACCTCTGAGTGACTAAGCAGGGAAGTGGAGGAGTCAGCACTCTGCAGGAGTCTGGAGGTTGGCTGCAGGCTGGACCTGGACTCTTGCAGCAGGAAAGGAAAGAGGATATTACCCAGCCAGGTGAGCTGTGAGGAAATGAAATCTGCTGCAGATCGCTGGGCAGGGCCAGCTGTGGACACCTGCCAAGCCCACTGTCTTGAAACCACCACTGGCTCGGACGCACTGTGACAGTTCTCTCTTGCTCTCTCTCTCGCTCACACACACACACAAATGCACACATTTTCATCATGTATAAAATGAACAAAATCATGCAAAGGTAAACTGGACACAGAGAAGACACACACACGAAAACACACATCTGCAAAGGCTTTGGTTCACTAACTTCACGCCCCTTTCTCTCCCGCAGCTGCCACTTCCTCTTCTCATAGCAAAACATGCTCCATCCTGGTTTGATTCAACCCAAGACCACAGGCCCCAGGCTCCAGGGCACATTTTGCAGGCACTTTTATATGCTTTTTATAAATGGGTGCCCCCGTGTTTAGCGGGTAGCCCACAGAGCGGTACTGCCTGGGAGGCAGCCCCACTCAAAGTTCTGAGTCCCAGCTCTGTGTGATCCTTCCTCCAAGCTACTGAGGTGCCTGCCTCAGCCAGGGGACACCCCTTCATTAGAATTCTGTGTTCCAGCTCTGTGGGGCTTCTCCTCTGAGCACCTAGGTTCCAATAACCCCAGCCTCTTGCCTTTGTGTCTTCAGCCCTTGGTGGGGCAGCTGCTTCCTGCAGTTACCACCACTGAGATATACCTCAGGGTTCCTTTTCTGCCCTTCAGTCTGCTAATACCAGGTTAATTCATTCCCTTCATTGAATTGTTTCTGTTAAAATAACTATGGTGATCAACGCCTTACCTAAATAATGTTTACCTGATCAAAAGACTTTCTAGAGTACTATTAACAATTTTGGTTTCCTTGGTTAGTTTTACTGTGTTCAATTTGAATAAAAATTCATTGCATTTTTTTCAGTTATGCTTTAATTTTATAATCATTAAAAAAAACTATGGTGTTTTTCTGATTGTACTTTTACTGATATAGGAGAAAAGATAGTAGGAAAAAAGAATGTCAAGTTGAACCTGCTAGTAAAGACAAGTTTCTGGGTGATGGAGTGGTCCATCCTCGTCGCCTGGGGCACAGAGAAGAGCTTTTCATCTGTCATGTTCAAATGATACTCCTCGAGGAACAGTGTTCAAGACCTAATTGGAAGTTACCACCCACCAAGCTGTCCAAGTTATTGAACATTTCTTCCTTAGATTCTGAGGGGATTTAGATACAGCTGAACAGTACAGGAACACATGCCCTTTAAATAGCCAGGGATTCCAGAAGAAAAGAAAGAAATTCTGAAGATAGCAGGTCTAAGTAAGGAAAAGAAGACCCAACTGGAGAAGAGAATGCTGTAGAACAGATATACAGAAGGAGGTAAGCAATCTAACTCTTCCTAAAGACCAAAGAGAGGCCACCACGCTCTAAGTCAAGAAGGGGAGGGCCATTAAAATCACAGGTGGTTGCAATAACCACACGTACATTCGGTACTGAATTTCCACTCTCTGTCTCCTTACTTTGGGAGCAATTAGTCTCGGGTGAAAAATTGCACTTGCAGCTAATTGCACCTGCAATTACCTACTTCCGGGTGCAATTAGCCACTTGAACCTAATTCTGAGTGTGCAAGTGTTTAATTGCGTATGTGAGGAGGTGATTCCAGACACAGTTAGTTGTGCCCTCAGTCTTTGCACCTGCAACTAATTGTGACTAATAAAACAAGTCTTCATACAAGTCAGGTTGAAGGCGCATATGGTGACCCTGTTTGGGGAACCAAGAATTGGATTGGTTGGGCTAATAGAGGTACAAGTTTACTAATGGGAACAAAGGGACAAATTATTAGAAATTGTCACTCTTTGGATTTATGGCTACATTATCTGCATCCCTTTCCTGCAGTCATGCTCCTCCCGGACTATGGAATATAAAGTCAGCTGATTTAAAGGCAGGCACCCTGCCTTGGCTGACGTAGATATTTGCGAAAATAACAGAGTAACGTCTGCTGACATTGAGGAACAGGTGCAGGTCAGAAGTACATTCCAGCCAATTCTCTGATATTTGGGTTAACTCTGATGAGCTTGTTGAAAATACTTGGCAACAGTTATTTATTGAACTCCTACCATGTACTAAGTCACATCGTGAATCCGGAATCCGGAGACTAATAGACATGGCTCTTGCCTTCAATTTCATGTCAGTCTCACAAATAATTATTGAGTACCTACTATCTGTTTGGCATGTCCAAGTGCGCATGAGCTTATTGGGAAAATCCATTTATTCTGTCTTTCTACAAATACCTACTTATCAAGTCCTCTTGGAGCCCACATCCAAGTGGGGAAGACAGATGCTAAATATTTAAACAATCAGGGTTTTCACAGCAGAGCCTGTGAGAGTGCATGGCCAAGGCCTGCCTGGGCTGAGGGTTTAGGTTAAGGTGCTCCAAAGAATTCATGCTTGAGCTGAGATTTCAAAAAATGACCAGGGCTTACCTAGAAAAGGGGGCGAGGAGAGGGCTCCAGGCAGAGGGAATGAAAATGCCAAGGCTCTGAGGCAGAAAGAACTAGCCAGCATTGAGAACAGAAGGAAGGCCAGTGTGGCTGGAGCAGGGGAAAGGAGAGAAGGGTGAAGTTTATGTGAGGAGTAGCAGGAGGTTCTTCAAAGCTCCCAAAGATGTGCCCCGTGAGAGAACCGATGACGGTCCTCCTCCAGGACGAAGGGCATTGCGTGGCCTCTCAGCAACAGCCAAGAGGGAATCTTGATGTGAGATTTTTTTTTTTTTTTTGCATTCTCCCTCTAATCTCACCAATATCAACCTGGACTCTGTAAGAGCCAGCGAAGAGACAGGGCAGAGGTAGAGTAAACTCGCAGATCAACCCCTGCTTCCCACGGCACAGCCCTGAGCTTCCGCCTAAGCCGGTATCTTTGATTTGGAGGTGAGATTAAAGTTTTACATGAAACTAGACCAGACCTTTACACTTGAAAAAAAAAAAATCTCATTATCAAAACGGGGACTATTGTAATAGTTGGAAGTAATCGGGAAAGCTATGGGATCTGCATGACATGTCTCCAAAGAACGGGAAACGGGGCCAGCCTGAGCACATTTGAGCGCTGAGTGGGGGGCACCATGGCCTCTGTGTGGTGCCCTCCACCGAGTCACAGCGGGTTCAGCGGCCAGTGATGCACAGGACTGGTGGGTGTGGCCCCCACAGCACAGGGCCAACAAGGCAGGGAAGTTCCACAAAGACAAGACGGACTCATAAGACTCAGATAGAGACGGGGACCCGGCATTGAGGAGGAGAATGGGGCTGAAGTCCATTCTCTATTGGATTGGAAGCCCCAAGAAGTCTGCCCTGGCTACAGTGGAAGTTCTGAGGTGTGAGAAGTAGGATTGGGTGGAACGTGGGCTGAAGCCAGATGGAAGGAGCCTGGAAAGCCAGGAAATAGGAGTTAGGAGTCTCTGGCATCAAACCCCGCTTTTCCTCCAGACTCCAAACAAGCAGAAAATGACTTGGTTTGAGCTAAAAGTGAGCAGTTGATTCCAGATGAACTCCCTTCCTTGGCCCCGCCTTTCTCCTCTGTGTGTTGTCTAGTGGGATGGTGACGAGTCTCCACGGTGAGGACTTTCCCTCCCCATCCAGCTCTTGCCCCAGCACTCTGGGCCAAGGCGGTGCATTCGCAGCATGTGTCCTTAAGGTTTGGGGAAGAGCGGTGGAATCCCCTAACATGTCCATCCACCTCCAGCCCCAGTGGTCCTGCCCTCTCACCTCCCTCCCTCCTACACTCTCCCCACGGCCCCCTTGGCCTCAGTCGTTTTCTTGCAGCGTAGCACTCACAGCTGTGTGGAGGTGGGGGAAGAAGACCCACGCCGGGAAGGCTCAGGCCTTTGTCCCCCCGCAGCGTGCTATGCCACACCTCTCACCTTGGCTGTTCCCCCTCCTGGAATGCTCTTCCTCCAGGTGTTCATTCCTGGCTTCTCCTCAGCTGACATGACCCCTTCTAAGAGAGTTGTTGCCACCAGCCACCCACAACAACTCACCCTCACAATACTCTACTGCCTTCAGGGCAGTAAATTATTCATGCAATTACCTCATCTGTTTATTGTTTTTCTCCTTGTGGGATGTCATCTCCACCAGAACAAGGACTAGGTTTTTCTATGTTGCTGTTCCTTTAGTGCCAGAACATGCCCACTCCTGCTCAATAAGTAAGTGCTGGTCAGGCACAGTGGCTCACGCCTGTAATCCTAGCATTTTAGGAGGCCGAGGCAGGAGGATCGCTGGAGGCCAGGAGTTCAAGACCAGCCTAAGCAAAAGTGGCACCCCATCTCTACAAAAAACTAGAAAAATTAGCCGGGCATAGTGGTGCAAGACTGTAGTCCCAGCTACTCGGGAGGCTGAGGCAGGAGGATCGCTTGAGCCCAGGAGTTGGATGGAGGTTGCAGGGAGCTACAATGACACCACTGCACTCTAGCCTGGGTGACAAAGTGAGATCTTGTCTCCAATAAATAAATAAATAAGCGTTGAATGGAGACCGAGGCAGGAGGATCGCTTGAGGTCAGGAGTTCAAGACCAGCCTCAGCAAGAGCGAGACCCTTTCTCTACTAAAAATAGAAATTAGCCAGGCAACTAAAAAATAGAAAAAATTAGCTGGGCATGGTGGCACACACCTGTAATCCCAGTTATCTGGGAGGCTGAGGCAGGAGGATTGCTTAAGCCCAGGAGTTTGAGGTTGCTGTGAGCTAGGCTGATGCCACGGCACTCTAGCCTGGGAAAGAGGGTGAGACTCTGTCTCAAAATAAATAAATAAATAAATACATGAATATATAAGTGTTTAATGAATGAATGAATAGATATAAATATTCCCACCTCCAGGTCATCCAGTCTCACTCCCTTTACAGATGAGGAAATCAACCTTTTTCCCAGAAAAAGAGGAAAAAGAATAGCAGCAAAGGCAACTCCACCACACCAGCTGCTTCTAGAGTGCTGAACTTGGATGTGATTTATTCAAATGAAAACTCTTGGGGAATTGTTTCAGAGGGATCCATAAAACAAATGTCATTTTTACCTAGAGAATTCACCCAACCTTCTAACCAATTTCAAATATAGTTCTTTAATGCAGATTTGACAAATTTGAAATCTCTTACACACAGCCATTTATCATCTAATGTGTGCCTGCCCTGCACCACAGTTTAAGTTATAGCTTTTTAATGGGGTAAAACATTTCTATAAAATCATCAAAACACCTTAAACCAAAACTGCCTATAAGAAATTGATGAGTTTCAAGCATTGATTTAACCCCTGCAAACATCAACCTTGCCATTGGCAGCATGGGCAGTTCTAGTAAAAGCAGCTAAGGAGGTATAATGAATATCTAATGAACCGTTCTGTATGTCTATGTTGCTTCTCGAATTGGAAATAAATCAATGAGCCTTACAAAATGCATATTTTAGTGGTGTGTTCATAAACAACAATCTTGTTTTTCTCTCGTGACTCGAGTGTCATTCGTTTTTATAGCACAACTGAAGATTTAATAATTTATTATATGTACACAAAACCCAGAGCTTAAAGGGGGAGGACAACCGAGTCCATATTTGATTTTTAAAGTGTCCTTATGTGTAGAAGCTATGTGGGTCATAAAAGTAAACCAAAGTGCCCACGTCTAGTAGCAAACATAGGGCATGGGAATAGTAACTAGTAAACCAAGTCATAGAAACTTCCATGAAGATGATTTCAGGAGAAAGCCTAGATCAGGTGGCCAAGGTCTACCTGACCCTGTGTTGCAGTCAGCCAGGGGCACATAGGACTGGAACAATCTCCTCCAGTGTGTTCACCTAGGGACCTCCTCCTGCCAAAGCGTTCGGCTGTGCCGTCCCACCCCCTTCCCCAGCTGGACATGGGACAGGAGGTAAGTTGCTTCCTCCCCTGTTGGCCCAAACCCTATGACCCGAAGCTCCCTCTCTATCTCAGCAACTTCCCTTCCAGAGGCCAAATATAACCATCCCTTTCCCAGCTCACAAAAAATTCCAGTCACAGCAGCGCACAGCGACAGACCGCCAAAGAGCATCTCACCAGCCCAGCCCACAGCCAAAAATAATGGCCACTTGGTTAGCACGGACTGGAGATTTTTTTTTTCCTGTTTGTTGAGACTTTGTTCTGAGTTATTTTTTGTTTTGGTTTTGGATTTTGTTTTGTCATTTGCAAGTAAACGAAGCGACTAAAGAAGTTGCTACATCCACTTCCCACGTTAGGTTCGTAGGTTCAGTTCCAGTCGTGGTGGGTCAGGACCAGAGAGGTATTCACCTCTGAAACCTGCCCAGTCGCCCACTCGAAAGGAGAGTCTGGTAAGTGTATCTCCTCCCCACTCTGCCCAGCAGTGCCTTGTGCACGGCCAAGGCCAAGGTCACGCTGGGATCCAGCCACCAGGCAGCATGTGCTTCCTCTGCAGTCTGGCTGGAGCAGGACTCTCCGGGGCTGGGTGGGGACGTTTCCAGGCCAGTACCCATGGTGCACCTGGGCCACAGACAGGCCTGGGCCTCAAGCTGTCAGTTCAGTGCCCTCCTCACGCACTAAAACGACTTAAATTATTAATTTATTTCTTTAAAAATACACAGTGTTCAACAACAACCAAGCTCACTTTTGATCTGCTCCATGACACACAAGGCTCTTGTCAACCAGGTTTGTTGCAGGCCAACAGACACTCTTGTTCAATCTTTCCTAGCCGGTGACATTCAACTGAAGCATGCTGAAGAGATGTAGGCTGGAAAGATGATGGTCTTCTCCATGCCCTGTTTCCAAATGCAATGAATAATAAACAACTTCGCAAAACCAGAAGCTTCAATTGTTGGAACATCTTTATACTTTTGTTCTTCAAAGGCAGAATGTTTTCTGGCATTATTCTTCTACCTGAGGAAAAAAATACTCCCTCAATTTCTATATGTGCAAGCATATCGCGCAGATATATCTCATTTCTTGTCATGTTGTATGTTGTCCCAGGACCAATAAATAATTTATGTATTTAACGCATTTATCAGCTCTCCCATATATATGTGTGTGGACATATATATATATAATCTCCTATGTGCTAGTTTCAAAGATGTCATCTATATTAACGGAAAGCAAGCAACCTCTTGGGTGTTTCTCCACCATGAAATTAACTTTGCATCTTTTCCATCAAATGAGTGAAAAGTGATAACAGGTCCCTGTTCTTTACAGAAAACTAAGTGCTAGTCTACACCAGAGAAGGAGTTATACTAAGAATTTCACATGGCATGTTGTCTGAAATTGCTCCCCTCCTTTATTTTTTTTTTTCCAAGGAAGGTCTTTATTACTCCAGGGCCACTTAGATTGTAGAGGGAATACAGCTCCTAAATTTCAACTTGTTCTATTTAAGTTGCTTTTCCTTTGCTTCCCCCTTGGAGTATTTATCATGTTTGTCATTAAGAACTGCTTCTGAGCACCTAGCAGTGCCAAGCCTGGTACCAGGTGCATGTGTTTGGCAGTCCTCACCTCCATTGCTGTCCGTAGGCTCCAATTTGGATTCACCCGTGGTCATCCCTCACACTCTAGTGGCAGCAGCATCCAGGGGTGCTACCAACATAATGACAAGCAGCAAACATGAACACTGGCAGCAGCTGCCGTGGGGCAGAGTCATGTGGCTGCCCCTGACTCATGCTTGCCTCTCTGTGCCCACCGCCTCTCTCCACCCATCTTCCCCATTTGGGAGGCTTTTGTGTTTCATCGATGCCATGAAAGAATCACCAGAATGACAGGCTCTTAGAGGAAGGCATCTCAAAAATAATCTAGTCCAACCTGCTCATTCTAAAGAACAGGAAATGGAGGACCAGAGGGGTTAAGTTCCTTGGCCAAGCTCAGGCAGGTGGTTGTTGGCAGATCAGAGACTGGAATTAAGCATTTGAATCCACTTCCAATGCTCTTCCCACGATGCCAGTGGCTTCCCAACATGTGTTAGTACAATCCGCAGCATGAAGTCAGTTTCCCATCATGACTCACACATATGTACACATACATTGTAACTAACACATACATTTCACAAAACAATACTTACTATGTGACACACTTTGATATTTTCTATTGTATATTCATGTTTAAATATTCTAGAGATGGCTTAACAGCAGGTATACTAAAATTGGAACAATACAGAGAGGATTAGCATGGCCCCTGCACAAGGATAACATGCAAATTTTTCCATATTTTTTGTACATTTACCAAATGTTACTTTTCTTTCCAGGGATAACATTTATAGGTATACAGTCCTATAGTTTGAATTTTTTTTCCTAATTATATATATCTCCTGAATGTCAGGGAAGGTGGGGGTTGAATTAGACACAGCACAGGGTTCCTTCCAGGTCTAACCGGTAGTGCTCCTGATGAAGAAGGATCTTACTGTCCAATCTATCCTCAGCTCTGCAAGGCAGAATGATCTAGCAGAGGGAATACCAGACTTGGAGTCAAGGCCCAGCATCTAGTCTTGGCTCCACCAACTACCAAATGTGTAACTTTGGGCAAGTTTCCTCTGGGTTCCGTTGTCTCATCTGCAGGATCAAGCTGTTGCTAACTGACAAGAGTTCTGAGAAGTAAATGAAATGATGTAAATTAAAGCAATAAAAAGCTCTATACACAAGACTTGTCCTGGAATAGCAATGATCTTAAATTCTCACATTTAAGAGAAATGTGGTATCTAAAGATGTTTCTGGATTCTCATCAAAACACCTGCATAATGTATTATGGATAAATTTGGTAGAATAAAGAAAAACTATACCCTGAAACTGGCTCATTTTTAAATGCCTTTGCAGGTGTTTGAAGAGGAGGGGTTGACCCTAAATCTTGAAGATGTTCAGCCTTGAAAAAGTAAAAGTCCTTGTGACCAAAGATGATGCCCTACCCTTGAAAGAGAAAGGTGATCGGCCTCCAATGGAAAAATGTGTTCAAGGAAGGTTGCCACTAGCAAGTACAAAGAGGAAGAACTGAACATCTGGCAAAAATTTCAGATGGAACAGCCATTCTGAATGCTGGTGGGAGAAGTGAGGTCGAGTACATGAAAAGAAGGAATTCCAGAGGCACACAATGTTGTCCTTGCCACTTTTGAAGGAGGCATCTTCCTAGGAGGTGGCCGGGCTTGGTTTCAGTGTATTCCAGCTTTGGATTCACTAAATCCAATTAATAAAGATCAAAAGCTGAAATAAAATTATTTTTTTTAAAACATTCAAAATGTCTGCAATGACCTAGCCAGGAATGAAAGTCAGGAGGATCCTTGACGGCTGAGAACATTGCGCAAAGCCAGGAGTCAGTTGTGAAGCCAAGCCCGGAGATTCTGTGGCTCGAATGGGGAAAGGAATCCCTGGCACAACTCAGGTAGCAAGGGCGGCGGCCACCGAGGCATAAAATAGCAAAGAAGCCGTCAGGTAGCAGGGACAGAGTGGACGGAGGTGGCTGTTCTAGTTCCTGACATCATGCATCACCACCAGCCATGAACTGTTACAGGAAGCTTGAAGCTGTGTTTCTCAACAATAATCTCAGAGAAATTACTTGAAAAAATAGACTAAAGAAAAGGTTAAGGGTTTCAGTTATGGGTTACATTTGACAAAGTATACGATGGTTTATGGTCGTCATCGTCCATACCTGCAGATAACTTATTTTGTGTTTTCGATTGAGAAGACACTTATACATTTCTTTAATAAAAAAAAAATATATATATTTTAAAAAGCTGGTTGTTCTGACAAAATCAACTCCACAATGTCTGTAAGCAGAGCATTTGGAGATGGCGTTCGCAGGGGCGCAAGGGCGCAGGAGCCCCCTGCAGGTCCCCATTCTCCCAGGGGCTCCCGCCAGCCTGCTCTGATCTTCTCCTTCCACAACTACACCCGCTGCATCCCTCATTCCAAGGGCCTTTCAGATGCCTTCTGGAACCCAGTCAACCTTGGGGGGAAAGAGCAGAATATTCCTTTCTCTTCCTGTTTCTGCTGGGGTGGGGCTTCCAGCGGCAATGCACATAGAGCACCCCACTTCTTTGCAGAGGGGGGGCCCATCCACCCGTTCTCCAGGGCCTGGAAAGGGACGATCTGTATCCTCCTTGCCCCTCCGAGACACCATCTCTCTTCTACCTTCACGTAGATCCCTCCCTCTCTCCCTCATGGCGCCTCGTTGCCCACCGTCACCCCAGACCTGCCGCTCACATCTTGGTGGCTGACCATCTTTTCTGTCCTAGATCTTGCCACCCGCTAGGGCGCTTTAATATCCGTCCGTGTGGACAGCACATCCAACAGCTTCCCGTCCATGCTCCTTCGTCCTTCCCTCCCCTGGTTACTTCCATGCCTCACTTTGCAATCACCTAGAGTTGTCCCACCTGAGATATTCTCAACTTTATCCTCCTCTCAGATCACAACCTCTTCTCCTGAGATCATTGTTCCCTTAGATCCTTTAAGCCTGACTTTCAATCTTCTGGAGCCGGTCTGGCCCCCATTCTTTCCATTTCCCCCCATTCTCTCTGCTCCCTGGTGGTTTTACTCCCTTGCCCTTCCAGCCTAGACTCTAGAGCCCAGCACTTAAGCCCACTTTTGACCATGCCTTAAAGCAACAGGCTACGAATCTAGTTCTTAATGCACATCCAACAATGAAGCAGGAAAAATCACTGAACATGTGGCCTCCACATGTATTTATTTGTTTTTTCATAAATTGCATACATTTTACTATTGGACTGACATTTTCCTCATTTTAAAACATACCACAAAAATGGAAAGACAAAAATGACAAGACTTTAAAGGGCGAATATAATAAGTGCTTTGGTATTCTCTACCCATTCCCATGGAATCACTTTATAAAGCCTCTGGGGCAGTGTACACCCCAGTTTGGGAACCACAGACCTAAACCCTGTCACTCCCTCCATCACATCACACTGCAACGCCATCCCTGAGCCCATCTAGCCATGAGCATCCTATTCTCTGCCAGATGGCTATAAGATGCTGGGGGACCCGCTCCATCCCAGGTAACCTCTCTGGACTTACCCTTTCAGCTCAAGGCAATGTCACTGTTAGCCCTCAAGGGACAACAGTCAAGCAGATCTGCAAGAAAACTCTGATCTTCATCTATCACTAGCACCAAGCTCAGTGCCTGGCACTTGCCTATGACTACGAATGCTCCTGCATTGAATTGTGCACACACGTGGTGTCTGCCTCACTCTGGCTGCATGGTTGTACAAGCACGAAGAATGCAGTGGAGAAAGCCCCAGTAGGTCAGGATACCCCAGCTAGGGCGCTGAGTGCTGAGCTGTGCGAGGGTTCCTAACCCTCACGGCACCGCCATCTGCCCATTGTGACCCAAGCAACAGACCTGCCTTTGGCAGCCAGACGCTCCGCAGTTAGGATAGGTGTGCCTGCAGCAGTTTAATTAAGGCCACATTGGTGCCTTGACTCTTCTAGGAAGTGGCTATGGAGGTAGGAATAGGGCCCTTTTGGACAGTCTTCTCTTTACCCAAATGCTGGCAGCAGCTCTGGCTCAGGGCACAGTTGTACCCCGATTTCCTTCAGACTCCCCCACTCAGAAGGACTCGGCTATCAGAGGGAACAGGTGAGAAGGAGAGTGACAAATCTGAGACCATCCAGTCTCAGGTGGGCACAGCAGGGACTGGGATCTAAGCAGGGCTGCCAGAATGAGCACTGGGGACAGGTGCTTGTGAGCCCACTTCCCTCTCTGGCCACGGAGGACACCCATGACACACACACAGTGGCCCCCTGGAGACGCATCCCAGGGTAAGTAGGGTTTGTAGGACACAGGACAGCTATGGCACTTTCTCGGGGGTAAAGATGATTCAGGCAAAATTCCCTCACCTCATATAGCTCTTTCCTCTTCTCTTTGTCCCCTTCCTCCTCCAGTGCTTCCTAAGGACTGCTCCATAGACTGCTCTCTGCATTGGAGTCCCCCAAGGCCTGTTATAGATGCAGATTCCTGGGCCTCATCTCAGATGGATTGAGTTAGCAACTCTGAAACTGGAATCAGGAAATCTGCATTTAAACATTGTTTTACCCATTAAAGTTTGACACCACTGACGAAGTCTCTTCTCCATTCTTCCCAACTGTGCATCCCTAATCCCTCTCGCCACCATTTCCCTTCACCCCGTCGTGCCTGAGGCCACCGTGGTGAAGCCAATGGGGACTCAAATGGAAGGACCTGGACAGAAATAAGACTGCCCGGGCTTTCACCTTCCTGTGCTCACTATGAGCTTGTTCCCTACTGCGCTTTTACTTTAACTTACGACATCCCCTCACTCGGCTCCTAAAGGCCCTGCTTCATTTCATTTGGCCGACTTGCCCAAGATGAATGCAGTCGCCCGGAGAAAACCGTGTGAATCAGGTAGCTGAGATCTGGCCTAATGCTGATCTATTTTGGGCCAAAGCCACCATCCACTAATAGATCTCTCCTAATAGACTTGCAAAGATGGAGATCTTAATCAATGCTAAACAAGAGTTATAAATCATAAAGACATTCGCCATCTACTCACCTCCCAGGGCTGGGTGTGAAGGAGATGACCATGACCATGAAGCACTCTACACCCAGGTGAGATTCTCTGAGCCGTTCTTCCCCTCGCAGGATTTCCACGGCACCAGTCCCCATGCAGCTTTGACAAGTGAGCTATTTTAGTATGAGAACAAGTAGAGTTATTGTTATCTCTGCTCTGAATCAAGGATAAAGAGAAAAGGTGAGAGGGAGAAGGAGGGTTCACAAGAGAGGAAATGGGGGGTGAGATGCAGAAGAGCGGGGAGGACCTCAGACCCCAAAAGGAAAAGAACCCCCGGGCTGTTCCCTGGAAGGAGGTCGCCAGCCAGCCCGTCTGTGGATGAAAATCGCCACCTGACTCGTCAGCAGCCGCAGCCGCAGTCCCAGGGTCTGGAGGGCCGTGATAAGTGTCAAGTGGCTTTGTCAACAGGGCAGTGTCGTCTATCCAGGGTGTCTGCACCCTGCTCATGACCACGGAGCTACCGCCCCTTTCCGACAGCCCCACGCAGCAACTGGGAGCACCACGGACCAAAAGGAAGCCTGAATAGCAAAGCTGCCTCATCAGTAGATACATTTCCACTGCCCTTACCAGATTACCTAGGACCTTAACGAGGGTGCTATTTTAGCAAGAAACTGAAAACGAGAAGAGAATCAGCCCTCGGAACACGCTGAATGCCTATTTTAACACCTAGCCCTAGGGAGGCCGGCGCTGCACACAGGATTTAAAGCGGTATGCATATTTATTTTGCAACCAGAGGGCCCCGAGCCACAGCTTCCTGCATTCTGCTTTGTCAGCATCAAAAGATTTGCAGCCATAGGCACGTTGAGCTCCCTCCGGGGCTCTCCTCCTCAGAGTCTGACTAAGATGAGAAGTTTACCCCAGCACTTAATGAACAGACTTCCTTCAGATCCCATCTCTGACTCACCCTCCAGCTCCCAGACAAGTCCACTAACAAGCCGGCCTCGCCGCAAGGTGTGCTCGGCACCGGGACCTGGCCACCAGGGGGAGCCAGAGAGCAGCGAGGGCCCAACCGCTCCCCAAAAGAGCTCCAGCCCAGAACCGCCCAGGCTGGCAACCGTTTGCCAATGCGCCCAAGCATCCCATCTTCGTTGCACAGTTCCTTGGTAAACTCTTATTTTTGTCTTTATCAAGTTTGGATGGAAAACAAAACAATTAATTTAAAAAGCAGCACACAAGAACCTAAACATTATTTATGTCTCTAATTATCTCATTCTAGTGGGTATTTTAGTCCCTGTCTGGTCAGGACATTAATTATCTTCATAACTACAGCAAAAGTTAAATAATAAGCACCCAAGGCTACAGCACTACTGTAATGTGCAAGCTTAAATGAACTTATAAATTTTATTAATGGATGCTTTATACAACTCCATATATTATAAATCAAACAAGAAACCTATTTCTATCTTTTAAGGGTGCGGTGAAAAAGCTTTAATATTATTGAGGATAATTTTTATTAAGTTTAAAACTCCCTTTTTTTCAGTAATGAGACTGTTATGAGGATAATTTAATCTAGTTTGTCATGAGGCACCCCGGCTTGTTAAATAAGTTAATAAATGACTGTGCATTAATCAAAGTGACAAAGCTATGAAGAGCTGGGATGGGAGACAATTCTGGTGATAGTATTAATTAGTATTTAATTAGAAACTTAGGGCCCATAAATAAAAAAAAATCATGGTAGAGACATTTATGCAAATTGCTTAGAGCCTGCAGTGGAGTTAGCTTTGCTTTAAAGAAACATGATTTTTTTTCCTAGCATACTGTACACAGCAGCTCTGTGGCCACATCACGTGGCTTAAACGAGCTCTCCTTTTGTTTCCAATTTGTTCCAATTACAGGCCTGTAAATTCAAATCATTCTTTTGACTGTCTTGATTGAAATGTAGAGTTTCCACAATATCTGCTGGGAGTTCTTTTATATTTTTTTTTCTTTTAATACAAAGGGAGAAATGTTTTAAAAGACATAAAGAGAGAGCTGCAGATTCTTTTTCTGCTCTTTTAATTAAGATGTGTGCCACCATTTTCTGAGAACAATCGTGGATTCCATTTGGTACACAAACAATGCCTCTTTTTGAATCCTGGTGTGCTGTAACTAGGTTTTGTTATGTGATATTATATGGAAGCCTGCATAGACTCAACTGTCATCATTTTTATGATAATCATAGCATTTTTCCCTTTTCTCTCAATACCACACTCTGATAAATGGGCAATTTTTGATGGCCCCCCCAAAATAATAACCATTTGGTTCTGAACATCACTGCTTTCCTAAGGTACATCCCCCCTCCCCTTTATTATTTGTTGCATTTATTCAAGAAAGGTTATCCACAGTAAAACTGCTTTTTCTATTCAACAGTCTATCTCTGTCATGGTTCATTTATGTGTGAGCATGACGGACTGAAGCCCGTATTATCCACAGCTGACAAGTGTCAGGCCGACAGTTCAATCAGCCCTTCCTTGAGATGGTGCCCAGGGCCCCGTGTTTGAAGTAGGACAATAAAGCAGGCAACACAATCAGGGCAAACTGATCCAATCCCTGCATGTAAAGGGGATTCTGCCTAATAACACAGTGCAGGTTTTTTTCCCTCTCCAAACACATTAGTCCTTAAACAGTGACTTGGCCCTTAAGAAAATCTGTGACTGACATGAAAATGCTGAAGTTTTAACGTGGTTGGTTTATCCATAACCTCATGGGGCTGCTTCTTTGTGCAGACTGGTTTTGTCAAAGTCAGAAAAATAATGTATTCAGTGTCTGATCATTTTTAGGGAGTTATTTGAATGGGATTTTAAGTCAGACATCCTGGTGTTGACACAGGGATCATTTTCTTGTCCTTTTGTTTTACATTTGTGGAACAGATCATTTGCATCGGCTAATAAAATTAAATCTCTGAAATGCATACAAAAGCAAGCTCCCTTCAGCAACACTCCTGAATTCCCTGCACCCGCCGAGTAAGCAGAGTTGCTGGATGTGTTTCTTTATATTAGGTCTCTCTAGAACACAGGCTGTAATGCAAACACATCTTCAAAATTAGTGCTCCTTCGGCCTGGGTAATACCTGGACTCAAATGTATATTCACTACAAATCCTGACAATCAGCAGCAGAGCCAAAGTCGATAAAATGCTAATAACCTGCAGTCCACTCCTTGGAGGGACGGGGATACTATTGCCAGGCTCTTTTGCAGCCTTCAAACCATTGCCTGTGAAAACCCGGAAAGGGAAGGTTGCTCACCTCTTTAGCAGGGGCTAGAACACTAAATGCCAAAGGATTCCTTAAGGCATCATAAAACTTTCAAACCTGAAAGGCGCCACAGAGAACGTTAAATCCAACCTCATCCTTTATGGGTGAGGCTCAGAGTCATTTTGTGACTCCCAAGGTCAAAGAGCTTGTATGTGGCAGTGGAAAGACAAAGGTAACAACAACAACGAAGTCCTCTGAATTTTGCCTCTCTTTCTCTGGCTGTGCTAGCAGGGCCAAGTTAGTGTAGAAGGGTCTCATGGAAAACAGAATCCAGAGCGCAGAATGGGAGGAGTGATGCTAGGAGCTACCGCACATGGCTTATGTCAATTACCTTCTTGGACAGTTCTGGGAATTCTAAGCAATGTATTCTCTGCATGCTGGTTATTCTCTGCATGCTCAGTCTACACTGCCCTGGCCCCACCCACCCATTACCCACATTCTCTGCCCCACCTTGGCCCTACAGACCACATCATCTGGGCTCCCTTGGCCTCCACCATGGGTTGGAGACCAGGGGGGACACCGATGGTCAACCAGGGGTGGGAGGAGAAAGGCCAGGCTGTGTCTTCCTTCCTCACCCGCTGCCTTGACTCCCTGTCCCTGCAGAGGCTGTGTTCCTCCAGCACTCCTGCTCCCACGAGGGGCCCTCCTCTGCTGCACCCACAGTCCTGGGTCCCCACCCCTCAGTTTCCTCTCTGTGGCTTTTCAGTTAGGAGTTGGTCTAAGGGGTCTCCCATCTCTCGTTTGCCCACCTGACCTTGCCTACACTTCCGAATGTAGTCCCTTCTATAAAGTCCCCGGCAAAACCATCTCAGGGGAATTCCATTTCCTACTGGGACCCTGATTAATGCATTGAGTTAGATTCCTAACTGGTCTTCCTACTTCTAGTCCACTAATTCTTGACTTATTTGGAATCCCATAGAGAATATGATGAAAGATATAGGCTCTCTCCCCAGATAAAAAAAATCACTTATACACATATGCACAAAGTTTTGCAGATAATTATAGAGCATTCAAGGTTCTTAAAGGCTATCTAAAAATTCTCTAGGGTGTCTGCAAAACCCCCAACATCTCTGCTAAATGCACCTTCCTAAAACACCTATTTGTTCCATTCCATCATTTCACTGTGCTGCTCAGTAGCCTCCAATGGTGTCCTACCAACTTCCAGAAAGCACGAAGCCCAGACCCCTCAGTACGGCTTTTCAGGCTGAATCTGCCAGGGTCTTATTAATGAAAGAGCTAGAGAGAGGGAAGTAAATACAGGAAAGTTGTTATGAAGGTGGAGAAAGAAGTGAACGGGCAATCCAGGGATTAGCATGAGCAGAGAGCCAGTACTAGGACTGGGGGGACGAAGGGAAAAGGTGATGTCACCAGAGCACAGGAGCCAGGGCTCCCTGGGGAAGCCAAAATCACAGCAGGGGCCTCTAAGCAGGAGCTGTAGCCCAGAAAAAGGCCTAGCCATGCTGGTGATGTGTCCAAAGCAGAAAGGGACACCTGGGCTTCCCTTTGCTGCTCTCTAATCTCCGCAGACCACGATACTCAGAAGCCAGCTGACGGGGAGCCTGCAAGGGTACTCAGAGGTGTGGAGCAGGAAGAAGGTGATGATAGACCAAAATCAAACGGGCCAGGGAGTCCCATAGAAACCCCCCGACGACCTGGCCTCCCCTGCCCACAGAGCCATGACAGAACCTGGGCTGTCCCTGGAAGGCTCATTCTTCTCATGTATGTTGTGCACCGACTGCGTGCCAGCCACTAGGTCCCAGAGGAAAGTTCCAGAATTTGGCCCAAGAGTTGCAGATAAATATTCAAGACTGAGGTTGGTGAATTGCTCAGGCAAAAGGTGGTAAGGGTGGCTAATCAGAGTGAGAGACCACAGAGGCTTGGGCAGGCTGGTGGGGCTGCAATGTCTCAGGAGGGACAAAGTCAGGAGTTTCCTACTGGGATAGGCAGAGAGAGTAGCTTCGACAGATTAATCAGAGACTTCGGAAAATGTGATTGATAGATTTGGAAGAAACCAAAGAAACCCTGGGCTGTCAACTCCAGTCTTAAAGGAGCCAGATGTACTAAGAGCAGTGGTTGTACCGTGGAATGCCCTGGGGAGCCTTAAAAAATAGTGATGCCTGGATCCCACCCACTGATGTGCTGGAGCCAGTTCTTAGCAGCTCACGAAAGACAGTTGTCAAATTTTCTGGAACTTTCAGTCCATTTTTAAACAGAGCCGCTATTAAAAATCAGATTATATAAGCTTATAATTAAATAAGTCTTATTAAAAATAAAGGCAATAAGTGCCCAAAACTTATTACTTTATAATAATTTCACTACTGTGCTTTTGAGATTGCTTATTGCATCTGAGTGGTTTATTACATCTCCTAATAAGAGTGTGTTGTGCATCTCTTCCCGATTCCATGGTCTGCACCATCCCATTGATAGCCTGTGGAATATTACACCACAGGAATTAGCAAACACTATAAATCAGGGCTCAATTTGTTGTGCTGTTCATTGTCTAGATCAGGGGTCAGCAAACTACAGCACACAGGCCAAATCTAGACTGCAGTCTGGTTTTGTGTGTCCCACAAATGTTTTTTAAAGGATTGTAAAAAAAAAAAAAAAAAAAGGAGGAGGAGGAAGAGACCATTTGTGGTCCACAAAGCATAAAATATTTACTATCCAGCCCTTTATGGAAACACTTGCCCAACCCCTGGTCTAGACTTAAGAAAGTAATGGAGTAAAGGTTAATAATGCAAATTAAATTTAAAGCTTGTCATGTCTGTAACCATTACATTGTGAATAGCACAGAAAGTGGAGGAAATAATCTTCTAGTATTGAAAACTATTAACTGGTCAGCAAAGAAGTCTGTCATGTCGTTAATGAACAAGTAAAGTTCCAACAGACATCATTGCTTCACTATCGTCTTATTTGTTCATGTAAACAAAAATATCAACCAACATTCATGTTGGAACTACACTCATGGGTCAATGAGTGAGTTTGGACAGTAGCCAAGCATCTGTTTGTAGTCTGATTTTGTCAAATTGTGGTTGAATTGCAGCCATAGGTTAACTACAGACCCAAGAGTTCAGCAGAAATCCAGGAAAGCATTATCTGAAAATCAGTTGGCTGAAAAATGTTCTGTAATAGCGAGTACTCTGCATCTTATTGTCATTTGCAAGTTGTATGCTACACATCCTTGATATCAGTAAAATTATAATAAACTTATGTACGTAGATACATGAATACTGATTTTTTTTTTCCAGAGAGCCTATTAGTAAACTTGTATCAGCACACGCTGATCCCACCTCTAGAATCTGACTTAATTGGTCTGGGGTGTGACCTTGGCCTCAAGGTTTTTAAAACTTTCCCCAAGTTATTCCAGAGTGTAGCCAAGGTTGAGAGTCTCTGGCTCAGGAGAAAAGGCAAAATGCAGGGAGCAGAATCCCCTAAAGATTTTGTTCTCTTTGGTCAGAAAGGCCACTTGAGCCCCACCAAGACGGCACTGGGAGTTGAGAGTGGGGAAGGACGGGGCTCCCCCAGAACTGGACACACCTCGCTGGGATGATCCTTTCTCAGCTCTTTGGAACATAATTTTCCAGGAACAGAGTTTTCACGATCTCGTAGACATGCAGCTGTTATTTCCTCTCCCAAAGTCACTCCCAGCAAGGACCCCTTTTCCTCTTCTGTCTCCTACCTGCACCGCACCCATCCCTCCCACTGCAGCTTGGATCTTGCCTCCTCTACCAGCCTCCCCTCCTGATAGACAAAGACACAGACACACGCGTGGCCCACTCCAGTTCCCACTTACCCCTCGCCAACAAACTCTATTTATTAGGACGGTCCTCTCCCCAGCTATATACCATTTCCAGGCCTCCCTTGCAGCCAGGTGTGGCCAATGGGACACAGTTTTGGCTAATGAAACCTGAGCCAAAATCTGACGGGGGTTTGGGGCAGCACTTGCGCTTTCCTGATAGAAGTATCAGACGCAGCTGGTGCACACCCCGCCCACTTCTCTGCAGCAGTCATTTCCAGGGCATGAGGCAAGCAGCCAATATGCAAAGGATGGAAGTGTAGAAAAACAAAAGGAGCTCGCGATTCGATGCCATCACTGAGCCACAACACCAGCCCCTGACTTCTCGCTTTTGGAAGTCTCATTCTGTGAGAAAAATAAATCCCTAATTGCTCAAGCCACTCCTGGTTGGATATTCTGTGGTTGCAACCAGATGCAAGCCTAATAGAAATGCCGGTCCCACAGTCCCACAGTCCCACAGTCCCACAGTGACAGCCCCTTCTATAACTCTATACTCTTGCAGATTTGTCCTGTACCACCTATAAGCACAATCTCCAAAATATGAATGGGTCATGTCCCAGATATGTAATTAAAAATCATTTGTTTGAAATGTAGATGCACTTTCCCTGTAAGAAGGAGCGATTCCAGAAAATCCAGAGCAAAGGTCTGTAGCGGTATGCCAATTCCTGGAATAATCAAGATAATTAAAACGAAGATTTAGGCAGATGGAGGCTCACATAGCTTTGTAAAGAAGTTAGGTCTCTAACAGTGATTTGTAAATAGAAAATATATAGTAAAAATGATTCTGAAAGATTTGACTTTTGCCCACGACTTATTTTTGAGGCAGCAGGGATGTGTGTAGGTACAGCATGAGCTCAGCGGGTTCATGTGCTTGGATCAGAACACAAAGGGCTTAGGGCATGCAAGGGCCACATCTTGGAAGTGCACGAGGAAGGAGCCGGTAACAGCTGTACACTGAGTTTAAGGGCCCACATTAGTAATAACTATTACATGCACAGTTGCATTCTATTTTTGTATCACATTAATGGATATATTATTGGTAATTGTCCTTAATAGAATCACAGAAATGAGAGATGGAAATGCTATACGGTATGATGGAACGCTGTTCTCTTACCATTGATCATTATAATAAGCCTGCTCAGTCATTACTTACAAACCATACTACAACTTTGCCAATGAGGCAGACCGAAATGAGGAGATAAACAAAAGTGGTTTCCTTGCTAAATGCAAAGCCTAAGTTTTAAGATATTTTGCTGAAGTTTTAAACTGATTGTCAATTAGTCAATGAGCTATGGCAGGCAGTGTATTTCTGGGTAATTAGTGTGTGTCTTATGGGGGTTATTTGGCATGAGGCTGAGGGCAAAGTAATTTGTATCTCCCAGGAAGTGCAATAATTGCCTCAAGCCGAACTGCTTGGAAAGTGTATTAATTCTATTAGGAAACATTTATGTTATTTTATATGATATCCTGTATATTCATGAAACATACTCATAAACTATGAATTATTGATTTCGAGGGCTTTACCACATGAGTATGGCATCACTGATGACCAAGGAAAAGGGTGGGGAGTTGTTTGTGCAGTTGGAGAACTCATGTGTTGCCAGAAAAGATGCATGTTGGGTTTTGAAATTCATCTTATTAGGAGACCACCGGATCCTTGCAGGCAGAAGAGGTAGTGTTGAGAAAAGTGAAGTCAAAGGTAATGCTATTTGCTTAATACTAGCTTTTTGGGGAGCCAACAGGCCACCCATTCGAGGTTCGCTGTGCAGTCTGTGAGAGAAGACCTGTGAGGGCTGAGAGCCAGGGAGAGCGTAGGCTTGACCTTGGTACTTTGGGGCCCTTGCTTCCCCAACCCTGTTCAGGAGGTTCAGGACATGACAGAGGCAATCATTCATTCATTCATTCATTCATTCAACAAATGTTTACAAATGAATGCTCAGTGTGCTGATTATCTGTTGTGATGTAGCAAATTACTCCAATTTCACCACTTATAACAGCGCAGGTTCACTATCTCCCAGCTTCTGTGTGTCAGAAATCACATGAGGCTTAGCTGGGTCCTCTGCCTCACAGTGTCTCGAAAGGCTGCGATCACGGGTCAGCCCAGAGTCTGTGATCCCCTCTGAAGGCTCATCTGGGGAAGGGTTTGCTTCCAAGCTCCCACTTTCTCAAAGGCTGCTGGACTGAGGGCGTAACTTCTTTGATGGCTGTGGACCAGAACCCACCCCCAGTTCCTTGCCAAATGGGTCTCTCCAATACAGAAACTTGCTTCATCAAAGTATGCATGCCAAGAATACAATAGAGTCTGCTAGCAAGGCAGAGGTCACAATCTTTTGAAACTTAATTGCAGAAGTGGCATCCCGTCACCTCTGCAACGCAAATCACTGATTCGGATGGCATGCAGGAGCAGGGTCTGCACACACACATGGAATCTCCGGGCCTGTTGTAAAGCCTGCCCACCACAGCCAGCCTCCGCCACCAAGGCTTCCCAGCCTACCAGAGGCTCTGGGGGCTGAAAGGGAATAACAAGAGAGACCTAATTTAGCCTGAGTGAGTAGGGGAGGCCTCTCTGAGCAAGTGACATTTAATTTGAAGACTCGATAATAAAGAAAAGTTAGTTAGGTACAGAGCTGGGGAAGAGCATGACGTGTTCAAAGCACTGAAGCAAGATCTGAGTGGCAGGGACGAGTGCACAAAGGGGAAGGTGGGACAAGGTGAGGTTGGAGAGGCAGGCAGGGGCTGGATCGTGCCGGGTTGCAGGTCAGGATGAGAAGTTTCAATTTTATTCTGAGTGCAAGTGGGAAGCCACGGGAGGATTTTAAGCACAGAGTGACATGATCCAATTTACATTTTTAAAAGATCACCCTTGCTGCTGCACAGAGAATGGATCGGAAGCAGAGAGAGCAGTTAGGAGCCTCTGCTGGCAAGAGGAGGTGATAACCCGGAGAAGGAAGGCAGGGGGGGACAGGGAGAGAGGCGGATGCGGGTGGGAAACATTTTGCAGTTTAAAAGCAACATCCTCGGAGAAAACACATGTCCGTCAAGTTACCAGTTTCCTTCACTCTCTCCTCTTTGTCCATTTTTTAAGAGAAATAAAGAGAAAGACGAAGAAATAGTTGTGTGACCATGGTGGGAAGAGAAAGAGGTGGACAGACTAAGACAGCTGGGGATGAGAAGAGAGGGCCCCGTGTGAGGACAGATGGAGAACGACAGGGGAAGAACGGGGACCCATCGCTGCCCCCTCGGCCGGATCTTCTCTGCACGCTGCGGAACTTTTCCACGCTTCTGTTTCCTCTTCTGTAAAAATATGCGCCTTTCAGGATTATTACAAGGATTAAATTAAATAACAACCTCATCCAGATCCTGGTGATTTTCTACACAGCTCCTTGACTCACTTTGCTCAGATCCCTACTTAGTTGCCACAACCTCCCTGCCTGCTCGAGCCGAAGTAGCGCAGCCCATCTCCCCCCTTCTCTAACCCCGCGCCCCACTTGGGTCTGCCTGCTTGACTGTGCTCACCCTTCATCCTCAGGGCTAGGAGAGTCCCCAGCATGCAGTGGGTGCTGGGGACTGGGTGGTGAGCAGGGCAGGGCGCAGGTGCTGACAAGAGTACCTGGGCAGGGACTCCAGTGTAGCCAGGTGCATCAGGGACAGCGCGGAGAAACCTGCCTACGGAGTGGAGTGCACAGCAGTGATCTTGTCGCTGAGAATGACTCGCATAGCACCTTACAGTGTACAGCTTTGCCCCTCAGGTTTTAATCCTCCTAGCCGGTCTCTGAGACAGGTAATGTTCCCATTTACAGATGAGTCGATTGAAGGAAAAGGGACTTAATAAACCTCTCCAAAGTCCAGAAACAACAGACACTGGAAAGGAACCCAGAGCCCTGACTTACTACGAATTTACTGCAATCGGGCAAAAGCGTGAGTGTCCTTCTGACTCACCAGTAGCTGCACACATCTCTGTCCACTGCAATCCTACACCCGGTCCTCTGGTGTCTCCCGCCCTCTTCCCCATGTCTCCATCCCCTGCTCTCCGAGGCAGCTGACACACAGACACTGTGCATGTGACATACCCAGGCCGCACCCAGCGGGCTGGCAGTGAGCCAAGCAGCCAGTTACATGTGTGCCTGTCGCTTCCCTGTGCCCCAGAGTGTGTTCCTTCTCTCAGAAGAATTCACTTATGTCTCACTGCATTTCTTAGTTTAGTTTAATCCTACCATAGACTTCTGGCCTTCAGATACTCTTCATTATTTATAAAAATAAAGAAATGACATGCCTTCACTTTGGCTCACACACATTGGTCCCACGAGTACTGTGCATCCACTTGGTGTCAAGCGTTGTGCTAGGGACTGGGACATGGTCAACCAGATAGACACAGTCTCTCCTCAGGGAGGTCACTTCTAGAAGGAAAAGCAGACTTTAAGCACAAATCGCTGTTTAGTTAAGATTGTGGTTGGCTATAAAGAATATGTTCAGAGTGACGTGAGAGCTTGAAAGGAGAAACCTTCTGTATGAGCTTGTCGTGGGGGTCAGGAGGGCCCCCCTGAGAAAGGGTCATTTACACAGGTCTGAAACACAACTAGAGTTAGTCAGACAGGAAAGTAGAACATCCTAGGCACAGAGAGCAGTGTACACAAGAGCCCTGAGATCTGAAAGAACTTCTAGAAACCACAAAAGCAAAAAAACAAAAAAAACCTAACAAACAGTAAACATTTGGAGGCCTGGCATGAGATGGAGCCACGAGGGGCCGCCCCCCCCCCACCTCACCTGCTTCTCCTTCTCCTCCAGGAAGAGCAAGAACGACAAGGCCGTAACCTTGGTCTCACTCAAGAGCTTTAGCAGAAACACCACTGGCACTAATTTGCACCTAGAAAGATGTGTCATTACCTCTCCAGCAGCATCTTGATAATGTCTTATCTTGGGAAAGCGTATAGCTTCCGTCTTCTTCCTGATACAGAATGGCTTTGCGATAACCAGCCATTTGTGTCCACTCAGCAGTCCCGGATTTGCAAAGTCGGCTTAGTGGATGGGATCTGGCCACGTCTCCCTCCCAGGGAAATGCACCTTTTGCTCACAGCAGTGGGCTCTGAAGCAGTGTGCTTCTGGAAGCCTCCACCTGCAGTTGCTCTTCTTCCTCAGTTCCCCCAGCTTGGTGGTTCTCAGCGGGGACACTGTGGAAGCTGGAGGGGACATTTTCGGTTGTTCCCAGGATTGGAAAGCACCACTGCATTTACTGGGCAGGAGCAGAGCTGTGGACACTCTGCAATGTATGAAACAGGCGGTCACAACATAGACTCACCCAGTGTCCCACATGACTTTGAAGTCCCACCAGATATGGATGTAGGTGAAAAACCTATTTGTAGCTTTCTGAGACTGTGTTTTGCATATAAACATAAAATATTTTTTGCGCAGTTCAATATACACTGAATTATTCAATAATGAAACCATGGTGGAAATGGAGGGAAGATTTACCTTGTTTTCCTTAAAATTTTCCCCAGGGTAAGTCACCATTTCCCAAAGTCACATCATGGTATTTGAGTCACCAATGGGGTACACCTGTATAAATCTGTCTTTGAGACTGTCACATTCAGGGTGAGTATGTATATTTGTCGTATTTCAAAATGCCAACTCTACAGAAAGTGTTGTCTATATTCAGTTAAATGTTGTTTTACTTTTCTTAAACCCAAATGCGTTCTCTGTAAGAAGAAGAAAGCAGCACGTGCTCCTTTGAGAGCCTAGTTCCCTGCCCCTAGAGGAGTGGTCCACAGACCAGCGGCATCTGCGTGGACTGGGCCCTTGTTGGAAGGAAACATCTCAGGCTCTACACAGATCCACTGAATCCAAATCTGCATTTTAATCAGATCTCCAGATAATTCGTATGCACAGAAAACCTCTTCTAGGTTCCACTGGCCTGAGCATTGAAAAAATACATTCATTTATTACACTTTCTTTTTATTTCTTCTCTTTATTACAGTTAGGACATTACAGTAATTTTTCTAATTATATGTAAATGTGGATTATATTATCAATGAATCTCACCTCAAGAAAGTGGTAGGAGTCACCAAATATATGTTAATGAAAGAAAGTGTTGGCTCTGATGGGGTTGAGCACGCTGCTCTGGGACCCCTGGAATCCAGTGGAACTTGGGGGCCTCTAAACAAGAATAGACCTTCGGAGTCAAATGTCTCTGGACTTGGCCATTTATAAACTCTAACGACTCGTACATCTATATCTGCAGCTGCAAAATAACATGACTTGCCCTCAGTGCACTCTAGACATGACCCTGCTTTCTAAATAAACACCGGGCATGTCACACAGGAAACCTTGCTGTTTCCTACAGGGCCAGGCCACGCTCATTTACTTGTTCTAGAAATGTTTGTCGATTCCCTTGCACATGCGACGCAACGTCCCAGGGCTATGAGTAGTAAGAAGGCAGAGTCCGCCTCTGTGGAGCTTAGGACAGTCTAGAGCAGAGCTAGGAGGCTCACAGACATGCGGATAAAGAGTTAGAAAGAGCTAAGTGCCCTGAGAGAGGTACGAATAACACAAGACCCAGAGAGAGTGTGAGAGAGGCAGAGATCACTCACAGACTTTGGGAAGGTCACTGAAAGTCAGCGGAGCCTTCTACTGTCATCCGGAAACCCAGTTTCCCTCAGCAGCCCCTGCACCCCGCGTGCAGCCTTTTCTATTTTTCTCAGACCTGGTTCGATACATCCACCCCCTCAACCTCGTGGGTTGCCCTGGTTTTCTTCTTCTCAAAGTGAAACAATGCACAAGGTGGGAACACCTTCTAATTTCCACCATTGTCTCCCCACACCTCCTACCCACCTCGCACCCCCGCCTGTCTCTGGGGCAGGACCGTCCCCACCCCTGGCTAAGGCTTCTCTTCGTCCCGCCCTGTTTCCTACACACCTCTCTGCTCCTCGGGTCATTCTCTCCCTCCCCTACAAGGTCAGCATCGCCCTTTCTACTGGGTCCTCCCTACTGACTCTAGAACACTCCAGTGTCTTTCAGTGTTATTTTTAACCACCACTCAGGCGCCTTCCAGCCAAGCTGCTGACCTCTCCTCTCCCTCACGACCAGACTCCTTTAACGACACAGTGATGTGTCTGCGCTCTCTAGCTCCACTCCTCAACTGCCACGCATTCTTCAACCCTCTGCAACCAGCTTCTGACCTCATCATGCCACAGAAGCCCCTCTCGCCCACGTCCCCATCAACCTGCTTCTTACTAACACAGCAAACACTTCACCATCTTCAGCCCACTTGAACTTGCAGAAGCGTTAGACCCCACCAGTCAGTCCCTTGGAGTAGCCTCTTCCCTCGGTTTCCATGACACCACATCCCGCCCCTCTTCCCCACCCCTACCACCTCTCCTTCTCGGTCTTCTCTCTGGGTGTCACCTTGGGGGTTCCGTCCAAGGCCCTCCCGTCTCCCAATAAACACTCGCTCTGGACCTGGCCACTTAGCTCCTTTAATGGCTCTCAAATCTATCACTGAGCCCAGTTTTCTCTCTTGGACAGATTTTTAGATAACTCTATTTGGATGTCCCAAAGTACCTTAAACTTAGAATACCCAAAAGTAAACTCATTCGTCCTCTCCTCCCTACCTGATCTTCATCCCTTGACCTCCATGCAGTGGATGCCCCCCTGGCTACCTCTTTGCCCTGGCTAGAAACAGGGGCATCATCCTTGACTCTTCCCGCACCTCCACACCAAATCAGTCTCCCTGGAGTACATGCCTTACGCTACAGCCAGAGCCAGCTGGAGTGCCAACACCATCACCTCCCCACGCTGCGTAAAACCCACCCATGGCCTCCTCGGTGCCCTCAGGATAAAGTCCAACCCCAGGGAACTTCTCCTAGTGCTTCACTTCCTTCTCATGCATCCTCCAACCTCAGACTAGCTGGGTCTTTCTAAGGTATCAGTCCGGTCAAGCAACCCTGCCCACACACTTCCAGAAGCTCTCATGGGTCCTCCATTGCCAATAGGGCCAAACCAAACATCTTAATGTAAAAGATTATGTTAGTAAAAACATGGAGCACTCAGAACGGCTGGAATGTTGCTCAGAATGTCTGTGGTGCAGTGTCCTTCAGAGAGGGAACGGGGTGAGCTGAGAGGTGCATGGAGCCAGGGCAGGGAGGGCCTTGACGGCCAAAATAAGGGGTTGAGCTCATCCCAGGAGCAGTGGATAACACAGATTTGCGAGGGTTCAAGAAGGTGAGAGATTTTGTATAGCAGCCACCTTGGGCGCCCCACACCCGGATTTCAGCCTGGGTTGCTGTGGGCAGTTCAGTGTGAACGCGGCCGTCCCTGAGAGTGTCCAGCCATGGGCATGACCCACCTCAGCTTACACCATGCGCGTTTCCACCTTCTGCCTTGGTGACTCCTCCAGGACAAAAAGAGTCACAAACTGTGTAAAAATACTATGGAGAATTGTGACCACGCACGTGCACACACACACACACACACACAATTCCCAACAGCTACAGGGTAAGGAAAGAGGAAGAGGCGAGGCTGAGTTCAGTTGTTGAAGCCTGGGTGACTGGGAAGATGCAGGTGCCGCTGACAGGAGCAGAGAGGGCCGATCTAAAGACAGAGGCAGCTTGGGGTGTTGGGATGAGAAAATCAATGGGCAGAAAAAAGATAAGCAGGGGGCCAGGTCACGGGAGCAGAAGTGGAAGTAGCTCAGGAAGTTCAACCTGCAGAGGAGAAAACTTGGGGAGCACACAGAGCTCTCTTCGGACACATGAATGTCTTTCAGGAAGGTGCATCCAGAAAAGGGAGGCGTGAAGGATTGTGAGCAAAGGCAGAAAGCACAAGGAGGTAGCTGTGGCTCAGTCTGTGAAAGTGCCTTCCGATCTCTGCACTGACTGTGAGGGACACAGCATCTGTCCCCAGGACTCCTCACACGGCATGTTTAGGAGGCTACAGGGTAGATTCCAAATTCCAGAGGTTGAACTAGGAAAGATCATGTCCAGCTCTGAGAGTCTGGAGTTCTGTTCTGCAACCTCCACTGCCTCCTTCTCATTCCTGCCACTCTTGCCTTCACATTTGTGGTGCAGCCTCATGTGGATTCTGCCTCAGGAGCAACCCTGGGCAAGACCATGAAAGAGGAGGAGTTTGCCCTGAGGCCCCCACACACTGCCCTCCCCAGAGATCTTCTCTCCCCAGGGGCCCCCTCCCACCCAGTGCCCAGCATGGTCCTCACACCCCCCCTTCACACCCCATCCTCACACCTCATCCAGGCCTGCCCCCAGCACTGCACAGCCAGGCTCTCTAGCACCTCCAAAACATGTCTATCTGGGTGTCCTGCTCTCTCGGATGAGACACTCTGATAAACTGAGCTGTACTCTTGACTGGAAAAGAAGTGACTCCATTTGCACACAGTGAGCCAGGCACAAGTGGTCAGGTGGAGCTCTCAGTGCCCCTCAACCATAAAATATACACACCAACCTATTCTCCTGGAACCCCCTCTTACCCTGAACTCTGCGTGGATCTTTTCTGACAGTGGAAAGGGCAAAGACTGTGTATGCAATGTATCCTTTGTTGTCCTTTTCTGGACTAAGGGGGGCCTTTGACTCAAAATATTTGTTTAGGAGAACAATACAGAGAGAGAGAGAGAGAGAGAGAGAGAGAGAGAGAGAGAAGGGGGCAGGGGAAAGAGAAATCAATTTGTTTTAAAATCAAATTGGCAAATTCATGATCCAGTCTTCCAGGGAGGAAAAAGTGTCTTTGAACAAGTTCTAAGGAAAGAGAAATTATTTCTGGTCCTACATTAAATAAATATATTTTTTAACACCTACAGTGATCTAGGCACTAAAGGGGACAAAAAAAGAATTTCAAACACATCCCTTGTCCTTAGAATCGCATTGTGAAGAAGAGACACACAGGAAGCCAAGCGGCAACGCAGGCAGCAGGAAAAGGTGAGGGCCACATGGCTGGACAAACTCAGTGGCTCTTAACCCCAGGGTGTCTAAGAATCCTTGGGGTACAGAGTCATTAAAAAGGGGGAATCATTAAAAGTACAGATTCCTGGGCTCTGCTCAGGATATCAAATTCACTAGATCTCTGGTGAGTTCCAGAAATCTACATTTTAAATCCACTTTTAAATAATTCCAGTACAGGTGGTCCACAGACCACCTTTGACAAACACTGGTCTAACCAGCAGTCCTCTGTAGATGTCCAGAAGAGAAAGGAAGCCCGCTGGGCAGGCCCTGGAAGAGAGCTGTTTTTGTGTTTAGACATTAAAAAGCTGACAAGGAATCCTTTGCATTCCTCCTCTGCACAATTGAGCATTTTGAAGGGGAGCCAATACCTTGTCATTATCTGGAGAATGTGCAATTGGCAGTAGGAATGAAAAGGGATGCACGCAGCTGAGTCCAGGACTGACGAAACCAGTTTATCTGAACCTGATCCCAGGGCATTTTGATGCTGAAAGGTGGTGTTAGGACTCACTGAAGCTTCACATCTATTGTTTTTCTTTTCCTGGGTGGCTCTGCCAAAGACCTTATAGATATCATTATTTTCAGATTACTGTTATTACACACATTCCTCTTGAATCAAATACTACTTTGTTTTTATCTCCATAGAGCGAGACCAAATCTCAGTTGTTTTCTTATCTTTATATGCAAAACAATCCCAGCAGTTAAGTCTCAGATGGGAAGAAAAATTAGCTAAACCCTTGGGCAGAGATGCCCAGACTGAAGGCTGACTTAACAGTTACCACATCACCAAGGAGACAGGGCGGAGCCCAGATCCCTGTGCACATGCCAGACACTGAGCTTAAACTGCATCATGAGCAAATAAAGTTGGATATGAAGAAAAGAGTTTCTGCAATTTAGCAAGAATGAGTGATTGACAAGTAACACTGTCCAGAACCTGACAGATTGTCAAACCCGCCTGCTACCCCTGGGTCACTTCAGCCATGGAATTTCTGGCCCAGTGAAAGCAAAGTCATTGCTTTCTCCCTGGATGGATTTCTCTATAGAGAGTGCAGGACACAAGGGAGAAATATCTGCAAGCTTTCTGAAAGCCATGGGGAGGCTGTGGGATTTTGTGTGCTGGGAATGCCTCAGACTCCATTTCTCTCTGTAAGGCAGCTCTAGTTGTACGTATTTAGGGAGTTGTTTAGGCTCTTGGGGCAGGGGGGTGGGGGAGGGAGGAGACACTTTAATGAGTGAATTACAAGCTGAAAGTCAAAGGATTTGTTATGGCAAGTGATATTTTATTCAGTACAGAAGCTGTCCTGCTGACTTGGGACCTGGCCTTAGGAGGCTGAGTCAAGGGAAGAAACCTGCCTGATTTGCTTTGGCCTAGAACTTGGGCTTGTCTCAAGCCAGCTGGTTCCATATGGGCCTCGGGAATAGGGTGGCCAGATAAAACACAGGGTGCCCAATTAAACTTGAATGTCTTTAAAAAGAAAAAAATATTTTTCAATATAAGCTTGTCCTGTGGAATGTTTAGGATACTCGTATGCTAAGAAAAAAGCTATTCATTGTTTTTCTGAAATTCAAATTTAACTGAACATCATGTAGTTTTATTTACAAAATCAGGCAACCCTACACTGTCATGGTGTGTAAGCACCACGCTTCCCTTCATTCTTCCCCAGCATCCAGACCCCGCCAGGGCCTCTCAGAGTGGCTGAGTCAAGGGAAGACACCTGCCTGATTTGCTGAGTGGGGCTTTTATCAATTTGGGATGAACTGAGAGATGGCATTAGTCATGAAGGAGGGGACCCTGCAAGGTGGACACCTCAAGGCCAGTTGTTTCTGCTTCCATCCTACCCAAGAACAGCGTAGATGAAAGCAAATATGTAAAGGCCCTCCACAGGGTGGGGCCGGCCTGACACAGGACTTATTACACAAGGCCAGACTCAAAGACTGCCCTCTGCTCCGTGGCTAAATGATCCCAAAGCACAGTCCACTGCTTAACCTGGCTGTACTTTCTACTATACTTCTTAAAGATTGTGAGTTCCAGTTTTTCTGAGGTGCCCATCTTCTCAAGAGACATTTCTGAGCTTCCACTCCTGAGCTACAGCCTCAAGCCCCAAGAGCCAGCAGCCACCCACAGAGCCCTGCGTATGGACACTCAGGGGTTTCCTTCAGACACACCCCCCAGACTCAGTGCTACACTTCTGTATACATCAGCTTCCTGTGGTGCCAGGTGCTCTTGAATAGTGCCCTGCTCACTCTTCTTCTCTTGCCTGGTACAACCTTGGTAAGCTGACCCCAGAGCCGGGCTGCTTCCCCTGGGCACCAGTTGGCTATGTTACAGGGCATTACTGCTGGGATTTGCTCTGGACTCTGAAATATGCCACCTCAGCCAGCCTAACTCCCCAGATCCTGCCAGCCTGCTCTGCCCAGAGACAAGATGAGACACTAGGACTATTCAGCGTCTGTCTATGTCTTCTCCTGGGAGCATGAATTCTATACTCTGCTCGCACATTGTAGGAATAATGCTTCCCCCTTTACTCCAAAAAGTCCCTTAGGCAAGTTCAACCCCATGTGCCAGTAGTTCAGAATTATGGGACCATGCTCTGTTTACATGACCACCCCTTGGCCTTGGCTGGCAGGGGTGTGATGGCAGGAAGACATTTCAGAGGTGGCAACCTTTAGTCTCCTCTTCTTGCAGTCCCTCCCCAGCTCTGAGGGCACCCCCTTCTCTAGACACATCATCCTCAACTATATTAGGGATCCCTGGGGCAGGTACACTAAGGTTTGATAGAATGATGAGTTAATGTCACATTTTTCACCTTATTAACCTGAAAAAGAGTAAACCTACCAAGTTTGGGATGCCCGAAGCATATTCTAAACAGACAGCATCTCCTTCCTGACCCAGTTCTCCTACAGAATCGTGGGAACCCGTCCATCTCCTAAACTTAGTGGCTGCAGACAGGCTGGTATTTCTCAGTGTTTTTTTCTAGGGCTGAAGCTGCAGTTTTCCTGATTTGGCCCTTGCATATTATTTAATTGTTTATCTTGACATACAGGTTTGTCCCAGAGGGGGATGTTTAAAAAGCGTCCTGGCATCCCTGGCTATAGAAAGAAATGCAGCTACACTTACCTTGGCCTCCCCCCTGCCAGACTCCTCCCAATTATTCTGCAGGCTGCTCTGCCCCGAGGGCAGTTTGCAGCTCCAGGGGACTGGAATTGGCTTAAAAAAATTCCTTCCTCTCTGTGCCCCATGTGAGGGGGCATTGTGTGCTCTCTAAATAATAAGCCTGGCTTTGTGTGACCTAACTGGGCAGGGCCCTTTGAGAGATTTTTCAGTTGCAGAGAGAGCAGTCAGCTGCACCCTAGGAAACCAAGAAGTTTCCAGACCAAGGAGGGAAGTCAATGACAGCAAGACATTTTTTTTCCTTAAGTTGTATTGTGAACTAATTCCTCTCTCCCCCTCTCACTAGTGTTTAGAGTAATTAGGTTAAAGTGCAAGAGAAGAATCCAAAGGATGTAACAAATCATCACATTTAATCAGATGCACCCTACCCCACCCATCACCACCAAAACAAAAAGCAAGCAACAAATCACTTTAGAGCACTTCTTATGTGCAAGGCATTGTCACTGATCAAGGTAGCTATTTCTTACATTTGCTGTCAGGATGCAGCACTAGCTAGAAGCTAAACAGAGAGAAGTAGAAGACACAGCCCTTAGCCTCTGGCTGACAACCCATTAAGAAGAGACTGGAATTAACTGCCTCCACTGTACTAGTCATGGTGCCGGGAATTCACATGCATGAATTACCTCATTCAACACCTCCATGACTCTGAGGGGAAGATAGTAGCTCTCCATTTCACAGATGTGGAAACTGAAATGCAAAGAGTGTGTATATAATAACAGGCAGAATGATGCCTTCCCTTCTTCAAAGATCCCAAAGCCTGTGACTATGTTACCTCAAGATGGCAAAAGGGGCTTTGCAGAGATAATTAAGGATCTTGAGACAGGGGATTCATCCTGGATTATCTTAGAGGGCTCAATGTAATCATAAGGGTCTTTATAAGAGGTAGGAAGATCAGAGTCACAGTGATAGACATGTGACAATGGAAACAGAGATTGGAATGATGTGTGGCCAGGAGCCAAGGGATGCAGGCAGCCTCTAGACACTGGGCAAGAAACAGATTCTCCCCTGGAGCCTCCTGAAGATGCCCACCCTGATGACCCACTTTGGACTTCTGATTTCCAGAACTGTAAGGTAATTGTCTTAGTTCATTTTCTGCTGCTGTAACAGAATGCCACAGACTGGGTAACTGACAAAGAACAGAAGCATGTTTGGCTGGTGGTTCTGGAGGCAGGGAAGTCTCAGATCTCAGGGGCTGCATCTTGTCAGGGCCTTCTTGCTGCATCATAACATGGCAGAAGGTATCATATGCTGAGAGAACAAGTAAGAAAGAGAGAGAGAGAGAGAGAGAGAGAGAGGATGAGGGCCAGAACTTCATCCTTTTGTCTGGAGCCCACTCCCCTGATAACTAGCCTACTCCTGTGATAACAGCATTAATATATTTGCTAGGGCAGAGCCCTCATTACCTAATCACTTTTTAAAGGTGTCACCTCTCAACACTGTTGTAATGGCAACCAAATTTCAACGTGACTTTTGTAGGGGACATTAAACCATAGCAGTAATAAATGTATGTTATTTTCAGCCACTAAGTTCATGGTAATTTATTGCAGCAATAATAGAAAACTAATATAGTGTGCCCCAAGTACATTCCACAGTGGACTTAGGTGGTCATACAAGGTTACTACAAAGTGGTAAAGCCAGGCAGGGCTGCCATACATCCAACTGGCCCCTGGAGTTCTGCAAGGCAAGGGCCCTAGAGCAGGATTCAAATCAAGTCAGTCTGTCCTTGAAGACTGTGTCCTTTCTTTTTTGCTAATCTACTTCCTAAAGATAAATTTTAGGGCTAAATTGAGTAAAATACCAGAAGAGAAAAATTCTATAACATGATATTTAATGAATACGTAAGGAATTCAAGAAATGAATGAGTTCCAGAAAAGAGTTACTGGTGTATGCTAAAGTGAACAGAGAAGACCTGGTTGAGGTGGCACAGCTTACCCTGGGCCCTACAGCATGGATAGATTGGAGGTACCACTAGAGGTGAACAGAAGGTCTCGTAGATAGGGCAGTGACCTGATAGAAGAACTGCCCTGGAAACAAAACAAACCAAACTTCCCACCCTACATCCCCTCCTCCTACCCTCACCCCATTTTCTGCCTGTGGATTCCATTAAATCTTCTAACCAAAGTCTTGGCAAAGGCCTTGGACGATGTCCTGTGGTCTCTCTTGCATTTCATATGTCAAGTCTTGACCCAAAGAGGTATAATTTGTCTTTCTTGCCCACAGTTGCCCAGAAGATCAAGCCTCCCAGGCCATTGCTCCCAGGAATCAGGAACAAAGTGTTCTCAGTTCTTTAAGGGCAATAAGCATATGCTTTGCCTATATGCAGCCAGTTAGATTCAGTGATGAGGAAAGTTTGGATTAGAATCCCAGATTTCAACCTTGGCATGACAATTTCATTAAACACAGGACAGTGAGTTCAGAGATATATTTTAAACCACTTTTAATTTATAATTAAGTAAATTATAAGAGAGGTGACATATGATAAAAATGACCCTGGAGCAGAAGACCCAATCTCTCCATTCCTATGTTCTGCTGTCACTTGCAACATAATGTTGGGCACACTCTGTTACATCGTCTGTGAAATGAGAAATTGGACTTAAAATTCTCATAATCAGTTAAGATACTTTGGGCCATAGGCAACAGAAACCCTGATGCAAACTGGTTTAAATATTAATAAAATGCATTCTCTTGCAGAACACAAAGTTGAGCGGCAGGGCAGCTTAGGGGTTGATTAATTTGGTGGTTCAACATTGTCATTAAGAACATGGATGCTTTCTATCTTTCCTTCTGCTCTTGCCACCTGAATATCAGCATCAGCTTCATGCTGGCAGTAAGGTGGCTGCTGTAATTCTAGCATCACATTCAGACACGGAGCATCCAGAGGAAAAGGAGAGAGAACACCCTCTGCCCCAACAGAAGACATCCCCTCACATGGCATTGGCCATAATTGAGTGACACGTGCCCATTTCTGAACCAATCACTGCAAAGAAGACCCTTCAAGAGGTGGTCTTTCAGCCTCTCCTGGAGACAAAAGAGAGAGGAGGACAACTGAACAAAATCACACTGGATAGAAAATTTACAGTGACTTTTATTCTTTCAAAGGTCCCTTCCAGCTCTAAAAATTCCATAAATTAAAAGACCTTTGTTTGCCTGGTATGGTTTAAATCCCCAATCTACATGCCTACGTGGAACCATGCACTGTGCTGTGTGACAGGGGTACAGCAGCGATCAAGAGGCTTTCGTGGAGCATTCGGTCCAGGGGAGCCTGCCCACACCACAGCCATGGCGGTCAGTCACATTGCTCCAGCCCTTGCAACAAGTCCTCTCCAACGTGACCCTGGACACGGCCCTGTAGTGTTGGTTGTGTAAATAAATAAGAGAACATGGTTGCTATTAATTTATGCAAATTACATTTGAAAAACTAACCAGCCAACATCCCTGTTCCCTACCCTCAAACAATCTTAAAAAACTATATGGAATTACACAGTGACAAATAGAGTGGTAGATGGGGTGTTACATTTTCTTAAAAGAAAATTCAAATTGGCTACTAGAGTTTTTGACTTCACACTGACCATTGGCAGACTGTGTCTTTTTAAACTCATTTCCAGAGCACTTGAATGAGGAATGACATTTTTTCCCCTAGCGTAGACCTGGTCCCTGGAGTTATTTCCTCCAACTACAATGACTTTTCTAAGGAAAAGAGAAAATAGAGATGGATAGATGTTTGATGGAAAATTTTACACTTCTCGTTAGTCTTTTTTTGTGGGGCTCAGTGTGTTTGCTCAAGTCCAATTACCTGTGTCTTTCTTCTCTGGCTAGATTAGTAACTATTCAATTCAACCAAAGCATAGAACACTGTCACTAAAATGATTGTTCTTCTCCCAGCAGGATACTTAGGTTTTGACTGAGTAATCAAACTCTGTAAGAAATTTCTCCAAGATATTTATTATACCAAGTAATGGGAACAGGAGGTATGTTTTGTTATATAATACATTATAACTAGCTAGAAGAATAGAGAAAAAAAAAAAAAACTCTTCCTTAAACGTGAAAGTCACAATACCCATCTTCCTTAGCACACGTGGTGATAAATGAATGTGCCCCACCTCGCAACAGTTTTGCCAGACGACCAAGAGAATAAGAAGCATGCAAAGCAATAAGTATATTTGAATGAAAGAATAAAGCATTTTTAAAGGTCTAATTTTTCTACCCAATCATTGCTGCCAGTTGTTGAACTATGGGTAGGGAAAGCATTCTGTCCTTGTCATGAGGCTTGGATTTGCCATGTAACACTGAAGTGAATTCTATCGGACCTGCAGTGACACTGAAAATCTCTCTTTGCCACCATCGAGCTTCTAAGCAGCCCAACTTGCAGATGCTACACTGCCTCGCAGGAGGTCTTTTTCCATGTTCTGTGCTTGGTGGAGCTGCTAATAAGCCATGAAATGGCCAAACAAGGAGAAAAACAAAGGCCCAGGATCATCTACAAGCTGAATAACTAGTATTAATACTTGAAAAATGTTGGGCCCAACAGTGACCACATGAGAATAGGCCAGATTTGTTCATTTTCTTTCAGACTCTCATTTCAGGGCCTGGCTTTGTCCTACCTCGCAGGCTATCTCATTGAAATAGAAAAGCACATTAATTTGGTGGAGGCTTCTTATTTCATGCCCGTAAAATCACATATAGCATTTTTTTTTTTTAACAACGTCTTTCACCTTTCTCCCTGAGGTTTTTCCTTGGGTGGAAGGCCTCTTTAAGGTCCTTTGCTTTTCATTCTCCTAGGATCTATGCTCTGAGTCTTGATGCATTAGTCACAGTTCCAAGGTAGGGACAGGTCAAATAACTTTATAATCAAAACTCAAACCTAAACAGATGGCTCCTTTATTTCAAGAAAATGCAAGGACTTGTAGGGCTCCTGTGGTAATGGGATTTTACCTGAATGTTAAGGCACGCCAGAGTCAGCAGCAGGAATTCAGGTCTGGGCGGCAGGCACTACGGGCTTCCTGCTCCATTTCAACCAGGCCAAGCGACTGCAGGGTCTTCCAGCCCAGTGTTTACGCAGGATGTGCTAAAAAGACAAATGCCCGAGAAAACCATAAACAGGCTGACCACATTCTCCAAGTGTGGCCCTTGAACTACCACATACATCAGTTCACCTGAGGACTTGTTAAAAATGCAGGTTCCTGGACCCCATCCCTGGCACTCTGAATCAGCCCTGGAATCTGCCTGTTCAATAGGCTCACAGGGTAATTTTTATGCTCACTGAAGTAGGAAGATCACGTTTAGGCTCTAGCTACTCCAAATGTGGTCCTGAGATGAGCAGCATCAGTAGCACCTGGGAGCTTGTTGGAAATGAAGAGCCTCACACCCCACCCAGACTTGTAGAATCAGAACCTGCATTTTAACAAGACCCCAAGACAATTCCTTAAAGGTCGAGAAACATGTAGCTAAGATAGTCTGGCCTCATAACCTAGTTCTCACCACCTGGGAAGAGAAGTGTGGCTGGGAAGAGCAATGCGAAAAGTGGCTTCTTCTCAATCCGTATCTACCTATTAGGACCGCTAGGAGCTTTTTTACAATACTGACAACAAGGCGCTACTACAGGCCAATTTAATCCAACCTCCTGATTAAGAGCTCCACGTCAAATGCCAACGTGCGGCCAGAGTTGAGAACCGCTGTTCTCTTGAAGCAAAATTCAGAATCAAAGCTTAAAGCCCTAGATACTGACCATCTCCCCTAAGAAAGCAACCAGGCATTTGCCTATTTAACAAGGGATTCCTAAAATATTTGCCCTTTCCCAGGAAGGGGTAGCATCAGCCTTCTGAATGGCTACTCATTGTCCATGCTTCATAGAAATATGCCGGGCCTCCCCTGCCCGGGAGCTCAAAAGCAGCGTTCCCATTCCCTTGTTGACCAACGCCTGGCTCTGGGCATCCTCGGGATGGGAAATGGCTCTTTCTGAGGCAGCATTTCTCTTTGGTTTTTCTGCCCCCGGGATTTGTGATTCTGGACAAGGCATATGCCTTCTCACCATGTCATTTTCCTCATTTGCAGAAGGAAAACACAGTGTCCATTGATTCCTTTGGTTAAGCTGACTGCTGCCCCTGGCTCCTGGCCAGTGACTATTTCTCTTTGCAGCAGCCCTCAACTGGGGCCGAGCCAGGAAGGCGATGGCTGTCCACTTGCAGCACAAGCCCCGAAGGCTCTGTCCTGTGAGCGCTCCAAATGCCGGCATATTCAGCTGACTCACTTCAACGCAGGGAGGTCCATCAGAAAGCCTTGGAGCAAGTTTGAGAACACAAATACCACTGGGTTCCTGTGAAATGTGTTAGTTCAGTTTAAGTCCAGGCTCCAGTAGATCAAGGCTTTAGGAATAGAAGCCCTTCTTTTCACAGGAAACCCTCCTAATTGGTCTGATGAACTTTCTGAAACTCAAACTAAACTAGAGCCCAGGGACTTATCACTTTAGTGCCTATAATCATTAATAATTATGCATTACCTTTTGGCATCTTCATGTCACATGCTGACGTTAGCAGTCATCCTTGCTAACGTCTCTCCACCTACTACCACCAATAATATTGAGTGCTTGCTGTGTGCCAAAGCATTTCACACTCGGAGTATCACTCTGTCCTCGCCACCATTTGGCGAGATAGGTACTATTATTATTCCCATTTCACAGAGGCAAAACCAAAAATAACTTGCCCCAGTTTCCACAGAGGGAAAGTGACAGAAACTAGTTTTGTCCAGATCTATGTGACTCCGCTGTATGTGGCTACAAAATGGGTCTTGTTCCCTGACATTTCCCAATCCCTCTCCTCAAGTCTAGGTGCTTCCTAGGGGCAGAGTCTCCTGCACCAAACCTCCCCTCTGGCTCTGCTTGTTCAGGAACTGACTATAGCGGATAGTAGGGTTGAATAGATTCAGAACCAATTGCGAGGGCAGAGGAGTGGGGCAGGGAGTAAATTTAGATTCCTATTTCATACCAGATATCCCCAAAATTCCATATGAATTAAAAATTTAAATGAAACAGTGGAAATACTAGAAGAAAATATAGGTGAATAGTTAGAAAATCCTGAGGTAGCAAAGGATATTATAGAAAGACACCAAGGACAGAAGCCACAAATTAAAATACTAAGAATTTTGACTGCACAAGATTTTAAAATATAAATTTAAATGTAAAAAGAAGTCGGCAAAAGGGAAATAATTGCAAAACATATAACAAGTGATTAACAGATTGGCCGGGGGCAGTGGCTCACATAATCCTAGCACTTTGGGAAGCGAGGGGGGGGAATTGCTTGAGGCCAGGAGTTTGACACCAGTCTGAGCAACAGTGAGACCCAGTCTCCACAAAAATAGAACATTTAGCAGGACGTGGTGGCACCCACCTGTAGTCCCAACTACTCGGGATGCTGGGACAGGAGGATCTGTCGAGCCCAGGAGTTCGAGGTTGCTGTGAGCTAGGCTGACACCACGGCCCTCTAGCCTGGGTGACAGAGAGAGACCCTGTGTCAAAAAAAAAAAAAAAAAA
>VBSM01002608.1:11179366-11215220 GCA_008086735.1 Cheirogaleus medius | reverse complement strand
AAAAAAAAAAAAAAACTGGCAACACCCTAAAAGCCCAGTAAGGGAATAGTTGAAAATATCACGCTACATCCCTGCAATGAAAATACTGTAAAATCGTTAAGGAGGGAGTCTATTTATTAAACTATATTCATTGGAAAGATGCTCACATGGAAAGATATTCACAATATATTGTTTAGAAAAAGAAAAAACCAGTTATCCCACAGAGTAACTGAGTTAGTACTCAGGATATCCAAGAAAGGTTTGTCTCTAGATAATGAGAGTACTTTTATTTGGTTTCTATTTTCTTCCTTTGGTATGTTTGCATTTTTCATTAATTCTACGATAAACATGTACAGCTTTTGTAATGAGAAAGAAAAATACAATATAAGTTGTAAAAGAGGAAACCTCACAGAGCCCCAGTTCTAGTCCCTGGGTGGCCAAAAGAGAGAGGGTCTGGATTTAATCACAGCAGGGACCCTCCTGAGAGGAAGCTGTGACCAGCCTGGGAAGCTGGTCTTGCGCAGTGTCCCGACGGAGGCCTGTCCTTCCCTAAAGCCAATCCAGGAATCAGCCCCAAATGTCCCTGCCATTTTGGACGGAAGTCTGGACTTCTACTCTGTGCCCGGGACCCCAGTACAGGTCCATGCCCTGCAGAGGGTACCCAGGAACTGGAGGAGTGGAAAGCGGCAGCCTGCGCCTGCGCCTGCGCCATGGGGCCGGCAAGACCCCTAAGTCCAGTCTTGGCCTCTCTTTCCGCCACATGTGGGTAGCTATTTTCCAGAGATAGGTTGCTCTCCTTCTGATCTGCCTAAAAACACCCTTTGACTCTCTGGCCCTTGGTTAAGATTCACCAGTGAGGTAAGGTGGCCATCTCCAAATGCAGATGGACCCACCAGCCTATTGGCTGCTGCCTCTCAGTTTCCCTCCACCGTCCCGGACCAAGCCCAACCACTCCCCAAATTGTCCCTAGGAGGCTCGAAAACAGATGTGCCAGCCAACAGCCAGAGGGGCCGCGCCGTGGCGGCAGGGCGCAGGCTGGGCGCGCGAGAGCGGATTGCAGGGAGCCCATGTATATCCAGTGACTGGATCCCAGGGCGGGGTCCCCCGGCTGGAATCCGGAAGGTGCACTCCCGGGCCTCCGGTTTGCGGGGATCCCTGTTCTCCCATTTCTCATTCAGGACCCCCGGGTGTCCCCAAGCCACTTGGACGTCGGTCGGGGATCTCTGGAGCGCGGCCGTCCGGGAACCCCAGTTATCGCCGGCCCAGGGTCCCCCGACATCCTGGCTTAGGAAAGCCGCGCTCCGCGGAGGCCCCCGGGCTGTCCCGGCTGTGCCTCAGCAGAGCCGGCGTCAGAGAGAGGCGAGGACGCCCCCGCCCCGCCAGCCTGGGCTGCCTCCCGGCCCCGGCCCCGGCCCGCAGAAACGAGGGGACCTCCTTGCACCCCTCCCCTCTCCTCTCGGCCAACCTAGGGGTCTGGGACAAAGCGCAGCCGCCACCACTGGCCCTCGGATCCCGCCGCCTCCTCTGGCGGGGCTCCCGCTCCAGGGCTCGCGAAGCCCCGGACTTTTTGGGGGACCCGGGCCGCCAGGGACCCGCCAGGGGCGCTGCGAGGCCTGAGGTCGCTGCGTCAGGTGGCCTCTGCGTTTCCATGGCCCCCCACCCACCGCAGGACCGGAGGTCGCCTTGGAGCACAGCGCCGCCCCCGCCCGCATGACCGCGGGGGGCAGGGAAAGGGACGTAGGGGACCGGGCAGGCGGCCGAGCTGGGTGCGCCTGGAGAAAGTGACCCGGGCCTGAGAAGGAGACGAAGACCCGCAATCCGGCCACTTCGGAGCTGCAGAGCTCACAAAAGGCTAGAACTAATCTACTAAAGGAGAAAATTTTAAGAGGAAATCTGAGACAGTTATAACAGCAACATCTCAGACAACGGCAGAAAAAAAAAGTTGTGAATCAGGTTTTCGCGCAGGGACTCCGATTTTGCAATAAGCGCTTAATTAAAAATAAAATATATTGATGCGGTAGGCAAGTCGCGTTCCTGGGAAGGTAAAAATACAGTGGACTCCCCCACACCCCAGATGCTCCACCTGCCTGCTGTAATTACAGGGCTTCAGAGAGGAGGGGAAAAAAACACGACAGAGAGAAATCTGCTTGCATATTTTTCTTCTATTGTGCTGGGCTCATTTGAATTATAATGTGTTGCAGGCCAGAGTAGGAAATTTTGTGCCTTGAATAATGAATCCCCCTGGAGCCCAGGGTACCTGTACTTCTCTTTAGTGTCCACTGAGAATAACGTGTTCGACATTCAAGTGACAACACTGGAAAAGATTTCAAAGCCCCAGAGCCCCAGAACGCTGTACACCCCAACGGCTCTCCTGCCTGCCCTCTCTTTGGCTTCCAAATGCAGCAAGCTCTTTCTTTGCTTAAAATGTGTTCATCTTTCACACGGGTCCTGGATATACCACAGAAATACTGTAGAGATCGGCAGGCTCGCTCTTCTGAAGCTGAGCTAGTGCTGCCCCGCACAAAGCTTCAAAGCTGCTGAGGTCCAGGATACTATCCAGGTTTTTTTAAATGGGAAAACTGAGGAACAGAGAGGCTCAGTATCTCCTCCCAAGCCAAAATAGGCTTTTCTGGTCAATATCGTTCCACTGGCTCAGGCTGGCTTTTCATAAGAAAAGATAATGAACATTTAGTAATTTAATAAGACAAACACCATTTAAGTCACAGCGCTATGCAAACCTTTGGGACACCCCCTGGTTCTGAACAGCTATTTGGTAGAGGTTTTACATTAAGGGGCAAATGCAGAAAAAACCCTGAAAATCCCAGTAAGATGAGGAAACAAAAGCTGTACAAAATGATAGAAGGAAGTGATCTCTCATGCCTAAACTTCCAAACAAGTTTTTATGTGTCTGTTTTTGTTTTTCAGTTGAGCATTCTTTCTGGTTTAAAATAGATTCGGAAACCTTTTTAAAAACAAGTTGCTTTTGGACAAATGTATTAAGGTATAATCACATAATGCCATAGAACCATTAAAAGAAAGAAAGCTCTTTACTGACATGGAAGGATTTGCAAGATACATTGCTAAGTAAAAAAGCAAATATACTATTATTTATATAGGGTGAAAAAATAAAGAAACATGTGTTTACATATCTGTTTGTATAGCCATAGACTACCTCTGGGTGCCTATTGCCTTTGGGGAAGAGATGGCTGGGTGTAGGAGGAGAGATTTTCCCCCCTTTATCTGAATCCTTTGTCATTTTGTTTTTAAACAATGTAAATGATTGTTTAAAAAATAAATTAAATGTAATAAATATTAAATTCTTCGAGCTGTAATACAGCCGAGTGAAGAGTTGGTAATGGAGAGAGGGGTGGACGGGTAATTGTTAATCTTGGTTTTGACAGGTAATTTGTAGTCATCACGTCCTCATCTTTTCATCATGTCTGTTAATCACTTGCCAAAGGAAGCTGGTACGAAGTTTCGCCTCTCCCTGCCCTCTGCTCGAACATAGGCACAAATAGGCAGGGAAATGACCCAAAAATGGGATATAGGAGAAACGAAAAGAAGCAGCAAGACAAGGTTTAATCAGCAAGTGAACAAAGGACAGCTGACTACACTCTTACTTTCTGAGCTAGGGACATTTCCTTTGTGTCCTGAGAACTATTTCAGGACTTTTTCGAAGTCTCTACTTATTAACATTCTAAGAGCTCTGAGCTGAAAAGAAGAGAACCCCAAGGCCTGGGAAAGGCAAGAACTCTGCCAGACCTTTTGGGTCTGGCTGAACCATCTTGAAATAGCTCTTCAGAGTGTGCTGTACCACTTCCAGCAGCCACGAAGAGCAGAGAAACTGAGAGTGTCACCTAAATGGTCTGAGATATTCTCCCCAAGAGCTCCCAGGCCTGCTGTTCTGATGCTCAATCCTGCAGTACAGCTAATACTCAAGCTGTCCAGAGAGTGAGCGCAAAGAGCCCAGCTGGGCCGACAGGAGACCATCCTCCCAAAAGACAGCGTGTGAACCTCCTCTGGGATCGGGCCCGCCTACCTAAACAACAAAACACAAACACAAAAGTCCACCTCTCCTTTCACCTGCTCTCTGAGTCCCTCTAACAGAGCCTAAACCTTTTCCCTCTCAGAGCAGTGTTTCTCCACCTTAGCACTATTGGCGTCTTGCATCAGATAATTCTTTGTCATCGCTGGGGGGGAGGGGATATGTTGTACATCATAGGATGTTGAGCAGCAATCCTGGCCTAGCCTCTGACTACTAAGTGCCAGTAGCACCCTTCCCCGAGTTGTGACAACCTAAAACGTCTCCAGACATTGCCAAATGTTCCCTGGGGAGGGGGCCAAATCGTTCACAGTTGCGAACCATTTAATTAGAGGCTAAAATCCAATACTTCTCAGATATGTAACAACTTTTTTGCTTAATAAAATGCTAAAACATAAATAATATTTATTTAAAAATAATTACCAGTCAAATAAAATGCAAATAAGAAGGCAAAACTATGGAAAGGGAAGAGGCAAAAAAACACACATATGCAAAGGCCATTTGGGATGTACATATTTGCTGGGAGTTAGAGGTATGGTGGGATTTGGGTGCCATTAAGATGTCATGCTGGATATGATCCATTCACCCCATCTGCCCCTCCAAATCCACTCTGCACCCTTGTCCACCTGCTCTGTGCCTCACTCAGGAAGTCGACCCTCCTGGGCTACATCGACAGGCTGTACCATCATGCTTTTTGGCTTTGGTTGAGTTTGGTCAATGGGAAGAACTGGCCTATGGGGGTGTGGGAGGAGGATGAGGTTGATTACTCAGGATGCTCCCTGGCCAGATCATGGTTGGTTCCCTCTTCCACAAGCCATAGCTCCTGTGGGTCGGGTACCTCCCTCACATGCAGGAACTGCTTCCTCCCTTGGCCCTTCAGGCCTAGAAGTGGCACGGGTTCCCTGCTGTTGCTAGCGCCAGGATATTACATTGTCCCTCACTGGTTTCCCTAAATCTTGCCTACACTTTTATAAGTCATCCCTTTATCAAAACCTCCTCCAATTACTCAGTTTGAACCGTCTGTTTCCTGCTCAACCCTGACCAATACAGGTGATACAGAAAATCATTCAAGGAGAAGGTTGCCAGTCTAGGACAGGATTTAGGAATTCTTGGATCATTTGACCAAACACCAAATAGCCTGCAATGCCTTGACCCAAGCAGGTTGCGGTATCTCTTCTCTCTCAGCTTCTCCTCCAGTTTCCAAACCCAGGCCTGAGATCTCTCACTCACTATTTGCAACATGAGAAAGCATTTGCCCCTCTACCAAGAGTAGATGTTGTCCAGGCCACGTTTGGCCTTCTGAAAACAATATCAGGGACCTAAAAAGGGCATCCAGGAGAGAGAAAAGATAACAAGACCTTCCCCTAAGAGATCACGCTCTATCTCCTTTATCACTTAAGCTACAAGAATGGAAGCAGAAAACATCAACATGTTCACCCTTTTGAATGTCCACTACCCGGAAAACCAGGGCAAATGAGTGTCCTTCAATTTAGCACAAAATTTCTTCTTTAGGCATAGAGTATCTATGTTAATATGTTAATTCCAACATATCTAGAAGGAGAAGTGGGGGCCCTCTTCACTGGCCCCCAGGGCTGTCTGGGCTAGCCAAGCGGAGATCCACTGTTCTAGGCCTCGGCTGCCAGGGGGTGGGAAGGAACAGAGCTCCTGTATGGTGCTCAACCACGAGCACCCAACGATGAGGACAGCAGGTGTGGCAAGGATGGGCCCAGGGAGCCAGCTCGGCGTCTGGCAGCAGCGCCTGTGGGCCAGGCCAGGACAACAACCTCGATTGTCCCTCTCAACAGTAGCCTTGCTGATCCCAGAGAAAAGAAAGCCATGGGGCCATTTGGACCAAGTCTCTGCAGGAAGAATGCTGCCCTTTCTCTGCAGCTCTGATCCCAGAGTCATGGAATCAACAGCTCAGAAGCTGGCAGCCCCCTCGGAGGCCTGGGCAGCCTCCCCCATGGTCACATGGCCCAAGACACTCTGTTCTTTGTGACAGCTGCTTGGCGGGGTGGGCTGAGGACCTCTGCAGACAAAGATGCTTCAGGTGCCCCCAAACCCCCTGGAAACTGATGAACAATTCCCTCATCTGTGCCCCCAGCACGCTCCACTCACCTGGCCCCTGGGCCTCCTCCCAGCCTGGTGCTTGACTGTTATTCACAGTAGAAGCAGAGACAGCATCAGACTCAGGGAGCACGAGGGCAGCACAAACACCTCAGGGGCTTTTGCCTCATGCAGCTAACGTCAGAGATGTTTTATGAAAACAAGATTGGAGGTCACATTGCTTCTTGGATAAAAGGAACTTTGCTTCAAAGAAATTTACTTGGTAAACAGAGCTAGGAAACTTGCCAGGACATCCCTAGGCACAGCTCGCCACCTTCGAGGTCCCCAGTGTTTCCAGAGTTGCTCACACTGGATCAGGCACCCAGAGGCCTGATCACTGAACCTCTGGGGCCCTCAGTTTCCCCCCCCCCCGCGTGAGAACACAAAGCCTGGCCTAAATGAACCCCAAAGCTATTTCCAGTTCTATGCTCCATTCATATTTAGGAACATCCTGTCTCTTGGCACCTACTACGGACAAGTCAGCCAAGAAGAAAAGGGGGAGGACGTATAACCCTGGAGCCAGACTGCCCAGGTTTGAATCCCAGTTCCTTATCTTACTACCTGGGCCACATCGGGCAGGTTATTTAATGTCTCTGTTCCTCAGTTTCCCCATATGAAAAGTGGGGATAACTTTAGTACCTGTTTCATAGGGTTGTCATGAGGGTTAAATAAAATAACACAGGGGAAGCTTTTAGAGGAAACCTAGCATGGAGTGGGCACACTTAGCATTTGCAATTTTCATGACTCTTTTCACTTTTATAGAATGCCATCTGAGTCTTTTCCTGTCACTAGCTCAGCCTTGCTAAAAGCAGTTTGGCAAACAGGTTCTCACAGGGCAGGGAATGGTGTTTTTTGGGGGGAATTGAAAATAATGCCAACCGTATTCCCTTCTGCGCTAGCATTCTCCGGTGCTGGGAAGGAGAGTTGGCAGGGGGTCTGTGGCTCCTTACAAAATCAGGCAGGACTGTTTCTCCCAGCGTGGAGACAGAAACGCAACATAGAGTAGGGCCTCTCCAGAGCCTCTGTGCAAGCATGGCCAAGGCTTCTGCCCAGCTCTGAGCCTGTGGCAGACTCCTCCACCCACCCACCATGCCCCGCCACCTCCCCTCGGATCCCAGGTCTGCGCTCACGGTCCTCACTGCCAGGGAGACGTCTCATCCCATTTCACGAGACCCCGAAGCCACAGCCACAGCAGCCAAAGTGCTGGGCAGTGACTGAAGCTGGGTGGAAGCTGAGGAATCACTGTCCCGAGAACCAGGAAAACAACTGCAGAAGGAAGGGCAAGTTCGGAGTCTGCCATGGCTAACTCCCAGGCAGCAGAGGGTGAGAAGGGACCATGACCTTGAAATTCCAGCCCATGCAGGGCCTAAGAGTCCCTTCTAGCCAGTCAATGGCTAGACACCCCATTCACAAATACAGAGTATTTGGTTTAGGCTCTGGCCATGGCCACTTCCCCTCTCTACACCCCTCCACCATCCCTATCCCACCCTTTTCCCCCACCCCCACCCCACTTTGTAGAAAGTGCCTTCAAGTTCCCTTGTCCTCTGGCTTCCCAATGGGTTTGGCCAATAGGAGGCAGGACTGTGAGAATGGAGGGCAAAAGGAAAGTGAAGCCCGTTACTTATTTCCCCCAGGAAGCCTCTTCTTCAGCCCCCTGCGGCCTAGGAGTGAGGGAAGCCTCCTCTGTGACTAGCCCAGGTGTTTGTCCTTAACCCCACCCACGCCTCTGCCGGGAGCCCTAGCCTTCCTCAGCCCCGGCCAGAGCACACGCCTGCTTCCTGCGGGGACCCCGAGGTAGGCCAAGAGCTGGGCTCGGGGCTCATCATCCATCAGCTTGGCCTCCTTTTTTTCCTTTTCATGCTTGTAACACAAAAGAGTACACATACATGTATGGAAGATGTGAAGCTATGGCCCATGATAGAAATATAGAAAAGTATCAATACCTTTGAAACATGCTGTTTTGAGACCACCTCCCCATCGCCAGAGACACATGCGTGGGTGCACACACATGTCCATACATGGGCACAACTCACCATAGCAAAAGGCTGGGAGAAAAATAGTCACCTTCCTTTTCTACTTGTCAGGCCAGGGTTCCCATCTCAGCTGGCCCAAGATGCTGTGTCCTGGGAATGCCATGGACCCCGATAGCCACACAAAGCCAGACCTTCGATGGGAAGAACGCTGAGGAGAGGGAAGGTTGGAGCAATTCTGATCGTCCCCTCTGCTTCCTAATGGGGAACTAGGACAGAATGTCACACACCCAGGGCTTTGGGGCTGCTTTCCTTCCTTCCTGCTGCGATAATCATTACTATGTGCAGCCCAGCAATTTGGCGCCTCAGCAACCAGACTCCTGGTAGGTGCCCGGGCTTGACCATTATAGGGGGATATTATGATCATGATTACAGGATGACTGAGCCATCCAGCAAAGTGACCGGTAATTTGCAATCTAATGGCCATTCAGTGGTGGGTAATATTATGGACCTTACCCTGCAATTGTAAAACAACCAGCCCCTCTCTAATGTAGCAGTTTTCCCATCAAAAGCCCAGCCTTTGCTTTTGATTTCTGCTAATCAGTAGCTGTGCCAGCTCTGGCTTTAGATTTGGAAAAGCTAAACAAGGGAGCATGAAATGATACACTCCTCTTTAGAGCCCCTGAATGGGAAGTTTAGGCAGCTCTGTCAAGTGGAGGGGGAAAAAAAACAAGTGCGAGAAGCATCTGGAAGGCAATTTCATTTCTTAAAAGAGCAACCGCAAAAGCTTTGCAGAATGTAGCAAGTGTTGCCTGGGAATATGGGAGACCAACAAAGCCAGGCATAACATACACAGACAGGTGTGTGCACAGTTCCAGTTAAGCGTATGCCATAGCCCACGCCCACTTTGGTACACGCATGCGCACACATGCTTGTGTGTGCACACATATGCACAGAAGAATACAATTTCCTCCAATGCAGGGCTGCCTGCTGGCAGGCTCCCAGGTCAGGCATTGAGGGTCTCTCCTGTGTTCTGTCCACAGTTCTGCTCATGGGCATGGCTCAGTTCCATCTGTCCTAAGATCAGTGGGCATTGTCAGGAGAGAAGACAGTCTAATTAGAAGCTCAGGTCACACTTGGGTCACAGTCTACTGGGACACCTCAATTTTATGCCATTCCTCAGAAACTGCCAGGCACCCATGAGTTCAAATCCATCACTAATGACCAACTTGACCTTGAGCGGTAAGCTTAGCCATGCTGGCACAGTGAAGGGAAAATAATCTGTGATTAACATGCTGCACAGTTAATGGTTTAGTTTTTCTGAACCTCAGTTTCCTCAGCTGTTAAACAGGGATGATAATACCTTCCCCGTCTGTGAACCAAATGACTTCTCTTTTGTGCAGGTGTTTTAAAAAATATAACAAGACTACAGAGACTAGGAGCATTGAGTACTGGCCAACTGGGGGCATTAACTGCACATTCTGCCCAGCTCCAGCCTAAGCCTCAAGCCCTTACACTTATCCTGGCTCTTATGGAGAATGTCCCTATCAGTGGTTTGGCAAATGTCACCTGCATTCCATGGTGACAGGACTGGCCCTCCAGCTATTCATCACCCCTATTGTACATCACCCCCCAACCATCAACACCAGGGGAACCCCAGAATATAAGGAAGAAGGAAAGGAAAAGAGAGAAGAGTAACAGAACTTGGTCATCTTGGTCTCTGGTCATGATATCAGAGCTAGAGAGTAGTGGCCTCTCAGCACACATGGTAGGGTCTTGTCTCTCCCATTCCTGGCTTCTTCTCTGGGAAGAAAGGACAACTTGACATGTCCCTCACTGTTGCAAGACATGGTGAGATTCTCAACAAAGCAAAACTTCGTGAGCATAGAATCTACATCCTTCCTTCTAAACTCTGCACCAGGTTGGTCCTGCAGCAAGGAGTTGGAAGGAGCAGGCGTTGACCAGTGGTAACAGCTTCCACTGGTACTTGGCAGTAGGACTTAGAAATGAAGGTGCCTTCCAATTCTGGTTACAAACTATCCACGTGGTCAGAAAAGAAAGGGAGGAAGAAGGGGACCATGACATGCAAGCCTTCCCACAACCCTGAAGCTCAGCTCCAGCCTGGTCCTGCTTCTTCTTCTCTGACCTCCTCCACTGGAATGTCTCCTTCAGGGGCATGAGGCCATTGAACATTTACCCCAATGGAATGGGGATGTGGGAACCAGAGTCCAGAAGGTAGATGGATCAGGCCACAAGAAACAATGGACAAGATGTGATCACTGTCCTTCCTGACCTCATTGGAGTCTAGATTTGGGGTGTCCATCAGCAATAAATTCACGGGGGGGGGGGTTGCAATGGAGCTGGAAGTTAAAAGGGGAGATTATTGGCAAATAGCTACAGAGGAGGACGACTGAGAAAAAATCAGATTGATCACACTATCAAGAAAACAGATAACACTGGAAATCATGGCGAACATTGGATTCACTGCTCCAAATCCATTTCGCCATAGCTAATTAATCAAAGCCAATCAAGTAATCCCAATGGATATGTGACTCAACCAGAGCCCAAGAGACAAGAGAGGAAACTTCCTTCCTCTTAAGGGAAAGCCACAGAAAGGAGCAGTCTCTTTTCTTCCTTTGGTGATCATCACATCCACTGTGATGCCTGGAACAGCTGCAACCATCTCGCTACCAGCCAGATGATGACATTGATATCCAAGATGGCAGCAGTGAGAAGCACAAAGAATATGGGTCCTTGGTGATGCCATTACTCTGAGAAACAGCCAAGCCTGCATCTGTCCTACCTGGATCTTCAAGTTATGTAAGGTAATATAAATCCTTTGTTTGAGCCAGTCGCAATGGGTTTTCTGCTAAGTGCAGCTTAGAGCACCTTAATGGAGATAAGAACCCAAGATGGGGGAAACTGGAACATTAAGGCCAGAGTGGACCCACAGCCACACTCAGCACTGATCTACTGGGAGCTGCTTCTAACTCACCCCTATAAACCCAGGTCAGCCCCGGCGCAGCCTGGAGCCAGTCGAGTGTACAGGTGTGGAGTTCCCATCCTCAGCTGCCAGAAAGTTGAGAGGGCATTATAAAAGGTCTTTCAAGGGCTTCTGGAACGCAAATGTCCAGGCCAGTTGTGCACTTCTTCCCTCTCAGAGCCTCCCTTGAACCTCTGCATCAGCCAGACCCCACAGCTGCCAAGCGCAGAGGCTGACCCCAAATGGGGACAAGTGCTCTGTGGAGCCCCTTTCAAGATGCCATATCCCCTGAAAAGCGGGGGCTTTGGGGCATTTGTCCCCCTGTGAAAAGCCCTCGTTCCAGGGCAGTGGAAATGCACATCTAACAGCAGCATCTCTCGGACCCTCTCCTGGGCTCACTGGAGATGGTGAAAAGGTCCCATTGCGCATGTCTCCGGCAGGAGCCAGTGTTTCTGACTCAATTTAAACACTGAGGGCGTCCGGGGCTGCGTCCGGGGCTGCTCAGTGGCCAACAGGGCCTGCTGCGAAGGTGGCTTCACACTTCCCGATTCAAGGACGAGGAAAGGGGCTGCTGCCCGCCACGTGCTGGTCGTGCCAGCCGGTGCAGTGGGCACAGAGCCAGCCAGGGCGTCCGGGGCTGTGGCAGCCACACCTACCCCAGGACAGGCTCTGGGAGCAGCCAGAGTCTCAGAGTTGACCCCATTCTCTCAACTGGCTGCCCAGGAGGGGACGCCTGGGCCATGGCCGTGCTCACATCGTGCTGTGCTGGGCCAGCCTCACAGAAGCCGGGGAAGCTACAGCCCACCTTGCTCCAAGATGGGGGCCACAAGACCTAGCACCGTGGCTCCCCAAGCTGGCTGCATGTTAGAATCGCTTGAGGGAATTTTGTCCTGGGCCACCACTTCCTCACCCCTCTCCCAGCCAGACCAATGCAGTTGGACTGTCTCCGTAGGGTGCAGGCATCTGGACTCCTCAAAGCAGCCCCAGGCAATTCTAACCTGCAGCTGTGGGGTATGAATCCAGGGCTGGACAGCGTGGAGTGGGCACCCCCGTCAGTGGCTTCCCAGGCAGAGTAGAAGGGACTCTTTCTACTTGTGGTGAAATGTCTTCAGGTCAAGAGGACCTGGCTGTGGCCTAGATATGGTGTCCGCAGCGAATCTGCTAAATGCAGGTAAGAGTTGGCTCTGGCATGAGCACACTGCCTCCCCTGGGGGCGAGGGGCACCGTACAGAGTGGGACGACAGCCCACCATGGGATCTCCTACCTCCTGCTCCACGAGATCAGGAGAAATATGGGCATTTGAAGTTCTTTATCCAGCGTGGTGTCACGAGACAGGATGGGAGAGGGGTCCCCATTCTCACCTTCTCCCCGGCTTCCTGGAGGAGCTGACACAGAGGGCTCTTTCAAATCCTGAGATTTCAGAACTGGAGGAAGTCTTAGAAAAGGGGGTCAGTAGTTCCAGTGTAGGACTCGGGATCAGGATGAACTGGCTGCTTAAGTGTCAGGGACATATGAAATCCAGGATTCCAAGCCAATCTCCAGTGATTCTGTTTCAGAAAGTCCAGGAAGTTGCATGTTAAAGCTCTGTATGTGCTGCTATAAGACGTGAAGAAAGCAAGTGTGGTCCAAGGCTGACGTCCTTACCTCTGTCCCCCTCCTGCCTCCTCGGTGGCCTCTTCCCTCTCCCCCACTCCTCATATCCAATAAAAGGCTCTCAGTCTGGTTGACTGCCTCTCACAAATGTCCCTAAATGCATTCCCTTCCATCCCCACTGTGCCAGCTCTGTGTGGCCCTGCCACAGCTTCCCAATCGCTCGCTCACCGCCTCCAGCCTGGCCCCTCCAGCCCAGCGACAGAGTGCGTCCCTACACGCAGACACGGTTGATCTCCTCCCTTCCGCCATTACATCCATTCAACCACTCGCCATCGCCAGTGCCTTGCTAGGGTATGCAAAGTCATTCCCCACCCTGCCTTACTTCTCCCGCCTCCTCCCCTGCAGCATCCCGTCCTCCTACCATAAAATGTTCAATTCTTAAAATGCACAATGTTTCCTCCCTTACCTCCCTCCCCACACCCCTGCGCCCGGCCACAGCCACATACTATTTAGCGAAGGTGGCACCTCCTTCCCAACTTTTCCTCGACTCCCCTCCTCAAGTCAAAGTGCTCTCCTGCCGTCCCCTTGCCTCCCCCATCAGCAGGCTTCTTGCCACGCTGCACTCGCATGGTACTTTCGGTGTACCTGCCTTTCTGGGAGAGGAGGGCCTTGACCCGTTTCACCCCTAGATCTCCAGAGCCCAGCACCATCCTGAAGCAGATACTGAATAAATATTTGGTGAACAAACAACAGCATTCAACACAATGTATTAAAAATTATCTGAGCTCATCGATGGTAAACTCTGTGTGCCAGGTGCTGAAGACAGAAAGGCAAATTGGACAGTGTCTGGAATGCAGGGAAAACTAAAAGAAAAAGATGCCAAACGAGAGGACAGGAAGACTCTCTTCCTCTTCTTGTCCACTGGACCAGCCCACATTCTAACCATTGTTGGTGAAACACAGAACATCTCACAGCAGTAACTCAAAGCTAACGAAATAGGTTAGAGAACGCTGCTGACATCATCGCGGAGGTCAAAGAACTTCATTGGTAATCTAATTCTCCATCAGAGAAACATAAACCATTTTGAAAGTTAATTCATTTTTTTCAAAGTATGAGGAGTATACCCTAAGAAAAATGTGATTTGGAGAGGAATATTTGGTAATTTATGTGTCATTTATTAGTGTTGAGGACCAGCATTCCTCTAAACATATGTAGATTCCACAAAAGAATATGAGCATCCTCTTCTTTATCTTTAGTGCACTTATCACAATTTGCAAAAGCTTATTTAGCTGATTGTTTGTTAAATATCTAACTCCATCACTAACCTTTAAAGCAATGGTAAGGACAAGAATAATGTCTATTTCATATCCCCAGCACCCAGCACAGTGTTCTAACACTTAGTAGGTGTTCAATAAATACTGGTTGTCTGAATGAATGAATGAATGAACACACAGGGAATACAGCACAGGAGCTCATTCATCATTGGAAAACTACTGAGCATCAGATAGAAAAAAGCCATCATGAAACCACTTTGAAAGACAAGGGAAATGAGCAGAGGGATAAGTCAAGGTCACTAAGGAATCAGATTTTAAAAGAAAGAGAGAGACAACTAAAAATACAGAAGCAAGAAGAAACATGCTATAATAGACCATTGACTGATAAATTCAGAGCGCCGTCACACCACCGAGCTGTGCATAAAATCCTGCTTGCCTAAACCGCGTTAGCGAGTTTATGCATTGTTTGTGTTTTGCTCAGATGACAACACCACGGCTGCCCCGTCAGCCTCCATGCTCGGCTGTCCCAATCAACTGCCGACTGTAATTAGGGAGTGCTGGGAAGAGGACGTTGGAGACAAATCAGCTTGCATATTTTTTCTTCCATTGTGGTTGGCTCATTTGAATGATAATGTATTGCAGCCGGGGTGTCACTCTGACTACACTGAATAATGAGGTGGCTCCGGACTCCCAGCACCTGAGCGGTGGTTAGTGGCCAGGGACAAAACAGGAGCAACATCTTTGGGTGATAAAAGGATGATCTCAACGTGGCAGGAGACAGATGCTGGGAAATACCCCATCGTAGGCACCATCCGGAGCTTCCATCATTGGAAGCTTCATTTGTTTTATTCATAGTCATTTTTCCAGCTGAGAGACCTTGAAGGCATCTGGCCGGTGGCATCCTGAGGTGATAAAACGCTGGGGCAGGGTCCAAAAGAGGCTCAGAATCCCCATCCCAGGGGATGCCGAACACCCACGGACCCTGCTCCCCAGGTTCCAGGAAGCAGGGATAAACTCGGTTCAACTCAGGAGACAGAACCAGATGACAGCTGAGGGCCCTGCCAGCCTGGAGATCTTCAAAAATCACTTTATTTTTAACAGGGATGTCCCTTGAGGGACACCCGCATGTGCAGACACGGGGCTCTGGACACCTGAAGGCAGGTACCAGAAGCCGTGTGGTAGGAGACGAGAACGGCAGTCTCTGGATCCAGACTGCCTGGGTCTGAAGCCTGCTCTGCCACTTCCCAGCTGTGGGACAGTCATGTTCCTCAGTTTCCCCATTAGTAAAATAGAAAGATGATAATAGCACTCACCTCATACACAAGGTTGCTATAAGGTTTAATTGTATAAATCAGTGTAAAGCACTTAAAACAGTGCGGGATACATATTCAATGCCCAATTAGTATTAGCTATCATCAGTTTTGCTCTGTGCACGTGCTAGGAGACACTTGACTTCCAGGTGACAAAGCATGACATGAGTCTAAGGGCTTAGCTCAGCAATCGTGTAGCTGCGTGACCTTGGGCAAGTGACTTAACTTCCTGAGCCTCTGTTTCCTCATCTGATAAATGGGAATCCCTAATAGTAACTACTTCATAGCGTTGCTGTGATGGATTAATTAAACAATACATGCTCTCAACAGTACCTGGCTCATAGTATGTACTCAATAAATGTCGGATAAGAATAATCATGCTAGTATTATGCTGCTATTATTGTGATTACAAACCACCATCAGGAGTTTGATCTTTAGACAGTAGGCAATGGGCTGTCACTAGATGTCACTTGAGGAGTTTATCTGTTCATGTCATGTGCTGGAAATCTCATTCTGGCAGCAAGTTAGAAAGGGGACTAGACAGTGTAGCTCTAGGCAGGGAGACCAGATCAGTCAGAAGCTTCTGAAGTGGTCAAAATCCTCAAAGCAGGGAATGGTAATCGCAAAATCATCCTTAAAAATTCTTGAAATAACCAGGACCAAAGCACTTGCAGTTAACTTATTTTATTTCTGTTCATTTTTCTGCTATGCCATCCCTCTCCCTGAGGTTCTAGTGCACAAGGTCTAGTTTACTTGGGAAGAGTGACAAGGTAAATGTCTCTTTCTCTCTTGCACACAGCTCACTCCAGTACCTATTGTTTAATTTGTCTCCACTTAAACGTGTGGCCCAATGCTACTAACAATATATCACACGGAGACTTCTTACGGCCTTTCTGGAACAAGACATGGTATTGATACACGGATAAATCATGGCAGTGATTTGGGGTTGGGGAGTAGGGGAGGGAGTGGCAAGAGGCAAAGATACTTTGAATCTGTACCTAGACACCTGCCCTGAACGGCACTGTGAGTACCAACCTCGTAAGTCTCCTGGGCCCAGAGTCTCAGAAGCCTCTGCAGCTGCTTCCCTGCCCCCATCTTTGGTGCCTGCCCCCCACACATTTCAATCCAGCTGACCATCATTTCTAAGTGCTCTTTCACACGGGAAGTCTGGGCACATCCCATTCGCTCCCCGCTGCCTGCCACCCCACCCCCCAGCAACGGGACACACCTTCTCCATCGATCCCCAGGGCTTGTCGGTTGAGCCAATGCACGAGTGGCAAAGCGTGCCGGACTGGAGCCCACACAGTGCTCATCAACCTGTCACCAGGACAAAGGGAAGGAATCCCATTATGTTACCTTCCACATGCGAGAGACAGCGACAATTTCCCCGTAAACTCTGCACTGACACTGTTATGATGTGTCTCAAGCGCTCCTCATCAGTATGGAAGGGGAGAGACTGCGGAAGTTCCTCAGCCTGAAAGATGCCATTCAGCTGGAACTGTGGTCTCCTGTTGTTATTGAAATGACCTGGCTGGGAGCAACCACCACTCTGCACCCATCACATCAAATATAAATGTCTGTATGGCATTTTCTCTCTTTTCACGGTACTTGCATGTTGTTCATTTACGCTGGGTGCACGCCGGAAGTCAGGAGTACGTAAACTCAGCCACCACGCTTTCACCTGTATTTACCCTTTGCCTTCTCTGTATTTTCTCCCTGCCAAATTTTAAAGAGGGAAAGGGTTTTTATTTCTCCAGGAAGTACTTTTCTTTTTCTAGTTTTGAAGAGGGAGAAGACTTTTTTATTTTTATAACTTCTTCTTGCCAACAGCAGAAATGGGCTTGAGTTTCTAAAGTGTGGTCAACACTATCCAACTATAAATGTGTTCTTAGTTTAAAACCCATTCGCTCTTTCCCTACAAATTATTTATTAATTCCAAAGGGGTACCTTACAGTGAAGAAGAAACGTGATAGATGCCACTTAAACCATGTGGTCAAACTTCACATCATCAGGACTGGGACACACTGACATCACGTGCTTCCTGATAGGACGCACTGCGCACTGAGGACAGAGCACCACGTCTGTGATGTTCCTGCCAAACATGCGTGACCTGAAGCAAATCATGAGGAAACACCAGACAAACCAAATCGAAGGACTTCTATAAAATAATGTCTCTATTCTTCAGAAATGTCAATGTTGCAAAAAACAAAACAAAACAAGATAAAACTGAGGAACTGTTCTAGATTAAAGGAGACTAACCAGGACTATATGACAAATTGTAGTCCTGTGTACAAGTTAAATTTCAAGACTGTGGTGATCGAATGATGGTTTTATAAGAGAATGTCCTTGTTCTTAGGAGATGCATGCTAAACTATTTGGGAGGAAATGTCATGATGTCTGCAACTTATTCTCAAATGGTCTAGCAAATAATAATAAAAATGTGTATATTTTTGTATAAGGACGTATACACAGAGAGAGAAAACAAATGTGGCAAAACATTAAGAGTTGGTGGGTCCACCTAAAGGATCAATGGATGTCCGTTGCACTATTCTTGCAAGTTTTCTGCAGAAAGAGCAGCTGATGTGGTTCTCTCTGCCTTTCCAACAACCAAATCCAGGACTCTGTGACTTTCTCTATTCATCCACGGACACTCCAACTGCCTCTTCTGTCAATGTGGAAAGTTCATCTCCATGGGAGAGTAACAGACAAATGCCCAGGAGGACAGAGTCCCTCGGTTACAGTCAGCATGCAGACCCTGTCCCCGGGTCTGGCCAAGAACCCAAGGTTGAGGTGAGTCTGAGATCCTCCGGGCAGCCTTTGGAGCCCACTCAAAGAAGGACAAGGTCCCAGGGTTGGGCTCGTGGCTAAAAGAGCTCCTTTCAGAATTTTCTTTTTCTTTTATTGCCTTCCCATAGAAGATTATAGATAGCTGAAGTTTGTGAATTGGATTACTTCCATCCATAAAATAAGGACTATAAAATCTTTTCACCCTAATCAGAAAAAAGCATCCTTTTGTCCCACTGTATTCATCAATATGTCATATTTAACAGTTACAATTATTGACAGGTATATAAAACATTTCGTGACAGAGAAAATAGCTTCCTATAAAGTGTTTATTCTTTTTTTATTGATAATAAGTTGGCTTCCCTAGCCCTACCAAGAGAATACAGACCACTAACAAGAGATCAAATCCATTTATATGACTTCCTACAATCACTCGTTTTACTCTGGGGCTCTGGTCTAGGCCCTGTCTTTTAAATTTCAGCATCAGTGGGAGCTTGGAGCCCCAAAGCAGGGTTATATTACTTCTGTAATGAGGAAAGTATAATTCTAATAGCATCATTTACTACACCCTTTCATTTTTCTTCTTCAAGCCAGACTGCACTACCGTGTGCCTATGACTTGAATCTTTAAAATAGAAAAATTTCGACTGCAGAGGAATATAAATCAACAGATCTGTCTGCATTCAGCGCCGGGTAGGGACCATGCATAATAACAATGATGCATTAATAATAACTATAAATATAATTCCTACTTTTATTTAAATGCCTACTGTGTGCGGGCATTTTACCAAGGCCACGATTTACAGTTGTGCCCTGCACAAAGGTGTCTGGCTGGGTGGGCATGTGGGGACTGAACTTCGCTTGCCAAATCCTTTGTCCTTGTGCAGGCGGTGCCAGCCCAAAGCAAGGGGTGCCTTTTTGTAATGTTAAGTGCTAGTGGATGCCCTGCTTAGGTAAGTGCTATTTCTGAGCCCTAGGACGTCGATGCATTTCACTAATAAGGAACCCCGAGTTTCCCTGGTTCAAAGCTTACATGCTTTCTCTCATGCACCATTGTCTTTCTACAGAAAGAATCTAAAGATAGAATTATTTTTTTTAATTCTAAGGGAACATCAATCAGAAATGGAATTGATTCTATTGGAATTGAGGCTTGCATTTCACCAATACTTATTTCATCTATGTATTAGTCTATTGATCTATCTATTGATCTACTAGTAGTAACGGTGCATTTCACAGATACTTACCTGCTCTGCACAAGATGTCTCTCAGCACAGTCTGTGAACGTTGAAACCTGCAATGGTCTTCAGCAGCTTACATTCTCAAGAGAAAGACGAGATGACTGGGCAAATAATTACAACTCTAAAGAAGATGGAGTTCAACAGAGGGAGAAATCTCAGCTCTGAGAAGCTCAAATTGAGTGAAGCCTTGAAGGATGAGAAAACTGTATATACAGAGACGGTGCTATGGGAAGAATTCCAGCCGAAGGTGAAGAAGTTCCCCTGTGAGATGGAATGGACCCTCCCTTATCCCTGCTCTGGCCTCAGCCTCCTCACCTCCTTAACCTTGGTTCGGCTGGACCCTTTCCGTCCGCCTTTCCCTCCACACCAGGCTCCATGGCCCCTCTCATTGTCACCCCCACCCAGCAACACTCTCAGCGTTGATGAGCCACCAGCCCCGTTCTCTGCCTCCACACCGGCCACTCTGAGGTCTGCGAGAGCAGGGTGCCACGGGGGTGCCGATGGTTTCCCCAGCTCTGTGTCCACCCTGCTCTGGCCCCTCAGCTGTGCCCCCAGGCCCTGGGAGCTCTCTTCCCATTGCTCATTACTGCAGAGCCCAGATCGTGGCTCCTTGAACTTCGTGTCCTTGGCACCTAACTAGAAGCCGATGCGTAGCAGCTGCTCCATGCATGATAACTGAAGCGTTACATACCCACATATAAAAATTGTATCAGTAGTTTTCACATGTAACTACGTGCCAGGCATTATTCTAAAGCACAGTTCTGCTGCACATTATCTTAGCTCAGCCTCTCAACAATCATTCAACAATCATTCAAGACAAGTACTAAGGTGATCTCCACTCTTACCAAGGGAGAAACTGAGGTTTAAAGAAACTAAGCAATTCACCCCAGTTCACACTGCTAGAAAAATGCAGAGCTTGCATTCTACCCCCAATATCTTAACCACTAGGACCTCTCCACGGAATGTTTTATAGACAAGCAATTAGTGAAAGAAAGGAGTTAACATTTGAATGCCTACTCTACGCCTGTACCTCTAATACATCCTCTAATTGAGTTCTTACACTGCCTTCGGACCGCATACCTACTTGATAGGACCGTGCAGTAACTCCACTAATTTGACTGATATGCTCAGAGAAGTTAAGCAATTTGGCCAAGGTCACACAGCAAGTAATTGGTGGTCCTGATTGAATCCGGAGCTTTCTAATAACAAAACTCTCTTTCCAGCATAGGATTCAGTGCTCCCTGGCAGACACTGGGGGCTCAGCACCCTCTGGGGATATGTGGGCTGAGCCCAGCACTTTGGGAGGGTGGAAAATTTTCTCAATTTCTGCAACGTAATCAGCTCCTTTCAAAGTTCCTTTCACAGGAGCTTGAAAGGAGAAGAAAGCTGGCCTAATGCTTCCCCTTTTCACAGTTAAAGAGTTTTGTTTTGTTTTGCCTTGCTTTGCTTTGCTTTGCTTTTTGTGCCTCTAATTCTTATTGCTTTAAATACTAAAGTGTGTACTAGACCTCACTGGGTTTTTAACATAGACTTCTGGTTCTAAACCCAGGCAGTGGCTTCTCTGCCTCTGGGAGGCGTCATTTTGCCTGCATAATGGCGCAGTCATCATCCTCAAGACACTGGGGGGACGGTGACCACAGTGCTCCCCTTCCCAGATGCCATCTGAGAAAGAAGGAGAGCAGAAGGGTGAAGCAGCCTGCTTAGGGGCTCCAACTTGAAAGAGATCAAATGTTTACAAGGCAGAGGCAGTTCAAAATGAGCAGACAGAGAAACCACTGACAGGCAAAGTATGTTTTTTCCGTGCTGCCCAGAGGAGTGGGATGGGGTGGGAGAGAGGGTCTTAGGCTCACAAAGACATCGGTCTGATGCTCGAAAATAAAGAAGCCGTATTTTCTTTGCTGGGGATGGGGAAAGGGGGCACCCAGCATCCCCCAAGCCTCTGCCTTGGTTCGAGGCTTACCAGGGCAGGGTGCGCTTGCCCAGGTGTGGGAATTTGCCTCCCTACGTCCGCAAACACTCTCGCTCGGGCTCTTGTGCCTTCTCCACCCAATTCAGAGGGGCACTCCACCCCCCGGGTCGTGAGACCCAGCTCTGCCTGAGACTTGGCCGAAATCCTCTGCTCCAGGAAGTGAATAGTTTTCCTCATTCCCACGAAGTAAAAATGTCATGAGAAATGCAGGGGTTGTGCTTGCTGAGGCGAGCCCAGTGCTGATATTCACAAGTCAAGTCCAGCGCAAGAGAGAGCTCCCCGTGGCCAGGGGGACCCAGATTGGGTGGATGCAAGTCTGCAGGATAAAGAGGGAATGGGCAGGCCCCCCTGTGCTGACCAGTTGCAAACAGGCAGGCAGCAGTTAGGGACTGCAGTGCCTCTCAGCCCTGGCAAGCGTGAGACACACCTGGGGCGTCACAGAAATACAGACACCTGGGCCCCGTCCTCAGAGATTTTGATTCAGCAGTTCTGGGGCGGGGCCCATGAATTTGCATTTCTAGCAAATGCCCAGGGTTGCTGCTGATGGTGCATGGTCCACACTTTCAGGAGCACGGCTTTACTGCTACACTCTGTCCCTTAGCCTAGGGCTACAGGAACCAGGAGGAGATTAAAACATTACAAACGCCTGCCTTGTCTGGTTGCACAGTTTGTGCACTGCCCAAAGGTGCCTGGATGAGAGACTGAGGGGGATGCAATTGAGTTCATGCTCTACTACCCAAGCTGTGTGCTCTGCCAAGAGGCTGGTGTTGGCCTGGATAAAAGGGAGCTTGTGTGTCCAGAGAGGCTGCCTTTTTCTAATTCATCCACCCAAAGGGAGTACCTTTTCCTAATTTACACAGAAGCACACATAGGCAGTGGTGGCCTCAAATAAATGCCCCTTACCAGTACACATAACAGGACATCAAATGCCATACCTACTCTAAGATCCCTGGAAAAGTCACAAGGTCACAGAAGATTCTGATGTTTGGGAGGTCGGGGGCAAGGGGATGGCATCCCAATCTCAGTTCTCGCCTCACTTTGAAGCTCGCAGTCACAGGAGGGACAAGCCATTTCCGCAGCCTTAAGGATAGTCAAGGCGTGTGGTTCTGTCACTTCCTGCACTTCCTCAGACCACTAGGCAGAGAATTGCTGCCCTAGATAGACTGGTCTGCAGCGAAACTGTCTCAGCTTCCAGCAGCCACCACTTACGATCACCTTCTATGTCCCAGGTACTCAGGGAGAAGTGCTCTCAAACAGCTTCCCCTTCCCCCACCCAGCCTTTCATCTGCTGCCACAGTGGGTGGCCTCCCGGCTGCAGACCATCCCTCTAGGACATCTGTCTGGACAGACCTGTGAGCCTCGTGCCAACCAAGAGTCCACTATGTGAGTCCCCAAGCCTCCTGATGCCAGCTGCGTGTGTCACTGTGATCAAGTAATTTAATTAACTATCCTGTAAACCGGTAAAATACAAAACAAAAGAGAACTTTCTGTTTCCATGAAAATTAAGTCAATTGCTTTGGAAAAGCTCAATGAAGGCAAGTTTCCAAAAAAGATTACTGTCAAATTAGGTAGCAATGGAGAAGACAAATGTAAAAGATTGAGAAGGGGCATGTGAACATCTAGGAGAACTTGGGACTCAGATTGTTCACCAGGCGTGTTAAGTTCTCCGTCTAGAGACACTGAGGCTAGAGATTGTAGACAGGGCGCTATGGGACTGGGCCACATGAGAAGGAGTGGGGGTGGGGGGGTCTGGAATCAGCAGAGCCCACACCTAAAACACAAGGCTTGGCCCTAATTCAAAAGGGTGAGGAACAAAAGTGCATGCATAAATTTTAAGTAAAAATGCATTTAAGTTAATAGAGGTAGCAGAGAAAGGGTTGGGAACAGGGGAATCAGGGTGCCCAGGTCGCTCTGCCCCTTTCCAGCTGAGTGACCTTGGATAAATAACTGTTCGAAGCCTGGAGATCCTGGCCTGTAAATGGGGAGAAAGTCTTGTGGGAGGAGAAGAGTGAATGCACGAATATGTAAGATTCTCGGCCGTGTGTGCAAGCCAGGTCCATGCGCCTACTCCTGGGGACTGTTGCGCTCTGTTTCTTTGTGAGGAACCACCCCCACCCTCGCCCTCAGCCTAGGACCTCTGCAGAGCACCTGGCTCAGGAGGGGCGACCCCAGCACACCCCCTGCCTGCCACCAGGACTGCTTCAAGGGTCTGCACAGTTGGGGCCGATAGGACCCAGTTCTCTCCAGGACTCTGAGTCGTCAGGGAGCTGGCTCTCTGCTTTCTCCCCTGCGTAGGACGTTGTGATGATGTGAGCCCAAAGCTGCCTGGAGGGACCTCTAGGAATACTGGAGAATAGAGCCAAACTGGAGGAGACAAGATCCTGGCGTGGGGGGCGGGGAGGGGATATCTGAAGCCTGAATTGAGCCAATCCTGAAGCCAGACTCTCTAGTGCATGAGCTAAGAAATTCCTCTTTTACCTTGAGACAGTTTAATTTGGGAGTTTTAGTTTATTTTTCCCAGAAGCAGACCTTAAGGCAAAAGCTCCACTGCAAGCAGTTTATTTGGGAGATGATCCCAGGAAACGTAGGAGGGGGAAGCATGGGGGAGTGGGCCGGGAACGCAAGGAAGCCAGGAAAGCTTCATTGTCCCAACAGTGCCGCTGGGTCAGCTGGCCCACAGCCCCCAGGAGAAGCTTGGGGAAACAGAGGAAAACACACCTCCTCGGAGCTGTCCCACCCGAGGAGCACGGAAACGGGGTATTTATTCACCAGGTCCCACCTGTCATTGGCTGAGGGCTGCTCTGGGGCAGGGATGAAGGGCATTACCTCCCCAGCACTTCTGGCCTGACCCAAGCACAGGCAGAGTGGACCTCGGCTTCCAAAAAAGGCTCTCAAAGATTTGCAGGAGCTGGCAGCTGGCAGCTGAGTTGGTAGACACAGAATAATAGGGCCAGGAGGGTGCATAGGCACGGCAGCGTCTGCTATTGCGGGGTTCTCTGTCGCTTGCAATGGAAAGATCTCAAGGCGCTTAGCGCCATGCCTGGGATGCGGTAAGCACTCAAAACTTGCTGTCATCATCTGTATTAGGGACTATTGCTACTGACCGGCAATGGGCAGTTATGACCCAGGTTGTTATACAATTACAGGCATTCGCTTTTTAACCTAAAAACTCTTCAGGTAGAGATTAAGAAGTGGTATCTCACAAAGAGTCCCTCCTCAGCCTCCTGGGCACTCACACCAACCACAGATCCGGGTTCAGGACACTCCACCCATCGGCGAGGCCCTTCCTATGGCAGAAGCCCTGAGCCAACCAGAGCAAACGGTCCCTTCAAAGGTCACTTGTCACTGGGCTCCCTAAGCAAGCACAGAGGAGACATGGAGAAGCCGGTTGAGGAAGGGGTTGGTTATAAAGGTTGACAAGATGGGTACAAAAGAGGCCTTTTTGTCTTTTTTTTCTTCATCCAATCTTGGTTGCCATTCCTGCTTTTCTTCTTAAAGCCTGGATGGAGAAACCGATAGAATGTTGAAGACGATGACTCATTAATAATTAATTGGTTAGAATAAACACACTTAAATATGTTAAGGGTTTGGACTGAGACGTTTTGCTACAATACTCCAAAGATCTGTCAGGATCACGCCCAGTTGATCTGTTTGGGTCTTGGGTTGGGGCTGGGGCTGGGGCTGGGGGCCAGAGTGGCTGCCTGGGTTTGGGCAGGGCCCACTCACTCCCAGGCTGGCGGGAGAGGCTACCCTTCTCCTGTGTTCCAGCAGCTCCCAAGTCCCCAGGTGGCATGTTCCAGGCACTTTTGTAAGCACTCTCCTGCCCTGTGAGGTAGGACTATTATTATCCCCATTTTACAGATGAAGAAACTGAGGTGACAAACAGGCAGATGACTAGTGAATCATAAAGCCAAGGTTTGAAGCCAAGCATCCTGGTTCCAGAGGCCGCTAGGCTGTATATTTTGGACTATCATGGTTTGAACACACAATGCACACAAGCCTTCTCCACACCACCAGGAGACTGGCGATGTCTTCCCGCGGTCCCTCTCTCCCTGCTGCATCCCTCTGCTCTACTGCGTAAGGCAAATAGTGAGTCTGGCTGACCTGCTGCTTTGGCATTCTTTATGTTTGAGGTGTCCTTCAAGGGGCCACCATTCTCCTGCAGTTTTCTCCTGCAAGCCCCACCTAAGTAAGGCAGGGTCTAGATTCGCTTAATGAGCTGCGTATGCTGCAGAAAAGCTGTAAGTCCCATTTTTGAAGAATGAAGACAAAACTTTTTAAGAGAGGTTAGGGAGGAGAGAGGGCGTTAGCAGGGACTCTCGAAGTAACAGGGAAGACCATGGCATTGAGTGCTCTAGAATCAGCCAGACATAAATTCAAATGGCAGCTCTACTCAATAACATTGGGAAAGTGACCCATTCTTTCAAAGCCTCGGTTTTTTTCTCAGCTGTAAATTGCAAACAGGAGTGCCTATTTGGCAGGGGTGTTGCAAGATTTGAGTGAAAGAGCCCAGGCAAGGTTGGCGCTAAGCACAGGGCATGGCATACAGTGGGCTTCCAATAAATGCTCTATTCCCTCTGTCTTTCTTGGCAGAGGAAAGAAACGGGGCATGTGGAAGGTTAATTGTCCTCCCATTCCAGGAAGAGTAGAAATGGTTTTGCTGATGTCATGGGAAGAAAAGCCTCACTGGGAATGGACGGCGTCTGGGGAAGAAAGCTCAGCTCAGCGTCTATACGTCGTGTGTGCATGACTGGGCTCAGGCTCCCTGCGAGTCGCGGCTGTGAAGCGATGGCAGTTGCTGACTTGGCCAGGGGAGGAGGGAAGGAGAACAGATCCTTTGCTCACATCCCCACATCCTCAGCCCACACGCTCACCTCCTGGGACTCCAGCTTTGGACTGAACATGAACCCTGCAGTTTGTGAGTTTGTTTGCTTTGGGCAAATAATGACTTCCTGTTTCTTAGAAGACAGAGCAAAGCTTCCCAAGCTTCTCTGCCAGGCAGCAGTTCTTACCAAACAACAGGAATGCGCGTGGGGTAAACAGAACGGAGACATCGGGATGGGGCCCGCCCACTCAGCGGCCTGAGAAGTAGAGCTGGGCTTTGAGAAACAGACAGGGTGTTTCAGCTTCCCCAATCTCCCAAGTTTTAATGGAATCCCAAGAGCGGTTGTCGGACTCCAAGGCCTTGCCCACACACACTGCATCTGCACTGTGAGATTCTCGCTGGCCCTCCAGGAGTTGGCACAACAATTCCTCTGCCTCCCAGACCACTTGGCAGCTCTTCCTACCCACCGGGCAGTCTGAAGCCCTCTCTGTCCAAAAAGCATGCCAATCTCATCTCCATCTCCAAGCCTCATAAACTGTCCCATTTGCCTTCCTATTCCTCTCATATGTTCAGCTCATACCTCACTTCCTACAGGAAGTCCTCTGGGATTGTTCCTCCGAACTTCCTGTTCATAGCCCTTAGCACCCAGTACTGTTCACTAAAGTTAGTCTCATTTCCACAGCCCTCAATTGTAAATTGTCTGAGCTCAAGGGTTTAAAAAATAGCCAATAGATGTGAAGACCTTTACAAGTTTGACTTCATTTAAACCTTCACAACCCTTGTGAGGTAGGCACTTTCAGTGTCCCCGTTTTATAAACAAGGAAGAAGCGAAGCCTCAGGAAACATAAATAGCACTCCCAAGATCAGAGTTGGGTGGTGGCAGAATCAGGCGATGACCAGGCTCTGATTCTAGCACCTATTCCCATGAGCACTGGTTACCAGGTGGTGACCTTCGAGAGCAATGTCTGTTAACTGATTGGTTGACTAGACGGGTTGTTCTCAAAGGGGGGCTCCTGACCAACAACATCTGGAAACTTGTTAGAAATGCAAATTCTTGAGCCCCACCCTAGCCTTACTGAATCAGAAACCCCAGTGGTGGGGCCCACCTCTTTTTAAAGAGGTGTTTTTAAAAGCCTTGCAGATTTGCAGACTTTTCTGATGTTTGCTGGTGTTTGAGACCAGAGCTTAAAAACTTTTTTCTTTAAGGGGTAGATAGTAAAAATTTTTTATTTTGCAGGTCAAGAGGTAAAATTGAGGTGAAAATGTAGGTACTTACATAATAAAGCAGAATGCACATGTCCATGAATGTTTCATTGATGAAATTCAAAATATGACAATAGTCATTGAGTATAATATTTTTTATTTTACAATACGGGCTCTAATAATGAGAAGAATGTAATTCATTTGCAAGGGGGGATGACATTTTGCTAAACTGGGGTTCAGAGTTAGTGTGTCCTGTGATCAAGTCAATTGCAAATCTTCATTTGTAGAAATCTTTCTCCACTCCCTGTGCAAAGCAAGCAGTGGGGCAGATTTAGCCTGCAGGCTGTCGTAAACGACCCCAGGACTAGACCAGCCCAGCTCAATCAATAACGCTGGGTACACTTGGGTCAATTCTTGTCTCAACTGAACAGTCACTATAAACAACCAGTTTGGTGATTCCACACCTCCAAGCCCCGCCCCCCACCCACCCCCAGAACAGTTGCTCAACTGAATTGACAGATTTGACCAGGCGTTGTGGCATCCTGTGGCTCACGGCGAGGCTGTGCTAAGTCAGGCAGTCCTTGCCTTACATAGCTCTCGACAGGGAGAACAGCTGGTCCAGCCAGGTGGCTGAGCAGCTGCCAGAAGCCTCAACCCTTCTCCCACCACCACCTGTGGCTTGCGTCCCTTCCTCATCTGGCCCCTCCTGGACTTCCCTGGGGCCAGCCCCATCAGGCTAGTCTCTCTCCTGCTCCAAGGAAAGTGGGTGTCTGGAGAGGACAGCAACTGACCTTCCCCTCCCCCACTTTTATCCTTGGTCTGGCCTTTTCAGCACCTGTCTGAACTTGTAGCTGGATGGGAGACTACAGGGAGCTGGCGTAGAAAAGAAGTAGCAAGACGCTCACAACTTTTACAGGTCCCTTAAAAAGGCGGGTAGAAGTACCAGATGCACTTGGGTTGATTTGTGTCCCCCACAACAACACATTCAAGTCCTAACCCCCGGTACCTGTGGAGGTAGCCTTATATAAAAACAGGGTCTTTGCAGATGTAATCAAGTGAAGATGAGGTCATACTAGACTAGGGTGGGTCCTAATGCAATGTGTGGTGTCCTTATAAAAAGAGGGAATTTGGACACAAAGATACAAAGAGACACAGGGAGAACACCATGCGGATGGAGACAGATATTAGAGTGACGTGTCTACGAGCCAAGGAATCGAAGGTTGCCAGACACTGTCAGAATTGAGGAGAGCAGCACGGAACAGATTCTCCCTCTGCGCTTCCAGAAGGAACCAAGCCTGCCTACCCCTTGATTTTGGACTCCCAGCCTCCAGAACTGAGAGAATAAATTTCCGTTGCTTTAAAGTTACCCGGTATGTGGTAGGCTGTCACGGTAGCCCCAGGAAGCTAATGCAACTGATAATAATGGAACAGTAATATACAGCGAGAGATACCAGAAAAATAAATGAGGAAAAATCATTATGCTTTCAAAAATCCTTAGCATTTGAGACTGGGCTTATGACAGAAAGTTAAGGAAAAGAAGCAGATTTCAAAATTAATTCTGCAATTTTAAAATTTAAAATTTTTACTTAATTACATTAAAAATTTATATTATATGTTTATATACATGTCAATACATCAACAAAAGGTTAGAAGAAAATGTAATATGCTATTTGCATTATTTATCTCTGGGTTGGACTAAAATGAACATGGGTTCTTAAAATTAGAAAAAAAATGGTAATTAAAAATTTTTTTAAATTAAATAAAAGTAATAATAGATGTTTACCCTGAACAAAAAAAGAAAAAGCATGACAGCAAAAGGATAATATAGTCTAGAATCAGAGCAGTTGTGAAGGGGTCCCCGATCAGCCTACAGACTGGATTGCAGAGAGGCAGCTGGGAAGCTCCTGTGAGAGCAGCTAAAATAAAATCGACACCAAGACCGCTTCTCAGCACGTGTTGCACATTAGAGTCATCTGGGGAGGTGTTTTTTTTTTTAATAAATCAATGCCTAGGTCCCACCCAGGTCAACTGAATAACCCAGGAGAGGCCACCTACGATTGTATGGAATTTAAATATTATTCCGATCAGTCTTTGTTTTGAGAAAATTCTATATGAGAAACCCTGAGTTTGGCCTCAGCAGTGAGGTGAGGTGACAATATTTATAACAGGTACCATTTGCTATGTGGCTGGCACTATTCCAAATTATTTACATGGATTCTGTCCCTTAAACATCATAATAATGTCACAGTTGCCACGATTATGGCCATTTTAGAGATTAGGGAGCTGAGACTCAGAGGTGTTAACCGTCATGGCCAGGGCAACACAGTTTGCGAATGACAGGTGGGAATCTAACTCTTCGCCACCACTCTGCATTCCGTCTTTAAAGCTTAGGACGTGAGCGTGCAGGTTGGAAATGCAGTAAACGAGGTGGCAGCTGCTCAACTGCAGAATGGTACCTGGAGCGCTGCTTTCTCCGCGCTTTCCACAGCACGGTCAGGGTACGACAAAGCACCTCCTTTGGTGTGTGCAATTGATTCAAAAATTCAAAATCAGTCAGTTTCCTGGGCAAGCTCCACACTTTCAGAAATGAAGATGCGGGACTTCTATCCTTAAAGATCTTTGCTAAACTGTGCAGAATTCACTGTTTATGGGGAACCAGCAGAGAAATGTCTGTGTGATCTCAGGACCAGGGACTGCAGGGCTCCTCCTGGGAGACATGCCCATGTCCCCCATGTGGACAGGACACCTGACAGTGTCACTTCACGCGTGGCTTCCACTTCCGTTTCCTGCCTGTGTTTCCCCACTATCTTCATTTCCTCATCCATGTGTTGCTGATTCTCTTCTGCCTTTTTGTACTGTATCTATCGTTATACATCACTTAAATCAGTGACCTCAAAACTTGGCTGCACTTTGAAATCACCTGAGCAGCTTTAAAAAGCCAGGATGTCCAGGCCGCACCCCAGACCAAGGGCAGCTGGGCCTCAGCGTGGCATTGATCCTTTAAACTTCCTCAGCGAGCAAAGAGCAGCTAAGTGTTTTCAAAATTCTTCCTGGAAAAAATATGGGGCAATAAATAAGTAATAATATAGCCCTAGGCCATATCAAGTTTCAAACAGCCAACTTACAATCATTACAAGCACAAATCATATATTTTAAGTGTTCTCCTTGCCCTTTGACCCTGAAGCATTTGTGTTAACAGGAACAGCCACAGAATTCTACCTCGTCCGACTGCTTCTCTTTGGGTCTCCTCCTCCGCGCTCCGTCAAGCCAAGCCACCTGCCTCTTCCCATTCAGAAACCTCTTCCCCCCTCCCCACCGCCCCTAGATTCAGGAACCCCCTCCCCACCGTTTTCCCACATCTGTGCCTCCACCAGGGACTTGAAGACAGCAAACCCAAAACCACAGCAAGCCGCTCTCCTGTAATTTGCTGAGATGCCACCCTAAAAATGAGACTAAATATTGCCCTTTTTCAGTTGTTTAAATGAACTGTGAAACAAACCAAAGTTGTGGTTTTGTTTTCCAGAAACAGTTTAGTTTAATGCAGAAGCAAAGACAATATACTATCTAATTCTCCAAGAAAAAAATTCTCCAACAAGACTAACAGTGTATCCCTTTGAATCAGACACACACACACACACACACACACAGATAAAATGGGGAGGGGCGGAGCAAAGCCAAGTATAAGAATGACTATAGTCTTTGACGAGCACAGCAGAGGAGCCCCTGAAAACTGAAGCATAAAAGTTAAATGCATAGTCAGGGCAACAACTTAGTGCATAACTTTTCATAAATATTAATCTGCCCTCTACCTTCCTCTAAAACCCTTGCTATCCTTCATGCCCTTGGCCTCCTCTCCTGTTCAATTCTGGCACATTCTTCTCAAGAAGTAAAGCTTAAGCCCAACTCACTGGGGACCATTCACCTTGAGGTAAGGATTTGTAAGGTAAGGATTTGTTGGTCATCAACTCTGTTCCCTTCTCTGCTCTGGAAGCCACGAAGAAGCCAAGTAAAGTGACATTTACTCATGCAGAGAGCATGTGTTCTTCTGACAGCTGGAGACGCAGAGACAAAGAGGCATGGAGACAGGGGCCTCATCCTCAGTCTCACTGGGGAGCACACCTAGCATAGCTAAAAGAGTCACGGGCTGCATTAAGTCCTGTAGCAGCATTGGTTGAGCACCTTCTAGGCACCGAGCTCACTGGGCTAGACAGTCTGTGCCCCTGGGAAGTCTCGAGGCCGGTGTAAAGCCAGGCTGACGCCATGGGAGGGTACAGGTGAGCTGGGGGGGTGGGTTGGGGAGGCACTGCCACACCCAGCTCTCTCTCCAACTTCCGCTCCCTGGTTCCGCTCCAGCTTCTGGTGTGGTCCTCCGGTTCCTCAAACACGCCAGGCTCCCTGTAGACTCACAGCCCCTGCCCTGCGATTCCCTCTCCCTAGAGGACCTTCCTCCAATCTTTGTGGCTGTGACTTTTTCACACTGTCACGTCTCAGCTCAGATGTGCTCATCAGATCATCCCCTGCTACCCACTCAGAGGAGAGCCACTCTCGTCATTTCCTGTGTCTGTTGCTTATTGGTTTCTTTCTTCGTATTGCCACAGTTTTAGCTGACTGTATGTATTTGTCCTGTTCGTTGAATTTATGTCTGCCTCCCTCCTTGAAATACCTGCTCCATAGAACCATGCCTGTCTTGTTCCCTGTGTCCCTGCACCTGGTACAGTACCTGACACACAGTTGATATCCTTTAAATATTTGTTGATTGAATGAATGAGGTGATACAAATCTGAATACAACCACGTGTGATATTAAACACTGAAACAGTGCGCATGCCAGATATGGTTCTAGATGCATTAAATCAACTCACTTACTAACACTTGAGCTGAATCTTGAAAGACAAATAGAAGTGGCCAGGAAGAAATGGGAGGTGAGGGTGTTCTGGGCAGAGAGAGCAGCGCATGCAAAGTCCTGGAGGTGTGAAAACGCCCGGCACACCCAGGAGTTGATGCCAGGTGGGTGGGGTAGCAGAAATGGTCGGAGACAAGCTGGAGGGGAAAATGCAGAAGCAATGAGAGGCTTTGGGAGGGAAGGGTGCAATTTCATCCTGATGCCAAAGTAGAATCACTGGGGAAAAGTTTGGAGATTCCCCTGAAATTTCACAGCAACCAGTGCTGACAGTTCATCTGCCAGCCCAGGGGACCTGGTTACCTTTGTGTGTTTATAGGAACATTTTTCCACTCCAGGTCCCACCCCAGCGAAGTTGTACACAACAACTATCATGATAGTTGATTTTATGTGTCAACTTGACTGGGCAACAGGGTGCCCAGACATTCAGCCAGATGTTATTCTGGGTGTGTCTGAGGGTGCATCTGCAGGAGCACGTTTGAATCTGTAGACTAAATAAAGCAGATTGCCCTCCTCAATGTGGGTGGGCCTCACCCAATCAGTTGAGGGCTGACCCTCATGTAGGTAATGGAGAATTTTTCCTGCCCTCAGACTCCAGCTGAAACATCAGCTCTCCTGGGTTCAGGCCTTCAGTCTCAGACTGGAAGTACACCATCAGCTCTCCCAGGTCTCTCGCTTGCCACTGCACCCTGCAGGTCTGGGGACTCGCCAGTTTCCGTGATCATGTGAGCTGATTCCTTATGATATATCTGTGTCTCCATCAACATACATCCTGTTGGCTGTTTCTCTGGAGCACCCTGACTAATACAGCCATTCCTCAAACCTTGGCATTGAGGTGACGGGGTGAAGGCAAAGGGAGATAACCCAGGGGCTCAAAGGGAGAAGGAAGGAGCAGCTGGGAGTGGGATGCAAGAGTGGGGAAGACAGGGCCAAGCAGCCAGAGGCCACCCCTGCCCCACCCCTGGGCCACTCCACAGCCTGCAGTCAGCGGACGGATACAGGTCCCAAATGCACTGCCCAGGAGATTCTAAATGGCATCCCCTGTCCCCACACCATCCAGGGCTGGAATCTGGCCACTGACCAGGGCACCAACAGGAAGCACCCCCTGCCTGGGTTTCTCAGCAGCACCCTGTAGATACCCGTCCTCCACACCCCCACCCCTTCTCAAGGACACGGCTTCTGGAAAGAGGAGTCTCCAGGCATCCATCGCCTTTTTCTGCTGTTCTGCCCATCATCTTCTGCCTCAAGCATGTGGGAAGTGGCTGGCACTGGAGTGTCCCACAAGGCGTGGAGACAGAGAGGGTGTTCCTTGAAGGGGCAGCCCGGGTGGGCTGTGGCTGGGGTCAGCCCGCAGACCTGGTCTTATCTCTGACTTAGCCGTGGACCCTGAGGCGAGTCTCTCTCGGCCTCTGAGGCTCTGTTTCCTACTCACTGTGATGCAGTGTCCCCTGAGGTCCTGTGCGCCTGACATTTAAGGAGTCAGGACCTAGGCGCCACATCAGGTGGCTGGCTCAGGATCCTGGGACAGTGTAGCGCTAACAAAGTCTTCCGGGATCCGCAGGCAGGATGCTCCTTTTTGTATCTGGGACCTAGAGTGGCAGTCCCTCTTGTTTGTAGTGGGGGAGCTATTTGTCTTGAGCAGGGCCATGTGAGATCACTGCCACAAGAAAAGACAGCTAGGAGAGGGACCAGCACATCTAGAGGATTCTAGCCACTCTGAGTGACCGTGCAGTCATGATGTGTAGTGCACAGAGCAGGGACTTAAATATATACATGTGATTTTTATAAAAATATCAGATTTAGAGTCAGCAAACCTGTGCTTCATTTCAATTCAGTTCTGGCACTTGCTTACTAGATCACTTTAAGCAAGTTAATTTTGTGCAAAATATGTCAAATAAAGCTCATAATTCCTACTGTAGTAGATTGAGGATGGCCCCCAGTTCTCTGCTACGCCCTCTCCACTGAGAGGGGAAGTGTATTTTCCTCCCCTCAGATCTGAGCCACCGTTGGTGACCTGCCTGACCAATAGAATACAAAGGAAGTGACACTCATTATCTGCCGGGGATAGAGCATATGGAGCCTTGAACTTGAGTCATGGTCTCTTGGAACACGCACTCTTGGACGCCCCCTCTCAGGACCCAGGCGCCATGTTCCGAGAAGCTGAGCCACATGGAGGGGCCACCTGCAGACGTTCTGGGCAACCAGCCCCGCTGAGCTCCCAGCCAACAGCCAGCATCGCCTGCCAGCCGTGCGCATGTGCCATTCTGAATGTACAGGCATTAAGTTTGGAGGAGTTTGTTACACAGAAACATGTTATTGGAACATCTCACTTGCAGAGCAAGTGACTACTATGTGAGATTAATTGTTAAGATGATACAAAAGCACCCTGTAAACCATAATGTGCTCCACAAACATAAGGGTCATTGTCAATATCGTGAGGCGCTGCCCTGTCCTTCCCATCCTGTCCCAAAGGTCACCTGTGGGCCCTTGTTCCAGCCCATGGCAATTTTCCCTGTGCCTTAACTCTCAGATGTTCCAGGTAAGCTTCTAAGAGAGGTCAAGATTGCAGAAAGTTCCCCCAGGAGGTCCTGGGGCTGCTTATCTGAGGTTCCTGATCTACATGCCTGCACTCTCATCCCGATATCTGCTCACAGCTGCCGTTTCAAAGCCTGGGTTTCCCAACACCCAAATACAGCTGGATATGTGGATACAAGCTCCTCTGGCCACTTGTGCCCTCAGAACGAGATACTCTAAACTGTCCCTGAAGCTAATGTTTTCCAGCCAGAATCTATGCATGTTTCTCCTATGGACATTATCATGGTGAATCACAGAGTCCTACATTCAAACAGAGGGTCACAATGACAGTACAGTGTATATATGACCATAATTAGTTTACTATGATTTCTTCTCTGATAAGAGAAGAATCTTCTTAATAAACCCACTGCTAGAGAATTGTGGGACTAATTCTTCAACACAGTTTGTTCACTGACACAGATTCTTTGGCCTGAATCATCTTCAGCGGAGGTCTTTATCTTTTTCAGTGCTCCCTATATGGCATCAAGCATTGAAAAATGTTGCCAGTAGACATTTCCTTTAAATCCATTCAACTGTTGAAATTTTCTGCTCATCTAGAGTAGAAATAAATGAAGGGATCTTTTTATCTAGAATCCAGTTCTTTGGACATATAATTAACAATTATTTCTGGATTTCCCACTGGGTTAGTGTTTGAAATTGGGTCACTCTTGTCACCTGTCCCTCCATTTCCTCAATTCATCAGTGCAGACAGAGGACAAAGGATCACCCAAGCTGCCTCACAAACCTGATGGCACCAACTCCCACCTCTTCATACCCTGCAGTATGCAACACCTATGGAACTATTTGTCTCACGTAATCTTTTTGCCCGTGGAGGGTCTTGCCTTGATATTGATAACTGCTGATCAGGGTGGTGCTTGCTGAAGGTTAGGGTAGTTGTGGCAATTTCTTAAAATAAGACAACAATTAAGTTTGCTGCATCAATTGACTCTTAACCACTTCGGTACCAGCATCAACTATAGTCAACAGCCACATATGAACGCGCACAGCCCAGCGTCGACTATAGTCGACATCCACAGATGAACGCGAGCGTCGACTTTAGCCGACAGCTGTGATATGACTTTTCTAACTTTTCATTTATCAAAATA
>VBSM01002608.1:11070900-11179266 GCA_008086735.1 Cheirogaleus medius | reverse complement strand
GGAGAATATTACTACCATGTGAGCACCATAGTGTTAATCAGTCAGTACCAATTTTCTCTGTAGCATGTGATGCTGTTTGATAACATTTGCCCTAAAGTAGAACTTCTTTCAAAACTGGAGTCAATCCTCTCAAACCCTGCCACCACTTCATCAACTCAGTTTGTGTAATATTTTAAATCCTTTGTTGTCACTTCAACATTGTTCACAGCATCCTCACCAGGAGTAGAGTCCATCTCAAGAGACCACTTTCTTTGCTCAGCCATAAGATGCAACTCCTCATCTGTTCAAGTTTTATCATGAGATTGTAGCAGTTCAGTCCCATCTTCAGGTTCCACTTCTAATTCTAGTCCTCTTGCCATTGCCACCACACCTACAGTTACTTCTTCCACTGAAGTCTTGAACTCCTTAATGCCATCCATGAGGGTTGGACTCAACTTCTTCCAAACTCTTGTTAATATTGATATGTTGACCTCCTCCTGTGTTATTAATGGCATACAGAATGATGAATCTTTTTGAGAAGGTTTTCAATGTACTTTTCACAGATGCATCAGAGGGATCACTACCCATGCCAACTATAGCCTTATGAAATGTATTTCTTAAATCATGAGACCTGAGAGTCAAAAGCACTTTTTGATCCATGGGCTGCAGAATGAATGTGGTGTTAGCAGGCATAAGAAAAAACACTAATATCCTTGTATTTTTCCATAAGAGCTCTTCAGTAACCAGGTAAATTGTCAATGAGCAGTAATATTTTGAAAGGAATCTTTTTTTCTGTGTAGTAGGTCTCAACAGTTGGCTTAAAATATTTAGTAAACCATGCTATAAACAGATGGGCTGTCATTCAGGCTTTACTGTTCCATTTACAGAGCACAGGTAGAGTAGATTTAGCATAATTCTAAAGCATCCTAGGATATTCAGAATGGTAAATGAGTATTGGCTTCAATTTAAAGTTACCAGCTACATTCACGCCTAATAAGAGAGTCAGCCTGTCCTTTGAAGCTCTGAAGCTAGGCATTGCCTTCTACCCCCCAGCAATGAAAGTCTTAGTTGGCATCTTCTGTGAATAGAAAGCTGTTTTGTCTGTATTGAAAATCTGTTGTTTAGTCTAGCCACCTTCATCAATCATCTTACTACCCTTCTGGATAACTTGCTTCTATTTCTATATCAGCACTTGCTGCTTTACCTTGCACTTCTGTGCTATGGAGATGGCTTCTTTCCTTAAACCTGATGAACCAACCTCTGCTAACATCCTCCTTTTCTTTTGTAGCTTCCTCGCCTCTCTTAACCTTCATAGAATTAAAGAGAGTTAGGGCCTTCCTCTGGATTCGGCTTTGGCTTAAAGCCTTTTCCTTAAGGAATGCTGTGTTTGCTTTGATCTTCTATCCAGACCACTGAAACTTTCTCCGTAACAGCAATAAGACTGTTTTGCTTTCTTATCATTTGTGTGTTCACTGGAGTAGCACTTCTAATTTCCTTCAAGAACTTTTCCTTTGCATTCACAACTTTGCTAACTGTTGGATGCACAAGGCCTACCTGCCAGCCTATCTCCTCGGTTTCTCATATGCCTTCCTCACTAAGCTTAATCATTTCTAGCTTTTGATTTAAAGTGAGAGATATGCAACACTCCCTTTCATTTGAACACTTAGAGGCCAATGTAGGGTTATTAATTGGTCTAATTTCAATACTATTGTTTCTCAGGGAATCGGAAGCTCTGAGGAGAGTGAGAGAGATGGGAGAATGGCTGGTCAGTGGAGCAGTCAGAATACATACAACATTTCTCAATTAAGTTTGCCATCTTATATGGGCAAGGTTTGTGATGCCCCAAAACAATTACAGTAGTAACAACAAAGATCATTGATCACAGATCATCATAACAGATATAATGATAATGAAAAATGCTTGAAATGTTGTGAGAATTACCAAAATGTGAGGCAGAGACACAAAATGGGCCCATGCTATTGGAAGAATGGTGCTGATAGACTTGCTGGTTGCAGGGTTGCCACAAACCTTTAATTTGTAAAAAAAAAAAAAAAAAAGTATCTGCAAAAGTGCAATAAAGCAAAGGACAATAAAATGCCTTTTTTTTCTCCTTTGGCCCTTCTGATACTTCTTATCCAACAAACAAATCCCTGCATTGAATTCCCCCTGTTTGATATAAATAGAGTGGTTTTGATTTTCTTTAGTAGACCTTGCTGCTACTCAGCAATCTAAGCATCTACAGAAGACACTTTTTATTGCCTATCATTATCCTTTCTCCCTATTTTTCCTGTAATGGAATTCCAATTTGGATCAGATCAGCAAGTTTTCCAGATAAATACTTACTTTTCCAGTAGCCTTTACAGCCAGGGGTGACTATGTGATGGTTTTGGCCAATGAAATATAAGAAGTTTTCAGGGATTTCAGGGAAGGTTTTTGCTGTCCTAATAAGATGAAACAGATAGAACTAGTGCCACCACTTTCACCCTCTTCCCTGCCTTAGCATAATTCTAAAGCATCCTAGGATATTCAGAATGGTAAATGAATATTGGCTTCAATTTAAAGTTACCAGCTACATTCACCCCTAATAAGGGAGTCAGCCTGTCCTTTGAAGCTCTGAAGCTAGGCATTGCCTTCTACCCCCCAAAGTCTTAGTTGTTCACTTTCACCCTCTTCCCTGCCTTAAGTTAGATGTGATGTTTGGACCTGCAGTAGCTCTCTTGCATCTATGAGTCACAAGACCTAAGGAAAAAAGGCAATACTCTAAGGATGATGTAGTGGAAAGATAGATGGAGCCTGAGTCCGGGATGGCATTGTTGTGCTGCTAAACCAACCCAGCAACCGCCTGAGCCCTAGGGTCCCTGCTTCAGTCCCATCTTGTGACGAACCTGTGTCCTAAAGCTTTCCTTTTAAGTTCCAGCTCTTTTCAGTAACTTCTGCCTTCATTTGACTCCATAGGAACATTGGAAAGTGGCCTCCAGCTCCTGCTTAGCTCAGTTTGCATGGGTACTCATGCAGGGCTTCTTCAAAGAGGGGGAAAGGGGCAGGTTCAGAAAATGAATAAAGGAGTATCCCCACAAACAGGGGAGTCAGCGAGAGAGTGTGTCTGGGCAGAAATCTGATAGGAGCAGCCCATACAGTATTTGACCTCTCTGTTCTCATTTTGAATTGCCCTTTATAAAGGCTCACCACACCATTCTCATTAGAGTCTCTGAGATAAGATGGAGTAGGTCAGCGGCAGATTATTTGAGTCATGGCCAATAATACAGTATCACAAATCCTTTCCTCTCACCCTACTTCTTTCCTTTTCTTTTTTTACCAAAATTGGCTTTGGAGCCCCATTTTCCCAGAGCGGCGAACTGGTGATCCCTGCTGACCACGGTTTCTCTTGGCAGCAGGTCTAGTTTGATCAGTACCCAGTATTGCTGAGTCTCTCCCTAGGAGACGCCCGCCGCCTGGCCATGCTTTAATTAAGTGGACATCTCATTCCCGCAGAGGTTGTGCAGCTGCTGTGTTTTGCTAGTATCCTGAAGCCAAATTAGAATTTTAAAAATCCTTTGCGTTTATTTGCTGAGTTCCTTGATCTCTTGCGGGAATTGTACCCCTCGTCCCCCTTTCGCCTCCCACCAGCCATGGTTCTTTAGGAAAGGTGGCGAAGGGGCACGGGGGAGGGGCGGCCCCCACGAACCGTCGCTGGTCACTGGCACGCGCCTTGTTAATGAGTGCCCTATTTGTGAAGAAAGGGAGGAAATGAGGAGAAACCTCATTTCTCTCCTTCGATTTGTTTTTTAATCAAATCAAATTCTTAATTACATTTGGCTGAAATGAAATTATGCCTCTGAAGAGCTTCCAGATGGAACTAAGAAAGCGACTTCAGCTGAACTCCACAGCCATTGTGGTCAGCATAAAATGTTTTCTCCCAGAGGGGCTGCCAGCCTGGGGCTTTTACTCTGAGGGACAAAGGGCATTCCTTCACCCTCTCTCTCCCGGCAAATGTTGCCTAGAGACTTCTTTCCTGGATGGGCAAGGGGACTTCTAAGCTTAGGGGTTCCCTAACAAGTCAGCTGGATAGGGACCCCAAAAGGCTGTCCTGTGAAGAGCTCGTGGGATTTGCCACTAGAAAGGCCATGTGCAAATGCTGACCTCACCAGCCCCGTCATCCTAGGCAGTGCATAACCTCTCTGACCCTCATGTCCCTCAATAGATTTCTCTCACCTCCTAGGATTATTTCAAAGATTAAATCATATGATTTGTGCCTAGCATCTATTTCTTCTTCTTTCCTTATTTTCCATCTATTTTTCTCAGAGAGAAGCTACCCATTAACACAATTGGAATAAAGTCTAAGATGCTGCTTTATTTAAAGAACCTTGGTTTTATGACCCACTGTTTCAGGATTTAGTGAAACGGGCTGGCAAACAAAAATGTTGATTCTCTCAAAGAGATTGAGCTCTTCATTTCTAACCCAGCTCCAGCACCACAAGTCCCGAAGTTCTGCTCCCCTCAGAGGGTTATGCTGCTTGTGTATTCTCTCTCCTCTCTCCAGAAGGCCTATCCTACACCACCTCTAGAAGTTATTTCAATAAAGCAAACACAAGTCCAGCTAAAGGGAGTCAACTGAGAGTGTAGCCTATGAGATCCCAGGAAGGATGCTCAGAAATTCCTCTTTGCTGCATCTTGAGCCCACGGGGCAGGTAGAGGGGAGGGAAGGCAGGAAGAGAGCAGATCTGGTCATTCCGGGCAGAGGAAACTCATATTTTAACCATTGGATTTCTGGGATGTGACAAATTAACTACCTGATCCAAAACTGAAGATGTGACTCCCAGCCATATGACCAAGTGTGCCCAACACCCAGTGCAGACCCAAGCACACAAGGAAGATGGCGTGACACCTGTCACAGAAACCTTCAGAGCAGGGCAGCAAATGTCCTGGCATCCAAATTGGCCATTCTGTTACCATGAGCACATGCAGATTTCCCAGAGAGGACTAGTATTGGAATAAACTTTTAGGACAGCTCCTTTTATATTTTCATCAGGGGCTTATGCCAAACCACCCTAAAGTGGTTCATCTGTTTCTCCCTCAGCCCAGGGGTTATTGCCAGGAGGAGCCGAAGTCAGAGGCTGTTCCATTTTCTTAGGAAAACAAGACAGATTCTACTCTTTTCCTTTTTTCACCATCTTCTTTGCTCCCTGGCTCTCAATTGAACTGAAACATTATGAAACGTTATGCTTCTAAATAAAACACTACGAAAAGTCCTCCTGAGATACCACTGTATGCAGAGCATAGATACATTGGGGTCTACTATTAATCTTTGGGTTTAATTCACTGACTTATTAAAACAGTACATATGTATGAGTTCTTGTGCTTCAAAAATTCCAAAATGGTTTTCAGAGTTGCAGCAGGTACTAATCTCAACTACATTCTTCCTTACCTTTCTCTAACATAGAAGCTAAAAAGCTACATGCACATGGTCCCTGAATCACTTTATGGTGGTGGGAAAGTGATATGCATTCAGTAGAAACTGTATTTCAAGTACCAATACAACCTTTCTGTTTTTCCCTATCAGTACAATATTCAATAAATTACATGAGACAGTTAACACTATTATAAAATAGGCTTCATGTTAGATGATTTTGTCCAACCGTAGGCTAATGTAAGTGTTCTGAGTGTATTTAAGGTAGGCTGGATGATATTAGGTAGGTTAGGTGTATTCAATGCATTTCCAACTTACAACATTTTCAATTTGCAATGGATTTGTCGGTATGTGACCCCATTGTAAGTCAAAGAGCATCTGTGCTCAGTTTTCCTAGCCACCTTCCCACCAGGAATGGCCATGCTCTGGTCAGTGGAAGCCACAGGGAAGCACTTCTTTCCATATAAAAAGAGAAAGTCTCTCAAGGACAAGGCCCTGGCCTTCCCCTTCTTCCTGCCTGGAAACAGTCTTGCAGACAGGAAGCTGGAAGCCGCAAAGCTAAGTGTGACCGGACAGGAAGATGCAAAGGAACCAACAGCTTCGAAGAGCGGCTGTACCAACCCTGAGCTGCCTGCCCGCCCCCACCCACTGACTTCTTGTTATTTGAGGAAAATGAAGCCTAACTCAGTAGTTTAAGTCTCTTATAGTTAGATTTTTCTGTTATTTGTAACAGAACTTATTCCTAAATTATACGAGGATAATCCCACAGAGATACTGAAGATTCAGCATATTTCTTTCCTTCCGACTCTAAAGAATCACAAATTAAAGTGATTAAAGCATTCATGTTTGTTTTGGTGGTACAGGGGAAGGAGCAAAGAGGAAAGGTTCAAAATCCCCCATGATGTCGAGAACTGGGGTTAAAGCTGTTGGTATTGTGTTGCTCGAGTTACAGACTTCCTATTCCTTTGTATTGAGGGATTTTTCAAATTTTCATATTTAGAAGGCTGGATGAGACTCAAGTCTCCTGACACAAAAACATGAATGGTTTCACTTCTCAAACATTTCAGTTGAATGTTTGCCAAAGTTTTTATCTCAGGGAAACTATTTGCTGAGTTTCTAATATTATGTAAAATACTGAAGCAAGACTTCCCCAGGGGATTATATTACTATTTAGTTTTATATTTCTTCTGATGCCTCCAATAAATCATGAACTTCTTCAAAGATGTCAGAGGGCAGTCTGTCTCTTCGACTGCAAATGACAAGCCATGAATAATGCACACAGGTCTCTGCAGAGAGGCCCCCGAACCCTGGGCTCTGGCTTGCTATGGGGCAATCTGCTTTGGTGAAGCCTGGTTTCTGACTTGTGCTGGGCGAGCTCTGGGCGGGCCACTCGCTCTGAGTCCCTGGGGTCAAGTGTGCCACTGGGGAATCTGGAGTGTCAAGAAGCGGCTGCAACTTGCAAAAGAATAACACTAGGAAACTCCAGAGAAGACAGCCAGTGTGTTCTGATCTTCTCAACTAGACTGAAAACTCCTCGGGGCAATCTTGGTTCCCTACGATTCCTAAAGTATTGCCTGGACATTAATGGTGGCCTGATAAATATTTATTGTACGGAAGGATGGACACATGGATGGATGGGTGAATGGATACATGGATGGAAGGATCGATGGGGCCTACATAGAAAAATTAGCAGGAACAGGACAACCAGTATATAAAACCATACAGAGTAGAGACAGTAGTGAATAAAAGTGTGTTTACCAAACAGTAGGTCAGGAGAAACTTCATGAAAATGGCAAATGGAGAAGAGAGCAAGTGTAGCATCGCTTTACCTCATAAAAAGAAAATTTAAGGAGACTCCTCACTCTAAGGTAGGGCAGGTACAATATCCTCTCCAGTGTTCCTTTTCCTAATAAATATTTTCATCATCCTTCCTCCCTTCTTATTTTTTACTGGATTCCCAAAGGAACAGTATATACTTGCCATCAACACAGAATGTGCTACAACCTGGCTTTCCCCTTAGCCAGCCTTCAGAATCTGCTTTCAAATATCTCATTAATGGCCTCCAAAGTGCAATATCCAATATCTTTGTCTAGGTCACCTTATTTCCTGACTATATGGAGTTTTGACACTTGTGGCCACTCCTTAAATTCACCCGTGTTCTCCTTTCTTGATTTCTACATCTCTGCACCCTGTCCTTATTCTGTCTTCTTTTTCATGTCTCCTGCCTCCTCCAAGCCTGCTCCTTCACACCCAATAAGTGTCTGTCACATGCTGCCTTCACCCTCTTCTCTTCTCGTGCTACACTCACCAGGTGATCTCATTCACACCTACGGCCTTGAGTATACTGTTTTGGTAAATGACCCCCATGTGATGTCTTTGACCCCAAAGTCTAGACTGAATATCTTCATCCACCCATTAATTCATTGGTCAAGCATTTATAGTGACCTTGTCATGCATGATGTTGCTAAAAATTAAGAATACCAAAAAACCAAAAATGACTTCATTTAAGGAAATCAAAGTTTAGAGAAGAGACATATGTAAAAGAACAATAATTCAGGATAACAATTGTCACCATAGAGGCGTGCCTCCTGAGACACCTCCAGGGGAAGGCTAGGTAGGGGGTGGCCCAGTGGATGTGATGACAAAGGCCATCCTCAGCAAAGAGAAGGATAAGAGTGTGAAGATTCCAGAGATCATGTATTGGTCAACTAACACTTACGAGTTTTCTGTCAAATGCGAAGCACTATCCTAGATGGTTTCACAAAATAATCTTATCTCACATTTACTCAGTGATTATTAAATACCAAGCACTTTTCTAAGTGCTTATCATATGATATCTTATTTAATCTGCATAGATCCCTAAAAGAGAAATGTTATTACCCTCATTTTACAGATGAAGAAACTAAAACCCATCTGCAAAGTGAGCTCGGTGACTTGGTCAAGGCTTACAACTAATAAGTGACATGGCCAGGGGCTTAGTTTTGATGTTTTAGCTCCATGAAACAGAAACTCTTCAAATGAACTTAAGTAAAGGCAGATCTATTATAAAGTGGCTGGGATGTCTTCTAGAACCCAAAGCGAAGAAGTACAGCAAGTCTCGTGAGGACTCAGAACTAGGGCCTGGAGAATCATCAGAACAAGGCAGCTGCTTTCTCTCTCCTTCCCTCACCAGACTGTCCTCATCCCCAGACTATCAGTTCCACCCTCCTGCCCCTCTCTGCACGTGCAGACCGTCTCTCTCCTCCTGCCATGGTCCATGGTACTACCATGGAGGCTTATCCCCCAACCTCACAAGTCCACTACCTGTCAAGATAGATCTTAGGCATGTCTACTAACTCCAAATTCTCACAAGAGAGATTCGGATTTTCCCAGCTCATATCAGGTAACCACTCCTGACTCCATCACCAGCCAGGGAGGGTGGGGGTGCCTGGGAAGAGGTACCAAACCTGGCTGCAGGAGAGGTGATTCTCGGTGCAAGAAGCATGGACTGGGCACACGTCCTCACAATATGTATTTTATAGTTCATCTTCCATCCCAGGTGTTCTGAGTTCAAGTAATGCTTTCTTCTCTATCCCACACTTTCTTCCAGCTATACATATCCAAAGTCAAAGTATATCCATTTAAACAAGTCCTACTTATTTTCCTATTTCAATTAATGACTTAACATCAGCTCACTCTTGCCATTTAACATTTCGGAAGTTAACCTCCCTTTCCTTAATACCCTATACATTCTGCCCTTGCAATGTTCAAAAAAGCCTCCCAGATTAGTCACTTTTTCCATCCCAAAGGATCATCCGCTGTGGTTCAAAATGCAGCCATGACTGTCATGACTTGTAAGCCAAAGAGCCAGACCATCAAACCTCTATTCTACTCATAAAACCCAAGAGTAAAGGTGGTTGATAAAAGATTGATTAAGCCATGTTAGGCTGAATCAAGAAAATTGTGGAAACAATTATTAGTAGTAATATGAAAAAGAAAACTAGTAGCAGATACAGGACAATCCAATCAGCAACTTTGGTAAAGTCAAGGGATGGCCTTGGGTTTGGTCTGTTAGTAAAACTTGAACTGAAGAAACAATTGGAATAGAGATAAAAGAAAAGAAAGAATGAGCAACTTAGATGGTACCTGGGGGTAGAGGACAATAAGCTAAGGATGTGAGGGACAAATAGAAATGAACTCACCAGGCCAGGCATGGTGGCTTACGCCTATAATCCTAGCACTCTGGGAGGCTGAAGCGGGCAGATCATCTGAGCTCAGGAGTTCGAGACCAGCCTGAGCAAGAGCGAGACCGTGTTTCTACTAAAAAAAGAGAGAAATTAATTGGCCAACTAAAAATATATATAGAAAAAATTAGCCAGGCATGGTGGCTCATGCCTGTAGTCCCAGCTACTTGGAAGGCTAAGGCAGAAGGATCGCTTGATCCCAGGAATTCGAGGTTGCTGTGAGCTAGGCTGATGCCACGGCACTCTAGCCCAGGCAACAGAGTGAGACTCTGTCTCAAAAAAAAAAAACAAAAAACAAAAAGAAATGAACTCACCAAGTTGCAATAAAGGCGTCAGCAAAACAAATATGGCCAATCTGGCGTGATAGCTCCAGAAGTGTGCTGGTAAATATCTAACAACTGGCCTCCCAGGGGAAAAAGACAAATTTATATTAATTTCTATGGTGTGAGTATTCTTGCCATGGCCACTTTCAAATTACCAACCTCGACTCACTGAATAAGGAATTAGGAAGAAATGCTTGCAATTGACTCCCACGAGCCAATAGACCTGGTTCCAGCACTGGATGCCTCTCACCTTCCTGGCTTTCCAACGTCCTAGGGTGGAGGGAGCTTCAGCTCACCCAAATCAGAACCCCTCTGAACAAAGAGCCTCTCACTGACCCTAGGGTCTTTCCATCAGTTAAAAAAAACCCACCCTACTCCAAGAGCAAAATCTCTCCGATCTTGCCATAAATCAATCTGTAATCTAGTATACATTTTAAGAAAAGTACAAGGCAGAGTTAGAAACGGGCACTTGAAGAACATAGGAAAGAAAATCCCATTGGCACGAAAGAGTCGAGATTTGATCTGGATTTGGTGGGTGGGGAGAACAGGAGGGGCAGAGGCAATTCCAGACAGAGAGACTAGATTGAGACCCTGAGGTGGGGAGGAAGGTCTGTCTGGGAGCGCAGAGTCGCATGGCAGGAGTGTGGGTGGCTGTGCATGTGGGTGGAGGCTGAGCTCAAACAGCCAGCCAGGCCAGCCTGGGGTGGCCGCCCACGCTTTTGCACCATTCTCTGGCCATGAAGGGACTTTGTCAGAGCTGCACTTGGTGGAGATGACTCCTCTGGAAGCCGTGTGGCCTTTGAATGGAGTGGCAGGGCTGTGAGTGTGGACGTGCGTGTGTTGTGTGCATGCATACATGTTGGGGGAGAGGTGGGGCTGTAAGTGATGAGACTGTTGGCAAAGAGACAATAAAGAAACTGCTGCAAGGTCATGAGACCTAGGGTTAAGGGAAGTAGCAGGGAGAATTAAAAGCAAGCAGTTGTCCTGAGAGACTTTGATCAAATAAAGGGTAAACATCATTTCTACAGGTACAGTCCCTTAGGGAAGGAGGTTAAAGAGAAAGCGCTGTTGGACCCAGAATTCTGATGTTCAATAGATGAGTCGAGAAGCACCATTCACAGATGCAGACCCACACTGCGTCTTCCCCACCCCGCCTCTAACTCTGGCACAGACACTCTGTAGACACTGCAGCCCATTCGGAGTCGGCCGTGACGATTCAGGGCAAATCCCACATCTGCAGATGCCTTGGAAATCCATCATGAGCTCTTTAGAACAAATTCAAGAAACTTGATCAGACATTTCTGCTCGCTCTCTATCTTTGTAAATTTATTTTGAAATTTTAAGTTAAAATTTTAAAATAGGAAATATATTATTTGAAAGTCCAAAAATACGAATTTTTTTTTTTTTTTTGAGACAGAGTCTCACTCTGTTGCCCAGGCTAGAGTGAGTGCTGTGGCGTCAGCCTAGCTCACAGCAACCTCAAACTCCTGGGCTCAAGCAATCCTCCTGCCTCAGCCTCCCAAGTAGCTGGGACTACAGGCATGCGCCACCATGCCCGGCTAATTTTTTCTATATATTTTTTAGTTGGCCAATTAATTTATTTCTATTTTTAGTAGAAGCGGGGTCTCACTCTTGATCAGGCTGGTTTTGAACTCCTGACCTTGAGCGATCCGCCCGCCTCGGCCTCCCAGAGTGCTAGGATTACAGGCGTGAGCCACCGCGCCCGGCCAAATACGAAAAATTATTCAGTAAATATTTCACTCTCACCCTGTCCCATATCTGTCCAGCTCCTGCCTGTTCCCCTCACATGTAATCACTTTCACTATGAAGGTTTACAGAGTTTCTCATCCCTTCTGTAACCCGGATCAGTTACCTCTTCATTTTCCTGAAGTCCCTTAAATTCATTGCTCTCCTTCCATTCCCTCTGCTACCTCTCTCAAACCCAAAGCCTCGTGTCTCTGTATTCTCTTTGCCAACATTCTCTTCCCTTCACCCTCACGCCCCCAACACGCATGTGCACACACACGCACATCCACAGCCCTGCCACCCCATTCAAAGAACACACAGCTTCCAGCGTCACCTCCACCAAGTGCGGCTCTGACAAAGTCCCCCAATGGCTGGAGAATTCTGCAAAAGCGTGGGCGGCCCACCCCAGACTGGCCTGGCTGGCTACTTGAGCTCAGCCCACACATGCACACCCACCCACACTCCTGCCACGCGACTCTGCCACTCCTGGACAGGGTCCCAATCTCATCCCTCTGCCTGAAATTGTCTCTACCCCGCCTGTGCTCCCCACCTACCAAATCCAGATCAAATTTCAACTCTTTCATGGCAATAAGGATTTTCTTTTCTCTGTTCTTCAAGCACCCTTTTCAACGTCTGCCTTGCATACTTCCTATAAAGTCCACTAGCCTGTAGGTTCCTTACATCAAATGCATCCGACGTGAGCGGAGCCCATCTTGTTTCTCCTGATTCAGCGTCTACTTAGCATCTTACAAATTAAGCATGTGAGACAGAAACTGCTAGCTGTTCCCTAACTTCCAATCTGTGCTTCTCTCTTCTGGTAACAGAAGGGCTGCCTTCTAGCTGCACACATGGCCACCTCGTAAAGGTCACGTTTCCTGCCTCCCCTGTGTCAGCTCTGGCCCTGGGTGTAAGTTCACCAATGGGAAGTGAATCAAACCCGCGTCAGCTTCCAGGTTTTTCCTTTAAAGGGAAGTGTGGTCTCCCTTCCCCATCCTCCTTTTCCCTGGCTGGAATGCAGATGTGCAGGCCAGCGTATCCGTGCCGGCAGAGGTGAGCAAAGCACACCAGTCACAGAAGAGAGCAAAGACAGAAAGATCGTCCCAGCTTGCACAGGGCGCCTTCCTAGCCCCCTGAGCTGCTTATGCACAGGTGGGCACACAAGAGAAATACGTGCCCACTGTGGTTATACCACTGTTCCTTCAAGTGTACCTTAGAACAGCTGCATTTATATTCTAACTAATACACCGGGCTTCATACATGTTTGCTGAATTAAATTCATGGATGCTACATCCCAAGTTTATACAGGAAATAAGAAAATTGTGGGGATCTTCCATCATGTACTCAGATTTAAGGTTCAAGCAATCGTACCTTGCAGAACCCATCCCACGATGCCCCCCTCATCAGAAACGGAACTAACCCTGTACTTACTTTATTAATTAAATGCACTTGTGCCAGGATCAAACATACTCCAGCTGTGCCAGCAATCAGCTTCCTTGGTCGGGCCGGCTGAGTGTGGTGATTCTCTTTGCCCGGGAGGCTTTGCCACATTGGGGAAAGGAAATAAAAACTAGACATTTATCAGAATGGTGTGACCAAGTGTGGCTGCTTAATCAGGGCCCAGCAAGTGTCTTTTCAAAAACTTCCGCAACCCAGTGTCCTTTGACTTTCTTCTGTGTTTAATCTCCTAATTTTCCAAAGTGGCGGGAGCTCCAAGGAGTCAGAGCGTCACACTGATGAAGAGCTGTTTCCTCATCTATTAATTCAGCCGCTGTTCACCTGCCCCCACCTTGGAGCTGATCCTCTGAGATGCTCACAAATGAGCAGGAAATTCCCACCCCAAGGCTTCTCCTGGGCATGGGACAAGGTCCCAGGAGATGGGATGTTCTGCGTCATTTAGCGGGGGCACCCACATCTCCCTGAACTCCACTCCCCTGCCCTCTGGGCTTGTATCACGCTTCTTACAGGAACTGTGCACCACATGTTGAGTGAAATAGGAGATACAGGAAATGAGCCAGATGCCCGGGCTGGAGGGAGGGCTCACTGTTAACCAGAAGGGGACGGACAGCACAAGAGCAGCCATGTGCCATTCCCAGCCCTGGGCAGGCTACGCAGAGGAAGGCTGTGTCCGCCCATTCTAGAGACAGTTCAGGGGTTGGATTCTGGACAGCTAACTTCTTTTCTTTTTCCCTAAGCAAGAACCATTGGAAATACAAAGTTGTTTCCCTCTCTTCCTCTGCGTGTATGATGCGCATGCACACACGCACATGGCTGTTTCAAACGTGGCTGTGGACCAGTCTGGGGGTTCTGTAGACATTTAAGAGGCAAAGTGAGCTCTCAGTACACAACCCAGCTCTGGAAAGAAGTCTGAATGTGAGGTCCACTAAGTGCCCCTGACTCAGCAGCTCTAACCATGCGCCCAGCCCACTTGTGGCATTTAAAATTGGGGTGACAGGATCTCCAGGGAGTCTCAGCATCCAGCTTGGGGGTTGCCCACATAACCTCATCCTTTCCCTCCCCCTTGAACCTGAATCGCTGACCCCTGGGTCCAGACCCTCCTACTCTGAAAAAAAATTGCCAAACTCTTTTGTGCTTGCTTTATTCCTTTCATTGCTCTTTAGTCTCCTTTTCCCCAACACCATGTGCATGCAGGGTCTTAGCTCCTCCAAGGGCACTGGAAGCCTCCTGGGAGGGACTCAGCTTCTACGCCTTGGCTGTCCCCACGCGTTGCCGCGTGACGATAACTATTCAATCAGCCGGTCTGAGTCTCTGTGGGAGGATGCCTTTTCTCCTCACTTTAAGAGACAAGTGACATAGTCAAGTCGCACCCACTGTCAGACCCAGAGGCACTTGTAGGTTTGGGCTGCCTGTCCTCGGGCGTGAGAAGAAAAGCAGAGACCAGCGTACACTGAGGTCTCCTCGGTGTGGCCCGAGGCAAACTGTCCCCTCTCTTCTCTCCATATCTTCTAGCTTCTGGGACAAAGCCAGTAAACAACTCGGCCAGTAGAACTGACTTGTAACAATTAGAAGGGGAATTAGATGATATAAACTATAGTACTTACTGGTGATGGTTCAAACACAGCTAAACTGTCCTTATCAACAGGTGACAGGCAAGTCAGAAGAGACTGCACCAGCCCCGCTGTCTCTCCCTAGAAGGCTGCGAGACACCCCGAGACCCACCTGGAGTGTCCCCAGAGCTCAAGGCCACCTTCCCCGGGGGCCCCGTGGGGACAGGGATGTCTTCCTACAGGGAAAAAAACCTGGCTCTACACAAAATGGCTTCTTTCCACAGCTGGAGGAGGAGTGGGCGGCTTCCACCTGTTGACATCAGGACAACGCTCACCTTCTGACTTTTCCCAGAGGCCCCAAACACCTCAGGACCTGCAGCCCTGGGGCTAGCATGTGTGTGAGGGCTGGCCCCCTGTTCCTGGAGGAGTTCCCAGCCCCCTCTCCTCACCAGGGCTCAGCTCTGCGCAGGGAGCGGCAGGGACACCCAGGCGCATTTCCATCCTCTTCCTCTGCCCTCCCCGCCTGCCCCCGTGCAGCAGCCCCCACAGCTCCTCAGGGGAGACAGGCCTGTCCCATGGCCTCTGCCCTGTGCTGCCTGCCTGGCTGCTCTCCTCGCAGGGGGCCCATCCAGCTGTGCTTGCACTCACCGTCTCCGACAGCTCTTTCCTGCAGCCGTGGGCTGGGCCCGGCTCTCCACTGCTCTCATCGCTGCTGATGTGCTGTCACTTTCCTCACACATGGTGCCCATTGCCCTTTTCCCCTCTAGAATGTGAGTCCCACGAGGACTGTTTGGTTCTCTGCTGCATCCTCCGCACCTAGAACATGCCAGGTAAATAGTAGATGCTCAAATGCACTAAAAAAAAATTATTAAGTAAATTAAGGAATTACTGTCATTACTATTGTTAAGCACGTGGGGTTCGAGTCCCCCTTGGCATGAGCACGGGCAACAATCCCCCAGGAGCTGGCCCCAGAGATGCAGGATGCACAGTGTGAGTTTGCCAGGGCTGCCCTAACAAAGGACCACAGACCCGGGGGCTTAGCAACAGCAATGTCTCGTCTCACAGTCCTGGAGGCTGGAAGTCTGAGATCAAGGTGTCAGCAGTGTGTGTACCTTCTGAGGAGAGTGAGAGAAACTGTACCCTGCCTCTTGTCTAGTTTCTCCTGGCTTGCTGGCGATCTTTGCTGTTCCTCGGCTTGTAGAAGCATCACCCCAATCTCTGCCATTATCTTCACGTGGCATTATTCCTGTGTGTATGTGTGTCTGTGCCCCAATTTTCCCTTTTTACAAGGACACCAGTCATATTGGATTAGGGCCTGACCTAATGACCTCATCTTAACATCTGCAATGACCCTATTTCCAAATAAGGTCACATCCTCTGGGGTTATAGGGGGCTGGGGGAGGGGAAACACAATTCAACCCATAACACTTCCATCTTGTCTAGAGACAGGAAGGTTGCCTTTGGGGCAATGTCTTCTCTTCACTGCTTCTCAAGGGAAGGAGCATGGACATCAAGTGGAATTGGCCCAAGACGAGCCTAATGTCTATGTCTACCTTCCCCAGGCCTTCCCCTTGCAGGACCATTGTCTGGGCAGTGTAGGTGTCCTGGTCTTCTACTCCAGCAGTCTCCAACCTTTTTGGCACCAGGGACCAGTTTCATGGAAGACAATTTTTCCATGGACTGGGGTTGGGTAGGGGAGGCGGAGCTCAGGTGGTGACGCGAGTGATGGGGAGCAGCTGCAAATACAGATAAAGCTGCACTTGCTCACCTGCTGCTCACCTCCTGCTGGGCGGCCCGGTCCCTAACAGGCCAAGGACCAGTACCAGTTTGTGGCCTGCAGAATGGGAATGGCAGCTCTACTCCCTGCAGCCCAGAGAAAGGCCACCTGCCCACCCAGCACCCTGTAGGTCCCCTGATTGTGCAGCCCCTGGGCTGGATCTATATTGATTCATCAGCAAAGACGACTCGAGTCCCTTCTGTCTAGCTACAGCCCCTCACTGGGGAGAGCACGTCAGTGTCCCAATATAAATTTTGCTCAAATAGCGCTCCTTAGTGAGAGCATCAACCCTGAAAACCCAGACTGAGGGTATAAGCGCAAATGAATCCCTCCGGCAAGTGGGGGCTCATGGAAGATGAGCTCAAATAGCACACGCTGAAACTGCAGCTGGGGACAGGCCGGGAGGAATTTCCTGAGAGCCTGGGGCAGGTAAAGCTGCCAGCACCTAACTAGGGCACCAGGCATTCAGTTCCTGATACAAATGCTTTGAGAAATAGCGACGATGAGATTTACCTTGAGCAGGAACCAGTATATCTTCTGCAAACAGCACACAGATCTTTGAGACTCAGTGGGATTTATTAGAGTTGCCTGTCAGCATCACACACACGCCATGCTGGTGTGGGTGTCCCACCACGAGCCCCCGTTCCTGGTGTTCTGTAACCTGCAGTACGTCGCTGGGGCAGCCCCTCCTGGAGCCTCGCCCAGGTTTTAACCAGTGTGCATTTGCCCCCAGAAAGGGCGCTAAAGAACACCGGGAATGCTGTCATTTTACAACCCGTGGCATTTTGATTTTACTGGAAGTAAAACTGGAATTTCTGAAACCCAGTGGTGTAAGCTTGTGTGTGTGTGTGACCTCAGAAAAGCCTGAACCCCAATTTCCTAGTGCTATCTACAAAATCATACTTCCTTCACTGCTGGATGCAGGGATGAGATAACTGAGTGCCCTGCACATAGTAGGTACGTGCTAAATGCAGAGAGTCTTAGTTGAAGAAGAAAAACCTTCCAGGAATGTTCAGGAACATGCTAGCAGCTGCATACACGGGGGTAGGGGGTGGGGGGCGTTTTCACACCCGCCGTTCCTGGGGTGCCTGCGGCAGTCCAAGGCGAGAGCCCAGGAAGACTTGGGGGTCTCAGCACAGTGCAGTCTGTGGCACCTTCTCTCCTGCCCAGATTTAAATTAAAGTACAAAATTTGCATTCAGTCCCCTCAGGGCCTGGCTCGGTGACCAAAGTCTCAGGTTTGAAATACTTCTGCTCCAGGGAACTGCAGGTTCCAGTCCCTGAGGGATTTCTGCTAGGCCTGGCATCGCTGGGAGACTCGTCATTTGAACAAGTGCAGTTTGGGGAAGGCAGCCCTCTGCAGGAGGCTCTGGAAAGGAGAGGTGGAGGCTTGCGGGAGGGCGTGGAGGGTCAGAGCTTTCTCAGGGTGTTCCCCGTGTCCTTGCCAGATGTCACACATGCCCGTAAAACTTAGGGGGAACCAGAGAAAGCTCAGAATATCTGCATGCCGGGCCTAGCTACCTCCTCGTCTTTCCTGCGAATCCTCCAGCATCCGCTTCCTTCCCACCCCCCTCTGCCGCCCTTCCAGCGGGGCTTCTGAAGAATGGGCGAGCTTCTGCCGAGACCCTTTCCAACCTGGAGATCGGCCTTGCTCTCTCCCAGCCACAGCCTGTGGGCGAGTTAGTCTAGCTCAGCGGTGACAGCTGTGGACTGCAGAATCAGCTGGCCAGTGTGTAAATCCTGGCTTTCCCAGGCCTGCCTGTGTGGCCTGGGGCATCTCCTATGGCTCACACCAAAAAGTGGGCTTGTCTCTGCATTTTCGAAAACACCCCAGGTATCCACTCTAAGGTACTGCCGCAGTCCCCCGCTGCCCTGAGCTTGGGGACTCATAGGACAAAGGGGTCTCCAAGCAAGCTCCCCAGTAGCCTTCTAGTTGCCCAGGCTGGAGTAGCACGAAGCACCAGGGTGGCCGAGGCTCCGTAACAACTGAGCTGCACACTTACAAGCCACTTCCGTTATACTCCCCAAACTTCCACGGTCACGACAGGCTGAGAATTTCTGTGGCTTTGTAGGGACCATCACTCTCAGGGCTCTGACATGCATGGGGAAGTATAGAGGGCTATAGAGAGAAGGCAAGAGGAGGAGCAAGAGACGGACCCTGTCCCAAGTTGGATTCCCCAAGAAGGACAGAGATTAATGTGCAGAGTGTTAATTAGGGCAGACACATGGGACCGATGCCTGTAGAAGGGACAGGCGGGTGGGCAGAAGGAGAAGTTGGGCTGTGACATGATCTCAACAGAGGCCTCAGCCGACCGCACAGGAAGCCCCATAGCTGGGGTGGCCCTACAGAGTTGTCCCAAGTTGGGGAGGGAAGCCAGGCCTCCTACCTCCCATGCGGATCAGTCATTGGATGTGCCCTGCCCCGGGAAGGGGTCCCAGCTCCCTCAGCAAGGCAGTGCCCAGAGACAGTGCAGATGGCCAAGGGCTCACTTCCTGCAGCACGCCCGCACCTGGCAGTCTACGTCCTTGGGTCCTGAAGGGAGCTACCTACGGGCAGCACATCACAGTGCCCACCACCTGCCCCACCAGGACTGCCTCCTCCTGCAAGAGCAGACACATCACTCACACTGGGGGAGCCAGAGGTCTTTCTTAGTGCAGTTAGGAGAGGGAATTTCATCTTGGCCAGGGGCGCTCCCAGGCCTATCTCTGCAGCTAAATCTAAAACTGTGCCCCAGTCACCCAATGCCTTGACAAACAGCAAGAAGAATTCCAAATTGTAGAGTCTTAGAGTCAGAAAGAAATGGGGAGATCATCTGATCAAACTCTCACCCAATGTGAAGACGCCCACGGCATCCCCAGCCTCTGCCTGAGCCTCCTAATGCCTGGGCTGGGGGCAGGGGGCTCCTTCTACCACAGGCCCGACACCGCTATTTACTAAACCTCTCGGGAAAGATCACACTTGTAACCCACCAAAGAAATCCCTCAGTCATAGATCATTCTTCAGCTGTTAGAAGACAGATATTCTGTTTCTTTCCATGGGCACCAACCATGAGCCTCCTGGGCCCTTGTTCATTCATTTGACAAGCACTGTATTCCTGCCTGCCCGCCAAGCCCTTTCGTGTACACTGAGTCACTCAGTCTTCGTAAGAGTGTTCACAAGGATGACACGGTCAGCATTGTTGTCCTTGGTTCCTGCCCTGGGAAATGATGGAAGTTTCGCAGAAAAGGGGGACATTGAGTTGGATCTGGAAGCATGAATAGGAAGTCTCCTATCCTGGAAGAAATGGCATTCCAGGCTAGGGGTAGGACTTACAAAGACCTGGAGCACTGGAGAGCTTAGCGTGTTTGGGGAAAGCTCTGGGTATGGCTGGAGCAGTGGTTCTCAACTGGGGACAGTTGCTCCCCAGGGGACATTGGGCAATGTCTAGAGACATTTTTGTCATAACTTTGGGTGTGTCCTACTGGCATCTAGTTAGTGTAGGCCAATAATGCTGCTTACCGACCCACAATTCACAGGACAGTCCCCACAAAAAAACTTATCTATTCAAAAATGTCAGTAGTGCCGAGAGTGAAGACTGCTAGGCTGGAGAACTGGGGAGGGCGGATGGTGAACCGGTAAACTGGAACTACATTCTGAAGGCCAAGCTAAGAGGCTTGGTATCTCCCCGGTGCTTGCAGGATTCAGAGCCTAGATTTGGTGAGACCATGGAAGAATGATTTAGAGCAGGGGTCCCCCTTTTAAACAGGGGGCCAGTTCACTGTCCCTCAGACCATTGGAGGGCCGGACTATAGGTTTAAAAAAAACTATGAACAAATTCCTATGCACACTGCACATATCTTATTTTGAAGTAAAAAAACAAAACGGGCAAAAACACTTGGCAGCTGGATAAATGTCCTCGGCGGGCCGCATGTGGCCCACGGGCCATAGTTTGAGGACCCCTGGGAGCAAGCTGAGTCTGAGATCTGGGAGATCACCTAGGAGATCATTCATCCTTTCACTCATTTATTAAACATGTAATGAGCATCTATTGCATACCAGCCTCTGCCCTAGTGCCTGGGATGTAATGATGAGTAAAACAGCCCCAGTTCCTGCCCTTGTGGGTTTTACAGTCTAAGTGAGGAGGAGAGACACTATTTGAATAAGCCCACAGATGTGTCACCACACACTGGCAGGTGCAATGAGGCTACAGTAAGGACTGATCAAGGAAAGTTCCAAAGAGAAGAAAGTTTGCAGCCACTGTCACAAAGATAAAGAATCTAGGCAGGAGGTCTTTATGGGCAAAAACAAAGAGAGGATGGGCCAACTCAAGATAAATGCTTGAGGCAGAGTCCATGGGACTTTGTAGACTTGCTGTCATGGTGGATGAGGAGAAACCAGGGCCTGCCTGGTTCTGGTTCCAGGCACTGCATTGAGGGAGGGGGTGGCCGTATCAGGTGGGAACAGTGAAGGAAGAAGAAACTGAGGGTCAGAGTGACACCATTGACCTGTAATAGACAACTTTCCAGCACATGGGGGTTCCTGGCACCCTTTGGGAACTGTGACACATGGAAGTAATTCAATGACAAGCCATTTGTCAGAGCTGCTGTCTCCCACTCCCATTTATTTCATTTGAACCTTGTTGCTTCTGGAAGAGCCCCTGATGATGAAGCCAAACTCCATTTTACACGTGAAGCCCCTGAGGCCAGAGGGGCTGGGGGGCACCCCCAAGGTCCCCCAGCCAGTTAGTGGTTCAGCCAAACCCCAGCCCTGAACACAGAGAGCGAAGGCAGAGCCCCGCCTTCCACACCCCACATTTCACGTCCCCCAAACCGAGGTGCCCTGACCAGTTCTCTGGCCAAGGCAGCTTGGGCTCAATTGACTCAGAAGCATTTCCCCACGTTGCCTCTTCCCGGGAGTGAGGTCGTAACAAGAGAATGCGGGGCTTGCAGGGAGGCTGAGCTCCCCCCAGGAAGCAAAGACAAGCTCTGGACAAGGCCCGGGAATTCCACCGGGGAGAAGGCATAGACAGCCTCCAGGTCAGCGTACTGCCCTGCGGCTCATCCAGCGCCTGGGATGCAGTCTCCCTGGACGCTCCTCGTCCAACCAGCTGTTAAACAGGACTCTTCCTATCGCTGAGTGCTGCCTGAGGCCCCAAAACTGAGAACACTAGGTGCTCAAACCCCAGCATTCAGAGCGAGGCGCTGGATTATCCAGCAAATAGCCTTCCCTTACCCTGGCTGAGGCGGTGATGGGCAGCGCTGGAGAAGCGGTGGGAGTCGGAAGTCAGGAGCGTGAGGAAGCGGTAGGAGGGACTTCCTCCGAGGGGTCGGGCTGTGTGGGAAGCGTCTCCTGGGCATGGGAGACGGAGGGAGGGGTCGTCAAGGAAATACTCTCGAGGACAGTGCGGTTGTGCCTCCTGGACTGTGGTGAGGTGGCGCCTGCTTCTGGGCGGGCCCTAAGAAGCCCCTCAGCCAGCCTGGGGAAGGGGCGGGAAGGAGACTCCAACAGAGGGATGGATGGGCTTGGGGAGCCCGGGGAGGAGGAGGCATTGCCCACGTGAGTCCCTGCATATGGGAGACCTCAGGAAGGAGCACGTCTCCAAAGAACCTACAGAAGCACCCACATTTGGGCATCCCTGCGGGCCTTGACTCCAGATTACAGCCTCATCATCTGGATTCTGTGCACTTGGCCCCCTTTGCCCTCAGGCTGGTCCCTGAAAGGGCCAAAAGAACAGCGATGGGGTGAGTGAGAGGGAAGGTGGAACAAGGAAGAGAGACCTTCCCACTGCAGGCCTCCGAGATCAGGCCCACGCTGTATGGGCACACGTGCATGTGTGTACATGCATGTGCGTGTGCGCATGTGTATTGTGTGTACGTGTGTGTGAATGCATGTGTGTGCACGTGTATTGTGTGCACGTGTACATGTGTGTATGTGTTTATGTATGTGCATGCATGTGTGTGCATGTGTATTGTGTTCATATGTGTGTACATGTGTGTGCACGTGTATTGTGTGCATGTGTACATGTGTTTATGTGTGTGCACGTGTATTGTGTGCATGTGTGTGCGTGCACATGTGTATTGTGTGCATGTGTACATATGTGTGTGTTTATGTGTGCATGTGTATTGTGTGCGTGTGTGCATGCATGTGTGCGCACATGTGTATTGTGTGCATATGTGTGTACATGTGTGCATGTGTGTGAGTGTGTATGTGTGTGGGAGTGTGTGGGAGTGCATGTGTGTGCACCTCTGCAGTTGTGAGCGTCAGGCAGGGTTGAAGATTTGAAATATGAGTGAGTAGAGCTTGGATTTAGATGTACTAGATTTTTAATATTTGTGGAAAATTAAGCTATTTTGGATGATGAAACTGAGCTCCAGTGGAAAAGCCCTGTGACCCTCAGAGACGTGGACGGAAGCCTCAGGCTGTAGCACCTTCCCAAGCTCGCCTCAGACAGTAACCTGTCCACATCCGTGCAAAGCAGCTTGTGTCTGGGCTGCTCGTGCCCCGGCTGGGCGCTGCGGCCGGGGCGGGGAAGGGCCAGCCAGCGTCAGGAGGGACAAGCCCAGTCCTGGGCACATTGTGGCCTCTCTGGGAACCGGAGAGCCTGCCCAGAAACCATGTCACTGTGCTTTTGGGGATCAGGATGAGGAGCCAGGGCTGGGCTTGCCAGAAAGAAAATACCAGGCCTCAGAACCAAGCCCGAAGCTCCATGGGCGTCTGTGACTGCAGCCCAGCCTAGCCCACCGGGAGCCCAGCCTCGGGCTCATTCCTGACCCGGACGTTGGCCTCCTACCTCCTTCCACATGGAACAGTGGAAACGGCCTTGCCTCCCCCAGCGCGGATGAGAACATGCTGGCCGCAGCCTCTGCAGGCATTTCCTTCCTGGGAAGCTGCTGCGGTCACAGAGGAACCCCTCGCCTAAGCATCGTCCCTGCTGGGCGCTGTGACAACAATGCCTGGGAACACTTGTGTCCCAACAAAGCAGGAACTGGCCCCTCTTAGTGCCCGGGGAAGGGACGGGCAGGGATGGAGAGTTTAAATCTATAAAGACCTATTTTGTCATTGTAAAATGGAAAGTTAATTAATTAACTAATTTAATTAAAGCCATATAGATGGGAGAAGGAAAGTGACCCTACTTAGATTATCTACAGCTTCAAACTTCTCATTCATTTATTCCTAGTGTCCCATTCCCGAATCCAAATTCTAAGCCAACGGCCCCAGAACCCTCCTTGTCCCCCAGATCATAAAGGGCAGACGCGGAGGCGGGACGGCTCCGCATTCAGTCAACAGGCCCTGCCGATTCTTCTTGCTCCCACGGTGACTTCAGCACTTGTCTTTTTTTGAAAGAGAGACAGGGAACGAAGAGAAAAAAATACATGTGTATAGTTAAAACCTCAGCTCCTGATTTTGAATTCAGTCAGCCCACTTACGATTCAAGAATAGTAGCATGCTCAGTGATGTAAGAGCTAGAAATACAGATAATAATAAGTACCCCATAGGATTGCCGTGGAGACAGATACGAGGGTGACCCAGTTGAACAGAGTGTAGAGTCGGAGTCAGGCAGAAACAGGCCTGTGTCTAAAACTTCTTGAAACCTTGCACACCAGCCTCAAAAGGCCGTTGTGAAGATCGGTTATAAACTTCCCAGTGCGGCGTCTGGCATTCGTCGGCCTTGGTGAATAGTAGGAAATGTGAGGCACTTGGCACCGTGGTAGGCACAGCTGCAGGTCCCAGGGATGGCAGCAGTCAGGTGACAGGATGGGGGTGGGAAGAGAACTGGAAGGCTCCCTGTGGGAGAAGCCAGGGAAGACCTGTCGGACAGGCAGGTGGCTCAGTCTGGCAAATTTGGCTTCAGGTCTCACAACTGAGGCAGTTTCTATCCTGGCTGGAAGCTTTCAGTGGGGACAGTCCCACCCCCAGGGTGCCTTCAGGGGGAGCGAGGTGCTCCATCATGGGGCCTGGCTGGAGGAGGGAGTCTGAGGTCAGGGAGGAGGGCACGTCTTGACACACATATTTACAAATATAAAGGAGGACTAAACCCCGAACCATGATCAGCAACATTTGACCTCACCTGGCAGTGGCTGCGCTCCCCAGCCCATTCGCAAGGTCTGGAATTCTGCAGGACCCATAGGAACGCAGTGGCTTGGAGGAGTTCACCACCCAACTCTTCTCCTGTCTCAGTCTGAAGCTTCTATTGAGCTCTGAGATTCGATAATAAAGAAAGAGGCCACTGCTTACATCCCGAGTCTTTTGTGCATACTGTTCCTGCCCCAGTGGGTTGCAGGTTTTCTGCAGAGAAAAAAGACAGCCACTTCTATTGAGCCTCTTTGTGGTCCCCAGCTTTTCCCCAACCTTCTTGATGACAAGTTTCTCTCCCTCCAGTCGTGCACCTTCATCTCGGGAGCCAGAGTGGAGAGGTTTCCATATCAAGGCGAGGGTACCTGGTCAGGGGCTATAGGTGGGGCGGTGGGCTGGGCTAGGGCTGAGAACTAGGGAGGATATCTTTCTAACAAAAGGTGGTTCTCACCAGGCCTTAAACAGTCTGTGATGAGAGGAAAATGGTGCGTGTTTCTTCAGGTGGACTTAAGATGAGAACCCGGAGGAAGCAAAGCTGGCTCAGAGCCCAGCTAAATAAGCCGAGGGCAAAGGGGCAAAAAATGGAGCAACCCAGGAAAATGGTTAAAGAAAAAAGTGGTACAAACCTGAGGCTCTTATATATGTATCAAAACTTGGGTTAAAAATAATTTGTTAAATAGTTCATGTAAGTTCATGATATAAAATTCTAAAGATAAAAATGAAAAGCCTCCCCTTCTACCCCTGTATCCTAACCAAGCAGATCCCCTACCTAGATGAACAATTTCTTGTCCTTATTGACCATTTCTTGTATATTTTTGAGAGGTAATCTATGCATCTATAAGCATATATATTACATATAGAATATACATATTATTTGTATACGTAGAATCTTCCCCACTCCATAAATGGAAGTAAGCTGCGTGTATTGTTCGGACTTGTTTTTTCTCCACTTAGCAATACATCTTGGAAACTGTTCAATAGCTCGAATTATTTACAGTTAAATATATTTACCTGCTTTAAAAGTGTCTTTTGACCTCCAGCTCTAAATATTTGGAAATCAGTGTATTTGCCTTCTTTTTTCCTTTCAGAACCTCACATCTCACTCAAACACATTATTTCTGCCTTGCAATGGCATGTGATGCTTGTGCTCTGTATTACACCCTCATGCCCACAAGCGTTTTCTTAGTGATCCTCAGTCCTGCACTTGAATGCATTCAGTGCTCACCGCCTCTCCTTTTGCCAAAGTTTCTCCACTGATCTCTTGGTTGACCAAAATTTGCTTTCTTCAAAAAGCAGCTCTGTCAACAGAGCTGTTGGTCTTGTCTCCTGCTTTTCTACTTGATCAGCATGCTTTCTGGGTAGAAAATTCTTGGATTCCTCATTTTCTTTTCATGATTTGGAAAAGTATTTATTATTGCTACAGAAAAGTTTAACATCAACCTGATGTTTTCTCCTGTATAGGCAACTTTTCCTCTTTGTTAAGATGCTCCCAGTATTCTTTCCTTATCTTTGAATTCTAGTTACTTTACTATGATTTGATGCTTACTGTGCCAATTTTTCTTGGAACCTGATATGTCTTTGTAAGTATAAATTCAAGTCTTCTTTTATTTCCGTAAATATTTTGGGGTCAGATCTTTGAGTATCCTCTGCTTTGTTCTTTCCTATAGGATGCTATTTGTGGATATCATTAGACCGACATCCTTATCCATTATTTTCACATTACTCTTGTCAAACTCTTCTTCATTTCCAATTCATTTCACCTGCTTTTCAGTCCTTTCCTTCGTGTTCTCCGTGTGTTTTCAGCACTGTTTATTCCCTTCTGTGCCTATTCCAATGTGGCTTCACCTCTGTGTCTTCTCCCTGGGTGCTCGTAGCGCCTTGGCAGTGCAGCGTGGTGGTTAAAAGCGAGGGCTCTGAAGTCAGGGTTACCGGGATATAATCCTGGTTGATTATTTGACTTTTGGTGCTTCGTCTTTAAAATGAATAAGATGAGAGCACCTACCTAAAGGGCTGTTGTAAGGATGGATAAGTTAATACGTAAAAGCACTTTGAACCATGATGGGCACATTTTAAGGTCTGTTTGTGAATTAACAAAAGGAAATAATAATAATAATAATAATAGCTTATTCTTCCCTGAGCTCTCATATTTCTGCTTGGAGCTCCTGGATTGATGTGTAATATTTTTTGAATTCATTCATTTTTTAAGTGGAGTTGTGATTTTCATCTACTTGATGGCCACGTTTTTCTGGTGCCTGTTTTTTTTATCATTTATTTTTCTTACTCCTTTTCTTGTGTTTTTCTTGTAACATGTTTGTATAGATCATATACTAATTCTTTCTTGATTTATCTTTCAATGAGGCTGGTTCTCCCTGGACCAGCCTTTTGCAGGGCATTCCTAGGGGACAGACCAGCCGGCGATTCAGACCAGCAGAAATTCTCTGCATGCTCGTAGAGTTGTGCATGTGAGTGAGTTATCTTATCCTCTGCAGAAATCAACAGTTTCAAGGCTGTGTATCATGTGGCGTCTCTCTTCCCCATCCTCTCCAACAAATTGGCTCTTCAAACATGATTTATATGTGCCCCTCATGTGACCTCATATCTCTGCCCCTTGCTGGTATCAAACAGGGGCCAGAGAAGATCCTACCACCTGCTGGCGTACCCTATTGCCACCGATTCCAACAAAAGAGGGGTGGTCGTGCCCTTTGGGATGTGGAATATGATGATAGAGGATGAGTTTCTGTTTCTTGGTTTTCTTCTTTACTTCTGGTAGGTTGTGGCTTTCGCGGCTTGTGAGAGGAGAGGGGAGCCCTAGTATTGCCTTTGTCTTCAATGCATTTATGAGCCATTCAGACCCTGTAACACAACCACGCGGGGAGAGGGAGGCTTCCGAGTGACTGAAAGGCCTGTGCTGTTAGTAAAGCCACCTTCCCTGTACAGCAAAGCCCACCTCACCACGGTTTTAATAATCAGAGATCCGGCCCCTGCTCTGGGGAACATAAAGCGTTTCTACCGCGTCTCGCAATCTCCTTCCTCTGCGTATGTGCTTCGCAACCATTATTGCAACCTCTGCCATAGTGCTAACTGGAGAATCCAGACGAGCCAGGTACTTCGTTTCGGTTGATTTATTGTTGAAAGGTTACGTTCACTCCCTGACTAACAGACACGGAGCCTTTCTCCCCTCAGAGTTACCAGAACCAGAAGCACTGACTGACTGGGTAAAAGTCAGATGGCGATATTTTTAAATGTCTCCTTAATTAAAAAAAAAAAAAATTAAAAAAGCAGCAGCGTCTGAGGGCTTGTCTAATTTGCTCTTTACTGCACTCGAGCAGGTCAGGCAGGGACTCCTGAGTCACAAGTCAGTGAGGCAGAAAGTCATTTGTTACCTGGAATGAGAACATCGGTTGGAAATGCCTTGAAAATGCAGATGGTCCCTGACTTAGGATGGTTCGACTTAGGATTTTTCGACTTTGCAATGGCGTGAAAGCGATACGCGTTCAGTAGAAACTGTACTTGGGGCGCCTGTACGACCATCCTGTTTTTCACTTTCAGTTCAGGATTCAATGAATTCCATGAGGTATTCAACACTTTAGTGTAAAATGGGCTTTGTGTGAGATGATTTTGCCCAACCAGTGGCTAATGTAAGTGTTCTGAGCATGTTTAAGGTAGGCTAAGCTAAGCTATGATATTTGATAGGTTAAGTATATTCAATGCATTTTTGATTTATGATATTTTCAATTTAGGATGGGTGTATTGGGACATAACCTCATCGTACATCGAGGAAGCCATCCTACAGGAAGCCACTTTCTCTACCGAGATTCCTGTGCATAGCAAGACCACGTCCCACCAGGAAGGCCCCAGAGGGAACAAACCACTGCTCAAAGACACGTTATAAAGCGTGTGGTGAAACTTCAGGGCTGTCAGACAAACTGCTCAGAGACAGAGGCACATGAGAAGGTCATCGAGCCAGAGAGAAACACACCGCCCCACTTCAATTCCACCTGAACCGTTGGCAGGGTACCCATGAAAACCCAGCGGGACCTGAAGGGCAAAGAGACCTTGACTGGGAATTCTCTACCTCGCACTTTAAAGAAATGTGTTTCACACATCATCATCGGTTCTGAGTCCCCCCAGTCTCCTAGAGTGACAGCAATCAAAATTGATTTGGGGAATTTCATCCACAAATTAGATTTACCGGTTCTCAATATGGAAGCTCGGTGGCTTTGTGTCGCCGCCACTGAGGGGACCTGAGGGTTTGAAGTGTAGCATGTAAAGGACAGAAAGGCATTTGATCAGCAGGCACAAGTGAACGGCTTAAAAGTGGGCAGGTGCAGCTCTGGGAGCCACGTGACCTGTCAGGGCCAGCATGATTCTAGGAAGACTCATTCTTGCAAGGTTACTGCCTAATGTCCTCCAGGATCACTGTTCTCAAGGTGCTATGTCTACGGGCTAATGCTTCTTGCCATAGGAAGCCATCCTGTGTAAAGTTGGATTGCAAGAGAATGTTTTCACTGAATATTTCTGGTCTCTACTCGTGGTTTTCACTAGGAGGAAGCTCTGTCAGCGTCTAGCCTATAGGTGTTCTCTCGGTACATGTGGCGTCTCTGTGCAGCTCACCCTCTGCCATGGTGGCACACGGTCCCCCTGGGTGGTGGGTGGAATCGCAGAGAGAGAAGTGCTCCTGTGCAGAGCTGCTGGCAGAGAAGGCGGCAGGGTTTGACACCGGGGGCTGCGATCTAGCTTTGCCCAGAGCCCAACCTCAAACCTACTTTTCCAGTCCATCTTGTTGCATAATCGACCCTTTATGTAATCCTTGGGAATGTTGGATGTGAAGGCAAAATAAAAATGATCTTTAAAACCGTGCTGCTTGTACAGATTCCTGGGTTCCCCACTAAAAGTCAAAAATCACAGGTCTAGGTTGGGATCCAGGAATTAGCCTGTCTCGCTGCCCCTCAGCTGGTTCTGATCCAGGAAGTTCACGGACCAGACTTCGACAAACACTGCTATCCTAGATGATTCAAATATTAAGTAGATTAAGAAAATAATAATGGGTTTGTACTCCGTTTCCACTATTGGCTACTAACCACTGGCCAGAAAGCAGATGTGAGGACATAATCCGGATTAGTCAACTTGGACCCTGAGGCAGCAAATGCAGATGGGCCCTGGACTGCCCATGACTGCACTGTCAGGTGAGCTATTAAGCTTCTATTTCATTTCAAACACACACGTGGACAGACAGACATGCACAAAATTGGGTTTCCTTAACTCTGGTGAGAATGCAATTGATCATGTTATGTCATTCTATTGAGCAAAAATGTGAAAGCTCAGAAAGTTGTTCGAGAGTTCCATCCACCTTGCTTCACTCATTTTAAAATTCATTTTGGCAACTTTTCTTGAGGGTCAGAACTATGCCTTATATTTCTTTGGATCCTCGACAGTGCTAAGAGAATAGTACATGCTGAAAAACACAATAATTAGTTCCAGGAGAAGCAGGAGAGCCTGATCACTTATGAGTGTGATGTGGAGCCAGTTTTCTGAGTTTGAATCTGCTGCTTACTTGCTCTGTGACTTTGGACAACCTTTCCGAGTCTCAGTTTCCTCATTGGTAAAATAAGGAAGATAATAACACGTGCCTTATAGGATCTTGGGAGGAACAAATGAGTTGATCCATATAAAATATGGTACACACTGAGTGTGAAATGTGGTTGCTATGATGATGATGATGATGGTTAATTATGGTGATAATAACAAAAACTATATTGTAGGACCAAAATGTGGTCCCTGGTCCCTCCTGTCCTTTCCATGTCTGTAGATTCTAAAACAGAAGCAATGTTCATATCATTCTGAAGGATATTTCATCTTTTCTACATTTTGTATCACTTAAAGGAACATATTTGCAAGGCAGCAGCCCATTTAAATACCACCCGTGGAGGAAACACAAAATTCCTTTATACCAGCCTCTGTTTGAAGGTACCACATCCTTCAAGTTAGAATTTATCAGTGGAGCCAAAGGATTTTTTTTTCTGAATACTAATATACACAGTGAAATAAGGCAATTTCTTTCAAAAAGCAAATTTTTTGCCCCTTCTTCCTGCTTCTACCTTGAGTAGGAAGGTATTTCTAGTTTGGCTCTAAGAATGAAGAGAAGAGGAAAAAGGCTGTTTGCTTCCTGTCCCACTTGAGACCTGGGTTCTCCGTCCAGGAGTGAGTTACCTCCTCATAGCCCAGACTTTTACACAGAGGAGTCTAGTGTCTAAGACAGAGTCACCAGGCCTGTGAATATGGATCACCAAAACACACTTCAAGCTTTACAGCATATGCGGACATTTAGGAAGTCATGTTTCTCATTTTGCTACTCTTTCAACTTTTCTGTATTTTTGAAAATTTCAGAATAAGAAGGTGGAAAAAGGAAAAAAGCAAAAAAATAAAAATAAAAAAATAAAAAACGACAGTAGGGAGGAATAGGGATTATTGCTTTCTTATCTAACGTTAAGCCACCAAGATTCTCTAAAATGTAGAGAAGATAAAATTCTTGCCAAGTGACAGCACAGGGTAGGCGAAGTTCAGAATATTCCTAAGGCAGTTCTATCTGCAAGGCTGCCCATCAGAAGGCTATTATTGTTCCTGGCACAGAAGACACAAAATGATGATTACACAGCTGAAAATAAATCTCCTCCCTTGAATCCCACATCCCAACAAATACGGGTGCCCTGCTTGGCCATGTCTGACCCTCCTGCTTGTGTCTGGGGCCAAGCTGTGATGGAGTCTTCCGAATTTTCCAAAGTAGAACTCAGAGAAGACAGTCCTCTGGCGGAGAAACTGTGAGATGTGAGGATCAGAGAAGCTTGTTTTCTACCCATGGAGAAACTATTTTAAGAGAATAAAGTCAACATGCAGAGAACAAAGATAACAAGAGCTCAGAGGACTGAGTGCTGGAACGAGCCCCCAGTGAGAGGTCAGGAAGATGAAGAAGGGCTGGCAAAGGTTTATGTCTCACTGACAATTCAATCAGGGAAATGAACATTTTCGGGACTCTCTATTTTGGATCAAATTTTCTTTATTCATTCCCTGTCTCATGGTTATATATAACATTGTAAAACCAAAGACTCCTGATGTTTATATCCAGCCCTGAGCTTTCTCCTGAACTAACTCCTACTGGACAGCTCCACTTGGGTGTCTTACAGGCATCTCAAATTTAACGTGCAAAACTGAACTCCTAGTCTTCCTCCAAATACACTTGCTCCTAGAATCGTCTCCATTTCAGTTAATGGGAACTTCTTCCTTCCAATTACTCAAGTTTAAAATTCTAAGGTCATTTTCGATGCCTCTCTTTCTCACATGCTAAATCTAATATCAGAAAATGGCTCAACTTTCCAGATATGCAGACTCTAGCCACTATCCCCACTGACCTCACCAGGCCAAGAGCCATCACTTTTTTTTTTGCCTAGATTATTCTAATAACCTTTTAATTCGTCTCTCTGCTTCTCTCTTGCTGTTCTAACCACACAGCAGCCAGCCATTGGCTTCGCATCTCACTTATAAGTCAGATCATACGATGCGTCTCTCTGCTTTGGATCCTTCAAAAACAGAGAAAAATCCTTACTATGACCTACAAACCCCTATGGAGCTGCAACTTGCCTCTCCCACTTTGTAGCCCTGCCTCCTTTCCCTCTGTGCCCACCTCACCATCATCCACCCCAATCTGCAGCCACAGTGCCTTTGCTGATGGTTCTCAGTTGAGGCTAGCACATTCCCACACTTCCACTTCGGGTCTTAGCACTTGCTGTTCCTTCAGCCTCAGACACACAACCTGCCAGACAGTAGCACAGCCAGCCCCCTTCACTTCCTTCAGGCGTCTAGTCATATTTCACTACACCAGAGGTCTCCCTTGACCATTTTACTGAAAATTGCACCCCTTTCCCCTGCTTTTCCCTATAACACGTATCACTAGGCAATACACTTTATGTCTCCCTCCTACTAGAATATGTGTTCCATGAGAACAGGCATTTTGCTTTGTTCATTACTTGTTCTTAATGCCTGGAAACATGCTCACCAGGTGGTAGGTATACAGAAAATGTTTACTGAATGAACCATTCAGAATCCTGCCAATACATTTCCTCTTTTGCTCAAGCTAGATTGAATTGGTCTACAAACTGGTGTAAAACAATTCATCTTAAATTTTACCTCAGTCACACATTTTTAAAAAATGTATCAGATTACCTAATGTTTTTCTTACATTTTCCTGTCTGTTCATTGATCATTTGTTTATGCCTAAACCAGCTGCAATTTAACAACTTTTTTAGCAATTTAGAAAATCCTCAGTTCTCCTTTGCTACTATATTGTACTATAATATTGTGACTATAGTGACTTCAGTTAATTTTTATTCAACTGACTTATTAATATTTGAAAGTCATGAAACATTCATTTTCCCCCTGAAACTATAGCCCCTATTCTCAAATGAAATCACAAATCAAGAGCAGAGAAATGCAGAATTCCAGTCCAGGCTCCAATTAGGAACACATTCTCTTGCCTTTGAATTATCTAAGCTTGTCACTTCTATTTCTTCTTTCTGCTATTCCAATTTTAACAACCTCAGGACTTTTTCTAGCACCAGCTCATTGGAAGGGAAGAAAACATGTACACATCAAATCCGTTTGTCTGCTTGACCACAGTCATGACAAAGGAGTGGAAGGCATGGTGGTTCTGGAATGTTGGCTAAAATGGGGGTGGAGGAAGTCACCTGAGTTCATTTGTCTGTCATCCTTGGTCTTCATCTCCAACTCTATTCTAAAGGCCCATGGTAACTGTAAGATCTCTGCAAAAATAGCCAATGAACACAGAATAATTTCCATCAGGGGACATCTCAAAGTCCTGGCTAGTAGTAGTCACCTTTCTTCTTCCTTTGATGCCATTTCTCCTGACTTTTTAGCATTCTACTTCATTATGAAATGCCCCAGTGTTTTAGTGGACCCACATAAAATTGCATTTTCCCCTAGGCAGTATCAACTTTAAAAAAAACTATGAATAATCTTATAAAAAAGAACCAACCCTCATACCATTTTATAATTTTTATTTTTATTTCTACTTGGCATTAATGGGATTTTAAATGTCACCATGGACTCCTTTATTTTAACTTCCACCTATTGACTTAACCTCTTGACATTTGGAATTCACTGTTAAGACTGGATGTCAAAGAAAAACTTAAAATATTTCAAGGGAGTTAAGTATTCTGAAAATTGTAGTTTTAAAAAAAGTATTTATCAATCCCACTTCTGGGTATATATTCACAAGAACTGAAAGCAGATCTCAAAGAAGTATTTCCACATCCATGTTCACAGCAGCATTATTCATAATAGCCAAGAGGTGGAAGCAGCCTAAATTTCCATTGATGGATGAATAAACAAAATGTGGTATATACATACAATGAAAAATTATGCAGCCTTAAAAAGGAACAAAATCCTATCACATGCTACAACATGGATGAACCTGGAGGACACGATGCTAAGTGAAATAAGCATCACAAAAAGACAAATACTGTGATTCCACTTGCATGAGATAGCTAAAGTAAATTTATAGAAAGCAGAGTGGTGTGGTTACCAGAGGCTGAAGGAAGGGGAGAAAGGGCACTCGTTTAATGGGAATACAGAGTTTAGTTTTGCAAGATAAGAAAATTCTGGAGATCTGTTTTACAACAATGTATTATAAATATACTTAACACTAGTGAACTATACACCTAAAAATAGTTAATTATGTGATGTGTTTTTTACCACACATACACACAAATATTTGCATCATTTTGCATATAGCTCTTTGATGGAGATGGGATAGTACACATGCTTATAATGTATACGTAGCATTTATCTTTTATATTTTCTTTTTAAACCATATACACAAAAAAATAAAACCACTCACAAACTCAGCCTTTATTAAATATTTCAAGTACTGAGCATCCTAAATTATAGTTAATTGGTTAGGGAGGAATGACCACGTATACAGACTGGAAACAAATAGGCTATTCGGTCTCATATTTTATCTTTGTGATTATCTAGTTTATGCCTGTCTTCTCTATTAAGCAGACAGTAAGCCCCAAGGTCTGATTTTTGTTCACCATTATATTTCCAGGGCCTAGCACAGTGCCTGGAAAATAGCATATAAATATTTCCTGGATAAATGAATATAGTATTAAACACTTTGAGATGTAGTAACAGCCAGGTCCCTGATTACCAAACTCAAGTGTAATAAGACATATACCATAAAGGAGGCAGAATCAACTTTCAAAAAACTAATTTTAATCAAAACAAAAATTGTTGATCATTAACAAGTTTATAAAACAGTGATTTAGTTACATAAATAAATTGATATCAGTGTATCAAATCTTAATTACTTTCAACTTCATGAGCATGTTTACATGGGTGATGAAGTACAACCTTTTTTTTTTCTTTTTACCTATTATAATAAATAAAATGGAGCGCATGAAATAGTTCTTCTAAACAAAAATACCTACAAACATACCTCTAGCATGTTCTCTAATGAAGGGAACAAGAGACACTGGACAACTTTTGCACCAAAACATAAAAATTGCTTTAAAAAGCACAAGGTTACAGAACCATCAGCTAAAGTAAAGACACTATACTGTAACCAAAGTTGGTATTTAATAATATAATGAACAGTTTGGTAGTTAGATCTCCAGTTTGGTTATTTTAAAGCATTAAGACAAGGCAAGATAGAAGGCTGCTTTTGTTTTGAGTAATTCTAGAGAAAATAAAATATATTTAAAAAAAAAGAAAGAAAACTGAAAAGTAGAACAGTCATACCTACACAACTTTCTGTCCTGCACAAAGTCAAAATACCTATGCAGAATAGATATATAATATATATAATGTTATTTGTGCACAAAGGTTAGCTTATTATTAGCTCACTGCAAAGGCGTAATGTATCATATGTCAATTGTTTTGGAAAACATTTTGCGTTTTGTGTCAAAAGGATATTTCTTTTAAGTTTCCTAGGCTAGGAGGCACGAACCCCAATTCCGGCATATTGTATATTCTTAATGCTAAGGCTTGCTGCTCTGGCTGTGTATTTTGTTGTCCCTCTTTATTCTAGTGCCTGTTACAAGCATGTGTGGTGTAGTGGTTGTTGTGTCTGTGTGTATACATATATATATGTATACATAAGTTGTATAAATATATATACATATATAATTTCTCCCAATAGATCTCAGTCCAACCATGCAATCCAAAAGGTGGCTCTGCATAGATGCCCAGCATGAAGTTCACCGCCTGAGCCAACCCTGAAGCAAGGCGCACTTTTAGTCCTTCTGATAGGTTTTCTCTCAGTTTTTTTTTGTTTTTGTTTAAAACCAAGCTACTGCAGCTTCAAGTATTTTGCATTACATAGAATATTTTTTTATAAATTAGTTAATGTTATATTTTCAATATTCAGACATATACTATAATATATATACAGTACAATAAATGCTCTCATTCTTTTTTTTAATTTTTTTGGATAAATCCCTGAGAATGTATGTTGACAGTCGCTAAGTTTCCACATGCACAAGCATCGTGTGCCATGCTTCTGGACGAACAGCACTGCAAAGCCACATGGGTCAGCCTTTTACTATTAGTATTTCATTGTGTTGGTTTGTTTAAATATGCTGAAAATGTAAAGATGAGTTACAAAGGAGTAAAGCTGAATCCATTCGAGGTACTTATCACAGGATGGAGGTGTTTTGTTTGGTTTTTAAAGCCATTTCAATTATTTTTTTTTTTGAGGCTGTGAACGTATACAGAAAACAGGAGAGCTATGTGGACTTTTGCCACTTGACAACATATACTCAGTGTAAACCAAACCTTTTTAACCTCTCTCTCATACAAAACCAAAAAAAAAAAAAAAAAAGAATTAAAAAAAAAAATAAAAGGAAAGAAAGAAAAAGGGAAAAAATTAAAAACAGACAAACTTTCACAACATGACAATTTAGTCTGCAAACGCAATATAACTATACACATATAATACCGGTGTGGCTCTGTTCTTTAAGTTAAAAAGGGTACAAAGGCAGGCTCAAGTAAAAACAAACCATCCCTCCCACCCCACCCCCCACCCCCATTCATACAAGTTCTATCAACCAAACCTCTCCCGAACCAACATCATCAGTTTCTTTTTGCCTTTGTAGATTTGCTTCAGGTTGTCGATAAACTGTGTAAACTGAATGTGTCCATCATGCGCCATTAAGAAGGTCTCTCGGGCCTTGCTGAGGAACTCTATGAACTCACTATAGTGCCGAGGACTTATGTGTGTGAGCCGTGAGTGCGTCGTGTTGATGTAGGCCCCGATCGTGGCATCCAAGAGTTGCCTCAAGGGCGCTTTGTCCAGTGACATGAGCTTACCAGAGTTCCTCCTTCCATGAAGTCCCACCATGCCAGGGGTGGTCAGAGTGCACCTGCGCAAAATGTCTGACAGTACCGTTGCGCACTTGACGCTCTTGACCACCAGAGGTATTATAGCTGCAAGCTCGTTTTTACCAAGGGAGTGGCTAAGCGCACAGGCCCACAAAACGTCATTAATGGCAGGGTGTGTGTCCTGATTATAGCTCAGGTTGAGATGGGTCATGGCCAAGGTGGCCAGCTTGTAGGCCCTCATGGGGTACCCGCGGTGCTCCATGTACCGCGCTATTGTAAAGAGCTGCGTGTAGCTCATGCCGGTCGTAGCAGCGTCGAGGACGATTTGGTACGCCGTCTCAAAAGCTATGTGATCCTTTTCACAAAGGGTTAGCGCAGAGAGGGCACAGTTCTGTGGATCCTTCATGGCACACTGCAATGCGAGTGTCCGGGCACTGCTGGCCAGCTTTTCCTGTTGGTGGCAGTCCAGGTGGAGGCGGACGATGGTGCTGTTGGACATCACGGTGGTTGCAACTATACTTGTGGCCTCGGTGGGAGTGAAGAGGGTAAACCAGCTCTGCATGATGCTGTCCAGGGCATAAACACCTGCGAGGAACACAGACAGGCCATATTACTGACAAGGAAGCCAGCCAGGGGTCTTGCCTTATTTCCACTTTTATCATCACTGCTTACACTTGTTAACCATCACAAGACATAAGCTAGGCCAGAAAATCCTGTAAGGTGATGTGCCCGGGAGCAACCTTTTGGAATAAGGTCATTATGGATTGTTATTCATTGAGATGCCTGAAAGGAACATGAACTCCCTATATAAAGAACTAATCCTCTCAGTAGCTGGTATTTGTACTGTGCTGCTTGCCATTTGAGACAATGGCTTTTTGCCAATAAGCTCTAGGTTCACTGGGGCCTCCTGTCGGCTACCCACTACAGAATATGGGGCAGAAAAGCTGCAACACTCACCAAAACAGGGACTTTACGTGTTGTGTATGTTTGTATGTAAGTTTCAAGTACATATAATACAAAGTTTTAAGACACACAAGCAGGAAAATGTGGTCCACAATCGAGAAAAAAGTCAACAGAAGCAGATCTACAGATGACTCAGATGTTGGAAATGGCTGATCGAGTCTTTAAATTAATCGTTTGAAGCACACAGACCCAAAATGCCTCACTTGCAGGAAACTCTTAAAAGTGAGTGATTTGAAGAGAAAGTACTAAATCTCAGAGAGAAATCAGGTATGTATCTTGGTGCAGGGGTAGAAGAGCTGTATGGCAGTTCTTAAAGTAGTATTATCTTTATAGTAGTGTTATCTTTGTAAAGTAGTATTATCTTCACCAAAGCATGACTTTAATACTCTAAACATTATATTAAGACCAAGTTCACCTTTTTTCAAAACAATAAACCATCACCCATGAATAAAAGTAAAATAATAAGAAGAATGATTTTACAGTATCTGCTGTGTCAGTATCTAAATACTGAGATGGCAGTGTCTTCTCAGCAAGAGGTGTGTATCCTTTTCTGATGCAAATAGGAAGAAAGAAAGACAGTTTAACCAACATTTATTTTAAACAGCCACCATTTGTTTCTGTTGGCATTCTTGCTGGGACTGTACAGTTTTCTTTAGTATTGACCTACTGCTGCAGAGGAGAAATACTTGGCTGAAGGGCCTCACAAACTGCAGCTTATGGGGAACTAGAGGATCTTCTTACGGCCAGCTGCAATTTCTCACACATCTGAAAGCTCACCTAAACCACAACTAGTGGACATCATTTCCTTGCTAGATACCACGATGCATGCCCTCGGATGAGGAAGGAAAAACTCAGTGCAATGAGGTAACTTTATATGAACTGAATGACAAGTGTTTACTCACTGACTTACTCCATTTTAAATAAGAGGTTGGAGCTCCACAAATGTGACAGTTTGGAAGATGAACAATGCAAGTGTGTATAACTGAAGGCTGGGGTGGGGAAGAAGGAAGCTCCTGTAGGTTGCTAAAAGGAGGAGCCTTGGAGAAGTGAAGGTAAGAGAGTGAAAATGTTCTTGTATATGTAAATGACACGTTAAACCCTACCACGAGGTACCTGAGCAGGCTTCTCCAGAGTTTACCTACCAACTTCAGTAGCACACGTTACCAGCCACCTCACCATCTCCCGCCGTCGCCAATTTAAGGTTGACAGTGTCATGCGCATAACCTGTAAAGGCAGGATAACAAAATGTTTTGGAAAATAGTCCTAAGTCAATGGAAAATAAAACCCCAATTCATCCCAACATATGAACTACAAGGCAAACTCTTTACTACAGGGAGGATGAAAAGCATTATTTAGAGTAAAACTCTATATATAAATTTGGATTTGTCTATGGCTTCGCTAGGTGGCCTTGCCACAGCCTAGGTGGCAAGAGTCCTACTCCTGGGCCCACTGCCCTGCTGTGGCACCCTAGGCAAGTCATTCAATCTCTTTTCTCTGTCAGAAGGCTGGACTCAAGCATGAAACACAGTCTGCACCCTCTCCTCCTCCCCAGCTTTAACATTTCCTAGTTCAATTTCTAAGGCTCCTATGATTTCATTCTAACCAGGAACTCTCAGTGGGCAAAGTATTTTAAAATAAGCATTTTAGTTATTCCTTCAATCTCTGGCAGCTCTTTTCTGGTGACTGTGAAGATAACCCCAGATCTATGAAAAAAATCATCTTTGGCATCATTTGTGATCTGATTTTGTTTTTCACTTTCTAATAAGAAGTCCTAAAAGAAACTTAGAACATCCTACTTCCCCCGTTCCTTAAGATTCAAAACACCTAGGGACACAACACTCCTAAAGCCTTAAAAAGGTCCTGTGGGATTCTTTCTTAGGTTCTAGAAAGAATGACGCCAGGACTAAGCTCTCACCAATCTGCCATTTATCCAGAATTCCAAACAACAGAAAGCTCATATTAATGGTGCTTGCTGCATCATATTTTAAGATGAGGCAAAGGATAACAGAAATAAGCCAAATAACAAGAATTTATTTTTAAAAAGAAACTTCTAAACTGTCATCATATAGCTTAAAAGCAACCTCCTTCCTACACTTTCTACTTGTACAGTACTGTATGTTACAGTGATAGGTACAGTTTCCTGTGGTCCAATTCGTTAAACTTTATTAATCACTGTGAGGAAGAAATAACTAAAAAACCAGATTAATAATCTAACCATGGCATTCTATTCCCCACACTTTGGATAATCAGGGTACAACAATTTCTTTCACTGCTTTTTAATGGGGAAAAAAGCAAATGTCAATAGAGACTCCATGAGAAAAGAAGAAACAAACTTTTTAGTTCCTGATTTATACGGTCATCTGTTCAGAGATTATAAGGAAGCAAACACCTATGTGCATGACTAACTCAAAATGTTCTTGGCATCATGTCCTGCTGAAATCTGAAACTGGATTCTGGCCCCATCACCCCTCCTTTACTTAATTTTCTCAGAGTTATAAAAAGGAGTTAGAACTGCCCATCTATTATGAAAATGCAAACATCAATAAAAATTCATACTTCCTCTAAAAATTTAATCCTAACAATTGAATCTTTATTATACATGCTAGCTTTATTTAGTCTCTTGCTAGCAATAATTTTTCTCCATTCATTCAGGAGAAACAGTGCTGTTAAGCCTGTAATTCAGAAAGTGAGTTTTTGATCGAAAGACACAAATAAGGAAAGTCCCTCCCCTCACACAGCAGTCTGGTTCAGCAGGGAGTGACCACGGCTCTGAAACACAGTGCTCTCCTGAAGTCTGACAGCTGTGCGCTCCAGAGTCATTTACCTGCACTAAAAAATCCAAACAAACAAAAACAACCCTAAAAGGAAACTTCATTTAGCAGCCTTTGATGCCTCTGGGAAGACGACCAGTCATGTACCTGCAGGCCCAGCTCCAGAGACACTTTCAAAAGAGTGATGTCTGGCAAACTGTCCATGAGAGTTGCTATTTTAAACGCATCTTGGGCAAGCTTGAAGATGTGTGATGAGGAGTGAATGTTTTTCTGGATGGATTCTAATACTGTTTCCAGCCTTCGAACATCGCCTGCAATGAACAAGGGAAAACCAAACCAAATCAAATCAAACCAAAGCAACACAAATAAACAAAAAACCATACAACCACACAATACATACACACACAGAAAGAGGGGAAAAAAGGAAACAAAACCAAATGTAAAGCACAAGTTAATTTACCTAACATGTTCACAGATGGCACAGATGTTACAACTAAGGGTCCCATAGTTACTGCAATGTCTGTGAATCTTGGCCTTGGAAAAGATACACCGAGACACACCCTAATGACTAAAAGCACATACAAACCAGAACCAATGTAAGACAGCAAATAGCTCTCCATAGCTTTCCTATGTATTTTTGGTGAATACTTCAGGAAGAAAAAAATGTAACTGAATTTTTTAATCTATTGCTGAATCTCAACCATTTACATTTTCTTGGCGTGGTAGCTCATCTAAACTCCGCTGGCAGCAAGTTTAATGATGCAGGTAAATGAGGAAAATGCCAGGCTCAAATTAGTAGCACCTGTTTTGCCTCATAAGCTAACATCTAAAGAAAAGGATCCCTTACAACCTGACATTAACATCACTATTGAGAATTTGATAGAAAACATGACCCTTTAAAAAAAAAAGGCAAACCAACAAAAAACAATTATGAGGCCTCAGGACAATACAGTACCTTTGGCTGCAGTCAGCATGGTGGATGCCAGCTCACACTGCTGGGATTCAATGTGGCTTAGAGTGAACCAACGAGGGTAGCGGTTGGGAACAACTGATGCAATGTGGTGTGGACGAGTGAGGTCTCCCGATGGAGCAGTAGATTCCAATACTAGTAACCTGCCATAAGAAGACAAGGAATGTGGCCCCTGGTTATTAGCTGTCCACTGACTTGGCCACGGGACTGGCCAGCAGAAGCCAGAGGAGTGGGTACACATGCTGGGAGAAATTTTTCAGGCCCCAGGTTCAGAAAGAGCTGGTACGACTACACTCAATTTTCTGGATGCCAAACATCCAGATGCTTGGATTCTTAATTTGCTTATTAATAATAATTAATTGTTCATCACCCAAACCTAAGAGATTTCCTTTACTTAGCATCATTCAAAAAATCGCAATATTCAGGGAAATCAAAATATGTAGCAATGAAGAATTTTGAAACACAAGTCTTGACCTTTATCTACCAATTTTGAATCTTATCGCTCATTAAAAAATAAAAATCAACAGAAACTCACAGTGAAATGGATATTTAAGACTGAGATTACACAGGGAGCAATGGATAGCTGAGATCAATAAGCTTAACCTATTAAAAAATAAGAGAAGAGTAAAACAAAATGACCTCCTTTCCATATATTCATACTTTCTACAGAATTAGTTCCTTGTGACTCCAAAAATTTCAAGTTAAGAGTATGTTCTATCCATCATAGCGGAGAAGATGAATGTAACTGATCCAAGCATCTGTCCCTTGACAGTTTTGCATAAATTCAGTGTGATTTCTCATTTTAATCAATTTATTTTTGATTAAGAATATGTTGACAATAAATAATTCTCAAAAACAAAGTACATACTTAGTGATCTCTTCTAAATATAAGTACCGAAGACATTAGTAGCTACAACTGAAATAATTCCTATACAATTATCAAAACACTGGCCTTTGTTCAAATATACCAGTGTTAGGGACTATGGAAAGAGCCGGGGACTGTGTTAGCAGGGTCACGGAGTGGTGCTGGCCTCAAGGCCCCATACACTAGAGTAGTTATTACTCTGGTAAGCCAAGTGACTCACCATCTTTCCCTTTTATCTAGGAACAAAGACATGTTAGCACTAGAGAGAGTAGCGAGGTAGGCAATTAAGTAGTAGGAATATTGGCAGGTTTGCTATTTAGGTTTTTTTTTAAGACAGTCTTGCTCTGTTGCCCAAGTTAGAGTGCCGTGGCATCTGCCTAACTCACAGCAACCTCAAACTCCAGGGCTCAAGCAGTCCTCCTGCCTCAGCCTCCCCAGTAGCTGGGACTACAGGCATGTGCCACCATACCCAGTTAATTTTTTCTATTTTTAGTAGACACAGGGGCTCACTCTTGCTCAGGCTGGTCCCTATCTCCTGACCTCAAGTGATCCTCCTGTCTCGGCCCCCACAGAATGCTAGGATTACAGGCTTGAGCCACTGCACCCAGCCTGCTACTTAGCTTTTTTAAAAACTCAGAATGTCCCTGTATTCATAGGCAGATCTTGCCAGAGATACTACAGAGGAAACTAGTTAACATCCCTGGGAAGATGAGAAATGACTGCTGAGATGCCCTTCCTTAGCCTCCTAAGAAGCAAGCAAGCTATACCTCTTCTCCTTTCTATTCCCCTGGCTGCCTTAAAATGCTCTGGTAGGTCACATGACCTCCATCCCACGGCAGGCCTTTGGCTGGGTTAGTGATGGCAGGTAGAAGAGAAAGGTGGAAAACAGTTCCCCCATACCCTGCTAGTATTCCACATATAAGAACCTGTCTTGGCAGCAACCAAGGAAGAATATAAATGAGTTTCTGAGCATTAGAAAAGCAAGTCTTTCTGCTTGGCACATATCTTTACATAAGCCAGAACCACACAGAAACCTTATGCTATTTTACCCTTAAACTTTACCAGTGGTAGTAGCAATAGCATCTGGTAGCATCATAACATTAACATCTTTCCTTTTAAAACAAGAGTAGAATTCCTAGGATTTGAGTAAGTATAGAGCTGAGCATATGTCTTCATAAAGACAACTTCCATGTTAGCTTCTAAAAATGGGAATAGGAATCTACTTATTATAAAACTGTGCTCTAAAATACAAACCAAGTGGTATAATACAATTTGGTGGGGAACTTAGTTATTGATTTATTTTTTTGTATTTTAAAAAAGACAAAAGAAGATTTATAAGGATTCTCTAATAGGTTAATAAGATTTTATGTTGCCAAGGAAAGCACATCAAATTAAAGAATGCCAGCCTTAAAACACACAGACACACAAGTGTACACACAGACACACAGACCATCCCCCCATCACTGCATAAAAAAGAGGCTTCTTAATAAATAAAAGTATGTGCAATACTTTTAGCACAGAGTAACTTTGAGGACATTGGTAATTTATAGGCAAGGATTTGTTTTTGAGTCTACTACACTGATTACAGACAGAATCTTTGATGAAAAGGTTCTTATTGGGCCAAACTATTCTTCAGCACACTCAGCTTTTATGTCTATACATGGCTTGTCTTCAGGTAATAATAAGGGTGTAAACCTGTAGTTTCCATTAGAAACAGAGAAGCGTTTTATTAATTTTTTTTAAAAAAAGGAAGAAGAGAAAAAGCTGATGTTTTAAGAAAGGTGGATGTTCATTTTAGGTTCTTGAAGTTTAAAAGTTACACAGAAGATTGAAAAATATAATCTTGAACTCATTAAAAAACACTTGCCTTGAATAAATTTGTGATAAAAATATTTGGTGAGTTAACTTTAAAAAGGGATATGCAAATAAAAAGGTGAGTGGCAGAGAACAACATATTCCAATTATTATTATTGAAAAGGAAGGACCGATATTCGATGGAAGCAGTCAGAACTGAGGCAAGCAGATCCTAGAGGCCCCCAAACAGCGGTTCCTTCAACACTAGATACTCAGTCCATCTTCACTCAGCCCCCAGCTGATGACCAGTGTGTCTTGCTGGTACAGTGAGTGGCCTTCCTGCACTCTTTATGGAATGTGGGATTACAGCAGGTGTGAAGGTCTCCCTCAATTATTATATTCAGTCAAGTACATTTATTATTTACCAGCTTCAAAAATCTGATTTTCTCAAAACAATTAATTATTTAGGAAGGTTTCAACTGTGGCTGTCTCATGATTAAACTTGGTCTGAAATTGTGCTCTATTCCCAAATTCTAGCTTCAAGAAAAAGTAGGAAAAAGTAACAATGACCACGAGTTTGACAGCAGTCAAGGATACAATTCTTCCCTTACTTTAAAACAAAGCAAAACAAACAAGCAAACAAATCACCTCCACAACAATCCAGGAAGCGTAAATAGTTTCTTTAGATTTTCTGCTGCCTACAAGAAACATGAATGAATGAGAAATCAGTTGACAGCCATGCTTCCCAGTGGGGAATTTGGGTTGCCTCTGCCTGGCCGGGCTGTGAGTACTTACCGCATTGCTCTCAGTGCAATTTTGTATGCCAATTCAGCATCATGAGGTAGGAGAGAGGTGAAGAGATACTTGGCAAACGTGTGCATTGGAACGCTCTCCCGATGGATGACTTCGCCCAAACCACTATATGGTCCAGCTGTGGGAAATAGCATACACACGGCACATTACTAAAAAATGAACTTACACTTCTTCTAAATTATACTTGAACATTCTCATGTAAAATTACAACATCTATAAGCTAATCCGGTTAAGAATTTAACCTAAGTGACATAGTAGAAAGGAATCAAATTCTTAGTAAAAAAAGATTCTATAGGGTACAATATCCAATACAGACTTCACTTCGTGAACAATCCCCCAACTGCCCCACATCTCAAATGAAACCCGCAGAACTAAGAGGCACAGCTTGTTCACAATACAAGTGCCTCAGAGAAAGGAACCCTTCTGAAGCATAAAACCCTACTGAATTTGGAAACATCCTCTCTCAGTGTGTGACGTCTGAGCATCCAGATTTGCAAATGCACAGATGAGTCTGCAGTTTAACTGTGGAACCCGCCCCTGGACCCAAGCGGCCAAAGGGGAAAAGGTGTGGGAGGATGCTGCACCACAGCTCTGGATACAAAGCCTTTACACATTGTTGCTTCTGATAAGCAGAAACAGATATTCATTTCCAGAAAGTGACCCTTACCAAAAAGAATTGTTACCACCATTTGATACTCACCACAGGCAAAAGAAAAAAATTAAAGTAACTGGAAATCTACTACTCTAGGCTCCAGAAGGCCAATTTTAAAAACAAAATTACATGTGAGCTGTCAAAATTCACTTCTTAGTAAATTCTGACAGGCATGGTGGCAGAGCTGACTTCCCCTGTGTGCTCCCTGAGAGCTGCTCTGAGAAGGTCAACACAGACTTTTTAAAACAAATTCTGAAAGGAAACCACAGTGGTTAGTTCAACCACTTTGCACTTAGGTACTTTGAGGTTTAGTTACTGTAAAGTGTTTAATAAATTAGTTTCCATGTCACCTTTGGGTAACATCTGTTTTATGATTTCTAGAATTATGAACCATGACACACCACTGCTCAGAGACTATACTATATTTGTTTTCCATGAAAAAAAAATCAGTCTGGTGAAGAGTTTAGAATACAAAAAATGCAGTTCAGAAGAAATGGTAAGAGGAGGTACTGAACTGGGTGACGGGTAGGGAGTAAGATACATTCTAGACTATGTTAATGGAGGTTATTTTTAAAAATCCAATTGGGCTTTTTGGTTAGTATTTTTGAATTATTCCAGTACTTTAAAAACCATATAAATGATTTATTTTTTTACCTAGACAAATTAAAATCCAACCTAAATTTCTAATTTTATCATATCTATTAATCTTTTTCTTTTCTTTAAGACATTTTAAAATGTTTTAGTGATTTAATATTCTTCAAAAGTTGATACAGCATTATACTTGCACTTTTAGTTTATATAGCAAAGCTACATTATTGATGTTACTAACTGCTATGGACTAAATATGTGTGCGTTCCCACATTTCACATGTTGAAGCCCTAAACCCTAATGTGACTGTATCTGGAGATAGGACCTTTTTGAAAGTAATGTAAGTTTAAATGAGGTCATAATGGTGGGGACCCTGATCCAACAGGATTCGTGTCCTTATAAAAAGAGATACCAGACAGCTTGTTCTCTCTCTGTGTCATGTGAGGACACAGAAAAGGTGGTTCTCTTCAAGCCAGGAAGAGGGCCCTCACCAGAAGCCAAATGGCCAGTACCATGATCTTAAACTTCCCAGCCTCCAGAATTGTGAGAAATAAATTTCTGTTGTATAAGCCACCCAGTCTATGGTATTTTGTTATGGCAGCCCAAGTGGACTAAGACACTAACTCTATTCTACTTAAGGACTAATTATAGCAAATCTGTAGATTATCCATACACTCATTTTTCCTCCATTTCTTTTCAATGTTTCCTTTTAAACAATCAAGTTACCTTTTTGTACTATTCAGGGAAAGCCAGGATACATAATCAGCACTTTGCTATGATACCTTCCAACAAGCAAAACATTCAGTCAGGCATCAAAGAATTATTTGTGGATTAATAATTAGGGTAATCCTTGAACTCCAGTATACCGAATAATGAGAAACTTTTGCACTAAGTTTCCCCAGAGGTGGTTTTCCAACATGCCAACTGATCCATCCAGTATTGTGGCCAGGAGAGATTAAAACACAGCAAAAAATAGTGGGTTACTGCTTCTTCTTAAGATATCTGGGCCTGCTAACTAAAATTTGGCCCTGAAATTTTCAAAGAGTATAAATGCATGAGGAACTTGGTATCTTCTGGAGTTTACAGAAATGGTCTTAGCCCCTTCACCTTGGATTGCCTCCTGTCCTGCACCTTACCCACTCTTTGTGGGCCTTGCAGGGCTGGGAAAGGAGAGCAGGCAGAGATGAGTCAACAGTGCTACTTCGCTAGCACAGTTTTCATAAAAATGTTTGAGGGGATGGATAGACTAATCAGAGACTAAGACAAAGTTCAAAAATACTCATGAGTAATGAACATGGAGACGTATTTAGAAAGGTAAATGATAAACAGATATCACACACTGTCAGCTTTGAAAACCACACATCCTCTTCCTAAACTCAGTATAATGGAAATCAAAAGTCAGTTAGCAAAGCCAGTGACAGACATTAAAAAAATGGTTGTGGCCAATGAAATTGCTTATATCAAAAAACAATTATGTGGAAGGAAACTATGGAAGAAAATAGTAATTAAAGAATGAGGATCACTCTTGAAATTTGCCAAGATGGGATTTATATCTTTAGGAGAAAAAAAATAAACCCAACTTCTGGACAGTGTTTCAAAAAATTAATATTAGGAATTTTTACCAAAATTAAGGATACTATTAAGAAGGTTTAAATCTTAAGAACATTTTCCCTTTAAAATGCATTTCTGAAACATATAAATGTATAATGTATTTGAAGAAAATATTTTCTTTCAAATAGATCTTTTGCTTTGGACAAACAAAAGAGGTTTTGAAATGCTATTTTCTCTAAATCTCTTCCCTCTATGTAGCAGTTCTGAATATGAGATAAAGATACCATACTTTATGAGCCTATCAATCACCAAGAATCCCATGACAACACATATGTACTTCAGAGATAAAAACAATTTCATCAATTAGACACCACCTAAATTTGCACAGAAGATTAGGCTACTATACTATTTATATTTACCCTTTTTGAGAAAAAAAATCTGAAAAATAGTGCCAGCCAAAATTTTTCAGGCCCTTTAAATCCTGACCTTATAAAAAGAAGAAAATTAGACTTTGCCTTATAGATTCTATGAAACTTTTTACTTGGTGAATCTATGCCTAATGAATGCTCTGCAATAACTGGTCAGCACAGAGGAAATTCACTCCTGCAACCTTCAGTCCTTTGTTAGTGTGTGCATACGACATATTCAAAACCTAGACATCATGTAACAGCCAATTAACTCAGAAGAATGTTGACCAATTTCTATTTTATTATTTAATTGATCAAGCAAACAAGAACATGGCCAACAGTAATAACTTACTATCAAAATCACATTTATCTCAGGAACATCACAGCCTAAATAAAATTGGTTCTTTTTGGCAGGGCTTGGTGGCTCACGCCTGTAATCCTAGCACTCTGGGAAGCCGAGGCAGGAGGATCGCACAAGGTCAGGAGTTCGAACCAGCCTGAGCAAGAGCGAGACCCCGTCTCTACCAAAAATAGAAAAAATTAGACGGGCATCGGGCATCATGCCATGGCACTCTAGCCCAGGCAACAGAGTGAGACTCTGTCTCAAAAAAAAAAAAAAAAAAATTGGTCCTTTTCAAAGCTTTGTGGCATTAAATGGGGCTGATTTCTAACAAGCTATCCTATATATAACCACCTAAATCAAATGATACAAATCTAAACATCCATACTTTTTCATTCAGTGACACTACTTTTTAGACAGTGAACATGTCTTTGACACTCCATGACCATATCAATCAGGATAACTACCATATTAAATGCATTCAGACAGTACTTGACATAAGAAAGATCAGCACCTAAATCAAATTGGCTAAATAAGTGGAAAACTTCTTTGTCAAGCTACCTTCTAATAGGAAGACTGCTTGCTTGCGAAAAATTTTCACCAGTGTGTCATCCAATTCAATTTCCTGAAGCTTAGAAATGAGCTGCTCCTCATTCCGGCAAACTTTCTCTTGTGTGTATAGCCCATCAGGCATGATACGCTGCTGTCCGAGCCCTATCAGGGCTACTTCCACAGCCAGCGTTAAATAGGATTCCCCTTCTTCTAAGAATTTGTGTGCAGGTAAATGCTGGTATTCCAGAGACTTGCACTGTCCCATATTCTCTGTAAAATACCACAAAAGAAATCAAAGTTCAGAAACTACTTCTGTAGGAGCTATGAGAGGTACAAATATTTATTCTACCCAGTGCTAGTAAATGAATTATTGACTTAATGTTGAGAAAGTCAAAAAACAATGATTTTTTAGGCTAAAGTGCATAGCTTTCTAATATCTTTTTAAAAATGACCATGAATAATTGAATATGTATGTTTGGGGGCTAGGATATTACACATATTTTTCTCCCATTGAAAATGAATCACCAAAGAAAACTATAAATCTAGTAGGACATGATACCAAGAATATTTATTTAAGAGAAAAGAATTTTAATTACACTGTAGTAAAATTACAAGATAACTGTAATGGCTAACAATTTTTTTGAATCCTGGCATTTAGAAAGTTTCCATAATTTTATTATAATGTTGAAATTTATAATGAAAACAGTAGGGAACACAACATATGTAACGAGATTTCAAGGTTCTTTTTGTTATACAAGAGTCATCAGTTATCACAAGAGGAGTGATTCTTTGAGTATTCTCTTGTCTCTATTAAGGTGCTTTTATTAGAAATTATAACTAACTTCAACCATCAAACTCCCAAGGAAAGTGAATTCAGACTCATACCTTTCACTCTCCTGACAGTGTTTGGGTCACCCATAATCCATTAAGGCAACCACCACAGGGGAAATTATGAAAGGGGCAAGATAATTAACTATCTGAGCTTACCCAGCCATGGAAGCAACAAAGGAACAATCCTTACTTCCCCTTCCTTACCTCCACCCACTGCCCTTGGACAGTCAGTCTTTTGAGGGATGATTTTTAAGTCTGAAGGGGCCAAAGAGAAATCTCAAAACACAGCTTTAAAGGAATGTGTGGTAAAACAGTTTTAAATGGCATTTAAAATAGACTAAAAAATTTAATTGACATATCACTTTCAATGCAAAGACAAATTTAAAAAGCACCTAAACTAAATTTCCTAGTACCAATGCTATGATCACATCCCTATTTTATATCTTTATGCTGGAAAATAATCATAATGCAGGTAAATTCTTATATGCAGAATCACTGTTAGAAGACAGTAAATATTTCTAAGGTTCTTGACACATGCTGCCAACTGTCAACTCTAAGATTTTTCCCAGTTTGTTAGCAGCCTGCCTGAAATGCGTGGGGTGCCCATTTCCTGGCTCTCTTGCTAACCACAGGTACTGTTAACTACATGGATCCATAAACCATACTGTAAGGAAAAACAAAACCTAATGCCATTCAGCACTTAGAAAAAGAAAAGCACATGAGACAAATGTCAATGGCTTTACCTGTAAAATCTGAGAGCCCAGAGAAATTCTCATCATCAATGCGGCAAGCTTCCATAAGGCTACTGAAGAGAGTGCCCACAGGGTCCAGGGGATGTCCGACCCAACCCTCCAGATTGGTGATCGAGGTTAAACTTTTATGGGGTAGCTCTGTGTAAGAAAAGGGAATTGAGGGTTGGGGAGTAGAAGGAAGATGAAAGGAGAGAGGTGGGGAGAAGAGAGGCTTTACCATTTAGTAGCAGCATCTTGACTAATTAATAGTGAATTCAGTAGGAAATTCCCTTTTAATTAAGGAACCAATCAAAAAGTACCATCCCCAACTTATGAACTATTATGAATTCTAAAGGTTCATCTGTAAATCAATATAAATGGTACTAATTCCCAGGACAAGTTTCAAACATCTATTTAATTCTCGTGTCCAGGGTACTGAGTTACTATTCAATGTTACTACTTATACTATGAAATCATGTTGTATGGGGAAAAATAAATTCCAAATTTTCTTCTGAGAAGCTAGGGAAAGCTCCCCCCACTTCCCTAGGAGGGGCATTAAGAGGACTAAGAAGTCCCATTGGAATTATCAATTGGTAATTCTACAACTATATTAAGAAGATGGGCAGGCACAGTAGCTCACGCCTATAATCCTAGCACTCTGGGAGGCTGAGGCAGGAGGATCACTTGAGCCCAGGAGTTTCGAGTTGCAGCGAGTTATGATGACGCCACTGCACTCTAGCCAGGGCCACAGAACTAGATGCTGCCTCAAAAAAAAACAAACAAAAAAAACCATGAAGATATCTCTTGAAGTCAGTGTTCACTGGGTCATCTAAATTGAGGACTTGAGGGCAGCTGTAGCCTAGATTAAACTTACACTCCCATATGAATATCACTAAGTTATCCCCTTATCGCCTTTTGAAAGTCTTCCTTATTGTGGATTCGTAAACCATATAAGAGAGAGTACCTTTGCCACAAAGGGGAACAATAGCAGAAGATAACATATAATTTAGATGAAATATATTCTTTTAATTTTCTTCATAGAATGTTAGCCCTTTCAAGTTAAATTATGGAGTGCTGAGAAAAAAGCTACAAATATTTTAAGATATAGTCCACTGTTGTAAATAATGCAATATTCTACATCTAAGTGTTTACTAAAGTAATAAATAGTAGCTCCTTCTTTACTTAAAGGAAAATACAATAAAATCTATATATAGTATAAGATTTACAAGAAAAATATTGGCTTGAAAATAGCTGTAGAGCCATTCCATGAACCCAAAATTCCTTTAGAAGTCTTCTGATTTTGAACTATCAACTATTAGCATATAAAAATAAAAGATAGCTTGGCACAATTTTTAAAATTTAATTTCAGTCACTCCTAGATTCCTCGGAAAGGTCCTTCCCCCCTTTGGTTTCTGTCACTGGCTTTCATTAACATAACCAGTATTGAAAAAAAAAAACCATGAGCATTACTCTTGGGAACAATCAAATATATATGTTCAATTAAAAAATATGGATGTGGTTAAGGGAAATGTGCTCATACAAACAAATCAGTAGAGTCAAGTGATGGATTTTGAGGAAATGGAATAAATAAACAAATAAGGAGTATAGTTTTTTCAGAAGCAAGAAGCTAACACATCATGCCAAACAGTATTGAAAATGTACAAGTTATTGCATTTACTAATCTCGGTCCATAACAGGTAACTGTTATGGCACTTTGGACTTGAAACAGCTATGAAAAGCCTATTCTTTAAAGATGGACAAACAATAACAAGAAAAGTAGGGAAAGATACAGATATAGATATGTACTCCTCATAATACTTAAGAATGGTCTGAAATAAAAGTTTTCATTGCTTGCAGGATAAAAAAGAAATAGGTCTAAGAATGGCCTAGAGGCAATTACGCACTTAATATAAATTCTAACTAAATGAACTCGTATTTTTACCCTCCCCTTTTCTAGATATTGCAACATTTTTACTAAACAGATTTTTAAAACCATTATTTCTTGATATGATTTAAAATTTATGGTAATGTTTTTTAAAAATCAGATGATCGTCATGAACTAGCTCTCTTTCTGCAGTATAATAAGTGCTACACTGTCTGAATATTATCCTTTATACTATTCAGAAGTAAATGCCTTTGTTCACAGATTGTGTGTTTGATGGGGGAAGGATTTCAGAAAAATTTTGCAAAGAACCTAGCAATATAGCATGCAAACACCAGTGACGATGTGAAGAACTGGACAAAGTAAGGATTATATTACATGCCAAAACCATCTGAGCTCCTCCCTTTCTTTGGTTTAAATTGTAACTCTGTAATTTTTTTTCACCATATAAATAAAGGTGTTAGTTAACATTCATAATACTTTCCATATAGAGGACATTAAAAGTTACAACAAACACTTGTTCCAACCTCCAGCCTATTTCAACAACTTTTAATCATGCTTAGTTGTACTCTAGTATGTGTATAATCATCCAAGGATTAAAAGCAAAAACATAACCAAAAAAGAAAGAAAAACAAAACACACACAATAAAAAACAAACGAAAATCCCCTCAACTAAAACTATCCCTCTTAATAAAAAATAAAATCAGAGTGAAAACAAAACAAACTTGCCAAAGAAACATAAAAATAAATTTATACTTACAGAAAGAACAAGAAGTACATAGATTAATCAGAAAAAGCATAAACAATATTTTATCTGGTCAGGGTCTTATGCACGTAATAACAACCCTTTCAATTATACTATTACTTAGTGATGCTTATTCAAAATTTAAAAGATTAATAAACTGAGATAAAGAGAAGACAAATGTGTTCTCAGTTGACAGCTCATCAAATGTCATTTTACAGAACTTGAAAAATCCAAGAGTTCTGTCTGGTCACCATAAAATAACATGTCCTGGTGTACAAATTATTATAGCTAAAATGTTTTAGAGTGCATACACATTGTGCGCCAGGCCTTATTTTAAGTGCTTTACAGAAATTAACTGGTTTAATCTTCTCAGCAACTCTTAAGAGATAGGCCCTTTACTAAGCTTCATTCTACAAGAGAACTCTAAATCACAGAGAGATCAAGTTATTGCCTAAGGTCACCCAGCTGGGACCTATTGCTGGGACTCAGGCATGGACAGTCGACCCCCACCCCCCAGTCCTTATGGTTAGAATTCAAATGCACTTTCACAAAATAAAATATTTGGCTAACATGAATTTTAAATAATCTAGACATACTAAATAGTTCTTAAAACATTAAAAATTCTCCTCCTTAAAAAATTAACTAGGAGATTTTAAGAAAATATTTTTCTTATAACATTGAACTAAGAAACAAAATGCCTAAAATTTCTCCCATATCAGCTCTTAAATATTTTTAATGAGTGGTGAGTAAAGCCATCTCTATGTCTCTTGTTTTAAAAGCCATCTTTCCCAGAAGAACACAAAACTCAGTGATGTCATCACCAAGAATCCCATCCCAATGGAAACAAACTCCTTCACATTCACCTTTTTTTTGAGTTCGGAACATTTCCAACTGTTTCTGTTGCTGTCGCCTTAACGTATTAACAATAGCTATCGCGAGTCTCAGTGCTTCTCTGGGGTACCCATGAGAACGTAGTGCGTCCACTCTTGCACAGGCTGTAGGAACATGTTCTAAAACAGAAAGTCAGGGGGGTAAAGTTGCCACTGTCAGATATATCTATAAAAACCGGATTTAATAGTAAGATGTTTCTCCCAAAATACTATTAAAAAGGCACGAGAAACCATTTCTGAACTTGGATTTGAATGAAAAACTCAGCTCCTATTGCCAAGCATTCATCCATCTCCCATTGAATCCCACGATTCTCCACCTCCCACTCCAATAATGCTATAGAAACTAAACAAAGAAGTAAGTCATGGAAATGTCTTTCCGGTTTGGCCACTTACCATGCCAGAGGGGCCACCCGCGGGAGTCAAAGAGGGAGTTTTCAGTGTCGTCATGGTAACAGTAGTTGGTGTATAGGTCACTGCTGATAATGTGCTGCAAGTGGCTATCCTGCCAGTGGAGATCACATGCCTCGATGGCCCGGGTGAACACTGTCCGATGTGGCCTGTTCGATGAATCTGTTTTTTCCACAATTCAGAAAGCCATGTCAGCTATTATTCACATGTAAATAAATCAGTCATACCATTCTCTGGCCAGATGTTCATGAACACACCCACACACATTGTCCTGCACCCCTAAGCAGAAGGGTGAATACTCTCACATCCTAAGTACTAGAAGGCAAGTCAGCCCAAAGAGCCACCATTCACTCACTTTTTTTTTTTTCTCAAACACAAACATTCTGCAGCCATTAAAGCTAAGGTTAAAGGCATCCTGCAAAAAGAATCGTCAAGTCTAGTTTCCATGCCAAATACACTGAAAGGAGGCACAAAAATCACATGAAAACTCACTGCTCCCCACTTCTGAGGTGCCGTGGTAGGCTGCCCTGAGGGGATCAACAGCTCTCACAAACACTATGCAAGAGATGCGACACCAGCCATGGAACCTTTCAGGAATATGCAGTCAGCCTTTAAAGATACGTATAAGGGTTGTGCTTTTGGTTGTATTTTTTAACTATATTGTGCGGTTTTGCACAATTAAAACTATTATGCTTCTTGGGATATAATGATTAAATGCCACTATATATCCCAAAGGGCATAAAGGCATATGTTTAACATTTCACAAAGCCACACAACATAGCTACAAAACAAACCAGCGCACTTACCTTGCCCCTACAGGCTGCCTCCTGACTCCTGGGCAGGTTCCATGGCTGGTGTGATGTCCCCAGCATAGTGTATGCCGGGGCATCACAAAAGAGCAGAGGCATACACTCCGAAGAGGGTTCAAGTTTCAGGACCTGACGGAGAAAAAAAATGTTTGGGGAATAAAGGATATTCTTACCCCAACTCCTGGGCTTATTTAATTCCTAAGGATGATATGCTTCACATTCTACCTGCAATCCCACCCCTTGGGTCCCTACTCCAAACTTACCTTCACAAACCTTAGTAAGGCTCAACTGGAAATCAGGGTAACAAACTATTTTTATTTATGTGTACCTAGCTCAAGTCTAACCCTTCACTGTTATGAGAATTAAATGAGAAGCAAACTCTGGAGCTTCCTTCGTTGGTAAGGTTTCATCTTCCTGTCACTGGACCTTTGGCTGAGCACAAACACAAGGGAAAATACAAAAATCAAAGAACAACTGAACTGAGAAGAAGAGACTGGAGAATTCATTTAGTCCAACTCCTTTATTCTGCTGATGGAACTGAAAAGCGAGGGAAGGAAAGTGACTTGCCAAGGTCACACAACCAGGCAGTGGCAGTCAGGATCAAAACACAGATATCCTTACTGTACACTCAGCTAATTCAGCTGCTCAGAAAGACTTTGGACAAGTCTTTAACAGAGAGTAAAACATTACTTCAGTTTGGTCGCAGGTCAACTTCGATATCTGTATCTGAATGGCAGATATATCAAAATGCTTGGGTGACAGATAATGTGAGAGGCAAAATTAATGATGCATCTGTTATGGCCCCTGCCCAGACTGTGTGCTAGCAGACAGATGTATAAACTGCAAATGGGAAGGGTGAGCCTACAATTTAAGGGCCTTTTGAACCTATTAGGGCTTTATGTTGAGCTGAATAAATATGCTCATATCTAGAAACAAACTGGTTCCAAGACCTCTCACAGTCAATTGATCAAATGTACCAAAATCCAAGTATCACCTAAGTATTTTAAAGTGGCTTTGTCATTTCATTTATTTTGTTTCACTCAAATCATAGAAACAAAATTTAAAACTAAAATGAGACTTTAAAAGAGCAACTCAGTGTCATGTATGTATTAATGAGCTAACTTCTGCCTGATGACCTGTGGCACCAATAATAAAAGCAAGTTGTAGAATATGATTTCATTTTCACAAAATAAAAACCTAAACTTCCCATATGTGCATATGTGACTATACAAGCAAAGAGAAATGTAGGGGACACACACCAGGTTTTTTACATTGGTTAGTTCTAAGAGATCAATAAAACCAATGATAACAAAAAAGGCTAAATACTCACACAAAATGATATTTAAATGAAAACGTAGGATATAAAGTCCTATAATTACATGGGAAACACATAAAAATTGAGTATGCAACTAGACAATGACTAAAAAGATAAACAATTAAAAAATCTGGTTTGACTAGGTATCAAAATCATGGTCAATTTTTTTATCTTGGATGTCTTTGGTTATTCAATTTTTGTAGTAAGATTGAAAAAAGTAAAATAGATTATCTTGACTAAAGTTCTAAAATGATAAAGACAAAAATTAGTAAGAATTTTTAAATAAAGTATATGTAATATTAACACATGCTGACTAAAAACACTTGGGAAATTCAGAAAAGTATAGAAGGAGAAAGTCTTAGTTCTTTTATCCAAAAAAGAATAAAATTAAAAAATTGGCTATCATTCTGATATATTCCAAAAAAACCAAATTACTCTTTCAAAGAGTATAGATTCTAATGTTGTTGTTATTCACTAATTCTAACAAATTATCTCAGCAGAGGCAGGGCCTGATAAGCCCTTCATATCCACTCTAATGTGTAAGCACATGGATTCTGTCCACGGTCACGTGCACACTCAGTCCAGTTGCAGTGGCATGGCTGCTGGAGCCTGCTGGCCACTGCAGGCTCTCTCTCCCCTGCTCAGCGGAAGCAATGCAGGTATAAGCACCAGATCCCCTTTGTAGGGATGTCTCTTCTAACAGTCCCTCAGAAGGATGTGGGGGTATTCTGCTAAAAACAGGTACCCTGGTGCCTATAGGCATAACAATTATAAATATTGCTAGGTCCTGATTTTGTACTACCTGGGCCAAACCATAAGTGAAATGAACTGTTTAATCTAGAGGCTGGACCACTTCTCACTCTCTTTCTAAGGCCACAGAATATTCATATTTAACCAATGGTAACATAATAAATGGAATTTAAAAAGTAAAGTGTGAAATGTTAGCATGGCAGTCCCAAAAAGCAGGAGGGAGTGAAACAAACAGAAACCTCCAAGCATAAATAGAAGGGGATAAAAGATATTGCCTATGTAGATGTAGGCATACCCTTTCCTAGCAATGGAAGAGAATAAATGTTGAACAGCTAAACTTAAATTCTGAGCGAGGACATTGGTACTTTAAGACAGGAGTCTGCCAACCTCATTTGGCAGCACATTAATAAACTTTTCCCCTTCTCATAAAAAAAAAAAATTCTGAGCATCTGGAAAAACATTGAGGGTATGAGGGGTACATTTATTTTCTTTGAAGCTACTAAATAAAATCATCATGGGCAACAAAGATATGATAGATTTCAAATACTAAATTCCCAAGGCAAGTATCTCTAGATAAAGCAGAGCCCAACAATCATCTTTCCTAAGTCGTAACACTTCTTTTTGATTTGAAAAGTCCCTATGGAGTGATACGTATCATTTTCTTTCTTTGTAGAGACTGAAAACACTATGCTAACATCATAGTCAAACTCAGCACACTGTCCAGCTCTTTCTAGTAGTACCAACTCCTATGTGGCCAGCACGCACATAGAGGATGATGGTCTTGATTCTAGATCTGACATTATTTAATTCCCACGTTGCTTCTATCATGACTTTAAATTAGTCTTCCAAACTTTCTCCAAAAAAACCAGACACAAAATCATGTAAACATAATGACATGAATTAGTGAATAAAATTTTTATTTGTAAAAGTTAACTACTTAAAAAATTTGGTTTTAAGAAGGAGGAAAAAATTATGCAGTAGATAGAGGGGAAATGGGGCCAAAGAAGGGTTTTTTAAAAAGATGTAGCCGGGCGCGGTGGCTCACGCCTGTAATCCTAGCACTCTGGGAGGCTGAGGCGGGTGGATAGCTCAAGGTCAGGAGTTCGAAACCAGCCTGACCAAGAGCGAGACCCCATCTCTAAAAAAAAAAAAAAAAAAAAGATGTGAGGGACTTGAGCTGAATAAATGGATCCAATAGAGGGGAGAAGCTAAAAAAACAGGATAGAAATGAGAGACAGAGGTTCTTTTGGAAATGTCTGTGAGCATTTCTTAGTCGTTCCAAAGCTCGGAGGGCACTACTGGCCTATGGTAGGTGGGGACAAGTATGCTAGCCGACCCTTCACAATGAAGAATTTTCCCAGTCCAAATGCCAACAGCATTCCATGCTCCTCCAGTTGAGTCATAGTTTCCTTGCCACATTTTAAAACCAAAAATTTTTAACTGATTAGATTACACAGAAGCTCAAATATGAACTGACCAACATAGATAAAATCACATAGTTCCTTAAGCCTTTCAATATTTTCTTTTACAAAGTACTGTATTACCCATTCTACTCCATGATTTTTAAATTAATAAAGAAAATTCAAACTAAATCATTAATAGGCTATTTTAACAGATGCTAATATATATAAGTATTATATCCATCTGTATTCTGAGAATATTAAAAAAAGTGAACAAATATCTCAGGTAAAGTTAAAACACACGCACACATACACACACACATTCTTAAAGTCAAATATACTAAATCCTTGAGTTACAGTAAGATCTTATGTGAGTAAAATCATTTTCTCACATATATTGTAAGAAACCGTTATAAACATATATGTACAATTAAGCAGATACAGTTGAGCAGAACATTACTGTGGACTCACCTTGGTTGGCATTTGCACCCTGAGGCAGAGCGTTGGTTAAGTTGGGTAATTCGCTGCCATGATTTCCATCTTCCCATGGACAGACATCAACACTGTTCCACTTTTTCAGCTGTTTTAGCCAACTGGCCTTCTGCTCCAACTTGCAGTGGGGGTTTAAAACTATACACATCCACAGAGCACCTAATTTAACAGGGGAGAGATAAGTAAGTTTTTAAAATTTATAAAAACATCCAATTCTAGTGGCTAATGACAAATTTTAAACCACTTCAAAATGGAGCCAACTCTGCCATTTTTATAACTCAATTTTCTTTAATGTAAGCCATAAATCTCATATAGAGTTCAATAGGAGAAGTGCAAAAACCTGAAGTTTGAACCAAAGATCCAAATATTGTTACCACATAAAGATGAAATACATTTCACAAATGCTAATTGTAATCACCTTCCTACAAAAAAGCCAATAATATATGCAACCCTATGGTCCAATTTACAAACAGATTCTATGAATAGATGCTACAATATATCACTCCAAATGGTTCTGCACAAAAATTAAATTTACTTTCTAAGATTACTTTTTACAATAAAATCATAAAGGAATGAATATAATAGACACAAAGAAACAAATTCCTAGTCTATAAGAATTTCAAACTTTACTATATTTATCAGTATACACATCTATATGCCAATGAAGTGTGAAGAGTTTTGGGCAAAAAAGCCAATAACATAGATCTTTAAAAATAAAATTCACTTAAACATACTTGTCTAAATGATTTAATCAGGAATTGATCTTTACATAAATAAAATCACCAAATTTATGTCTTTATATGAATAACATCACTAAATAGTAATCAAAATTTCAGTAGTTTTTCAAAGGAAAAGCAATAATGAATTTAGAAGAAAGGTATAACTCATAATTGAATTAAGGTACATAAATTTATTATTCCTCTTCCAAAGAGGTATAGCAAATTCAAGCAAATATCTCACACATTTTAAAAGTTCAGGTTTTACTTTACTAATTTCAAAAATAGACAGATACCAGTACTCTAAAGTCATTCACGACACTTTCTTTGAAAAGGTATGTGTGCATGTCTGTGTGTGTTTTAATCAGTCATTTTAGCTAAGTGAATAATAAAGGTAAAAATCATCACTGTTTATCTGTCAGAAAGAGATCTTTATATTCTTCCTTGTTGAAAATTAGCAAGCTTCTTCAATTAGAACATCTGTTATTAAAAATATCAAATAACTTTTACCAACAGGAAACAAAAATGGCCACAACCTATCTAAGTCACAGATATTTACAATCAAAAAGGGTTGGCTAAGCCCAACAAAGAAACCAAGCCCCAAACATATCATAATCAAATTGCTGAAAAGCAAAGATAAAGGGGAAAAAAATCTTAAAAACAGAGAAAAACAAAATATTATATATAGGTGAACAGTAACTCGAATTCAGATTTCTCATCAGAAATCACATAGTACAGAATAAAATAGGTACAATGTCTTCAAAGTGTTAAAAGAAACTCAAATATCAATCAGAATTCTAAATCTAGAGAAAATATCATTTAGGAATGATGATGATATATAAACATTCTCAAATCAAGGAAAACTTACAGTATTTGTTGCCAAGAGACCTGTTCTAGAAGAAATGCTAGAGTAAATTCTTCAGGCTAAAAAGAAATAATACCACAGGGAAACTTGGAACTTTAGGAATAAAAGAGCAATAAAAATGATAAATATTTGAATAAATAGACTATTTTACCCTTTTAAGTACTTGAAAAAGTTCTTTTTCAAGTTTAAAAAGGTTATCTTTTTAAAGATACCTTTAAAAGGTATCTTTACTATAATAGTGATATCACTAGGAAAAAAACCAGGATAGACAAAAAAGACAATAGAAGTTAAATTAAGTAGAAATTAAATTAAAATAAAATACTAAAAAAATTCAAATAATCCAAAGCAAGCAAGAGAGAGGGAACAAAGGAACAGAAACAGAGGGGATAAACAGAAAACAAATGATTAAATGCCAGACCTAAATTAAAGAACCACGTTGATAATTATATAAAATATAAATGGTCTAAACATACCAATTAAAAGAGATGGTCAAAATCAGATTGAAAAAAAAGGCTCAACTCTACATTGTGTTTAAGAAATCCACTATAAATATAACAATACAGATTAAATATAAAAGGATGAAAAAAGATACACCATGAAAACACTATCAAAATAAAGCTGAAGTAGCTATATTAGTATCAAATCAGACTTCAGAACAAGGAATACTACACAAGGGATAAAAAGTGTGACATTATATAATGATAAAAGGGTCAGTTTTCCAAAAAAGCATATCCCTAAATGAGTATGCTGTACCTAACAAGACTTCAAAATACCTGAAGCAAAACTGACAGAATTCAAATGAGAAACAGACAAACCCACAATTATATTTGGATACTTCAACACTGCTCTCTCAATAACTGATTGAAGGAGTAGACAGAAAATTCACAAATAACCTGAATGACACTGCTATGGTTTGAATGTGTCCCCCAAAGTCCACGTGTTAGAAATTTAATCCACAAGACGACAATGTTGAGAGGTAGGACCTTTAAAAGGTGATTAGGTCATGAGGGCACTGCCCTCATGAATGGATTAATGCCACTGTGGCCAGAGTGGGTTAGTTATCTCAGGAGTGAGTTCTTGATAAACCTATGATTGTGGCCCCCTATCCTTCTACTTCTCTCTCTTTTCTTTCTCTCTCAATCTCAATATCTCTCTCTCTCTTTCTCTCTCATGTTTTTCTTGTCCTTCCACTTTGTGCCATGGAATGATGCAGCAAGAAGGCCCTTGCCAGATGCAGGTCCCTCAATTTAGGACTTCCCAGACTCCTGAACTGTAAGAAACAAATCTCTCCTCTTTATAAATTAGCCAGTCTCAGGTATTCTGTTATAGCACCACAAAAAGGACTAAGACAAACACAAACACTGTTAACCAACTAAACCTAACTGACATTTATAGAACATTTCACCTAACATTAGCAGAAAAGACAAACAAACAAAAACCTATTATTATAAAATGCACAAAGATCATTTACCAAGATAGTCCATACTCTGTGCCATAACATAAACTTTGATAGATTTTAAAAAACAAATCACACAAAGTATATTCTCTGACATAACAGAATTAACCTAGAAATCAGTAATAGGAAGATATTTGGAAAATTTCCAAATATCTGTATATTAAACAACATCACTTCTAAATAACTCATGAGTCCAAGAGGAAGTCAAACACAAGAGAAATCAGAATATATTTTGTACTGAATGAAAATGAAAATAAAATATCAAAAGTTGTATATGGCTAAAAAGTGCTTAGAGGAAAATTTATATTAAATGCTTATATTGGAAAAGAAAGGATTCAAATCAATAATCTAAAGAATCTAATCATCCATCTTAAGAAGATAGAAAAAGAATGAGAAACTAAAGCCAAAGAAAGCAAAAGGAAGTAACAGATCAGAAATCCATGAGATTGAAAACAGACAAGAAAAAAAAAAAATCAATGAAACCAAAAGCTGGTTCTTTAAAAATATCAATAAAATCAATAAAGCTATAGCCAGGCTGACTGAAAAAAAGGGAAGATACAAATTACCAGATCAGGAATAAAAAGAAGGAATATCATTAAAAATTCTAGAGGTATTAAAAGGCTCGTTAGGGAATATTATGAACAACTTTATGCCCATAAATTCTACCACTTAGATGAAATGGAAAAATTCCTTGAAAATCACAAAATATCAAAGTTCACTCAAGAAATAACTTGAACAGTTATAAATTTATTAAAGAAATTAAATTTTCAGTTAAAAATCTCTAACAATACAGGTCCAGATGTTTCCCTAGAAAAGTCTACCAAACATTTAAGAAAGAAATAATACCAATTCTATACAAATATCTTCTAGAAAACAGAAGAGGAGGAATGGTTCTCACCTTATTTTATGAGGCCAACATTATTACCCTGATACTAAAAAACCAGACAAAAACATTACAAGTAAGTGTACTACATATCAATATCCCTCATGAACACAGAAGTAAAATGCCTCAACAAAATATTAGCAAATCTAATTAAGCAATATCAAAAAAGGAAAATAAACAACAACAACATAAGGTTTATCCCAGGAATGCAAGGCTGGTTCAAAAATCAATCAGTGTACTTCACCATATTAATAGGCTAATAAAGAAAAACCAAATGATCATCTCAACAGATGCAAAAAAAGCATCTGACAAAATTCAAGATCTCTTCACGATAAAAAAAAGCTCTCAGCAAACTAGGAATAGAAGAGAACTTAATCTGATAAAGGGCAACTACAAAAAAAAAATCTCTACAGTAAACATAATGACAAAAGACTGAATACTTTTCCCCTAAAATCAAAACAAAGCAAAGATGTCTGTTCTTACCACTTCTATTCAGCATCACACTGGAAGTTCTAGCCAGGCCAATAAAGCAAGAAAAGGAGGTTAAAGACATAGATTAGAAAGGAAAAGATTACAAAGTTTCTATTCACACACAACTAACCTATAAAAAGCTCCTAGAACTAATAAGTAAGTTTAGCAAGGTCATACATACAAGCTCAAATGCAAAATAACCCCTCAAAACAAACAAACAAACAAACAAACAAAACCTGTAGCTCTATATGCTAAATATAAACAATTGGAAATCAAAACTTACCCAAAAGTTTTTGGTATCAAAAGCACCAAAAAATGCGAAATATTTAGCTTATAATTCTAACAAAATATGTGCAGTCTTTATGTTAAAAACCACAAAACACCAATAAAAGAAGTCAAAGACGATCTTAAAAATTAGCAAAAGTTACTATGTTCATGGATTGGAAAATTCAATATTGTTAAGGTGTCAATTCTCCCAAAATTGATCTACAAATTCAACACAACCTCACTCAAAACCATAGTAGGTGTTTGTATATATATAGACAAGAATAGAAGTAGAATAACCAAAACCATTTTTAAAAAGGGCCAAAGTTGGAAGAAGGATGAAGTTGGACTCATAGTTACCTGAATTCAAGATTCTATGTGCACATAAGGAAGTAACATTAACCGAGTGTTGGCCAGGTCAAAGTGGGGAGGAGGGGATGAGTAAATTCAGACCTAATGAGTGTGGTGTGCACTTTCTGGAGGATGGTCACGCTTGTAGCTCTGACTCGGATGGTGCAAAGGCAATATATGTAACCAAAGTGGTTGCACCCCCATAATATTCTGAAATGGAATTTTAAAAAAAGTACTACATGCAAAAGTCTTAAGATTATAACTTTAATGTTGGATACTAAATATTTCTTAAATTTAGACAATTAAGCTCTATTTGGTAAAGAGATCAAAAAGTCATATTTTGATATCAAGTGGAATGGTCTTGTATTATCTGTGACTACTATGTTTCTTACAATGAAGGTTAGAGTTTTCTGGAAAATCTATGCTCAAATCATCAAAATTAAGATTTCTTACTACATAAAGCCTATGAAGAACTGAAGTGTGATTATATCGGCTCTGGAAATATTGGGAAGAGTTATGAGTTTGCCATTAGTGTAAGAAAAGCTTCAGAATATGTATGCAAATTTGGCAAATTGAGTTTGGTCCTATGAATAAAAGAGACATTTTAACAAAGCATAGATTCATAGGAAAAAAAGAGACTTCCTATAAAGTTACAGTAATCAAAACAGTAACTACTGGTGAAAGGGTAGACACATAGATCAGTGGAACTGAATAGAGAGTTAAGAAATAGAACTACACAAATACAGTCAATTCAAAGTTCAAAGTCAATTCAATGGAGAAAACGTGTCTTTTCAACAACTGGTGCTGGAACAATTAGACGTTTATGTGAAAAAAATGAACCTAAATCCCTACCACGCACCTTATTAAAAAATTAACTCAAAATAAACTATGGTTTTAAATTTTTTATATTTAAAACTTAAAACCATAAAACGGCTAGAAAAAAATATAGGAGAAAATCTTTGTGATCTTAGGATAGGCAAAGATAATGTTCAATACAATATCAAAAACATAATCCAATAAAGATAAAATTGACAAGTTTGGCTTCATGAAAATTAAAAATTTTTTCTATACAAAAGACAAAGAAAATGAAAAGACAAGTCACAGACTGTGAAAAAATATTTGGGAATCTACATGTGACAAAAAGCATGTATCCTTCCATATAGTTTTATTGCTTGTTCTAAAAAAAAGCTTATACTGAGAATATGTAAAGCCTTCTCAAAATTCACTAAGGAAATGAATAACCCAATAAAAGTGGCCCCCCCAACAAAAAAAAAAGAGAAAGTTATCAAGCCATTGAAAAGACACGGAGGAAACTTCAATGCCTATTACTAAATGAAAGAATCCAATCTGAAAAGGCTACATACTGTATGGGTCCAACTACATGACATTCCGGAAAAGGCAAAGCTATGGAGATAGTAAAAAGATCAGTGGTTGCCAGGGATTAGGGGGCAGGAAGGGATGAACAGGCAGAGCACAAAGGATTTTTAGGATAGTGAAACTCTCTGTTTGATACTGTAAGAGTGATTACATGCATGTCATTATACATTTGTCCAAACACATCAAATGAACGCCACCAAGAAGTAACCGCTAACATAAACTATGGGCTTTAGGTGATAATGATATGTCAATGTAGGTTCATAATTTGTAACATATGTATCACTCTGGTGAGGAATGTTGATAATTAGGGAGGCTATGAGTGGGGGCAGAGAGCATACATGGGAAATCTCAGCTCAACTTTTCTGTGAACCTAAAACTGTTCTAAAAAATAAAGTCTGTTTTTTTAGAAAAGGGCAAAAAATTTAGAAGATATACAGATGGCAAATTATAAACAAAAACATACTTGACATCATTAATCATCAGGAAAACGCAAATTAAAACCACAATGAGATGCCGCTATATACCTATTACGATGGCTACAATTAGGAAAAAAAGTTTTAACCTGACAACAACTACTGACAAGGATGTGGAGCAACTGGAATGGTCATAAATTGCTGTGGGGGGTGTAATATGGTAAAGCAACTCTGGAAAACAGTTTGGCAGTTTCTCATGAAGTTAAATGTATATTTACCATATGACCCAGCAATCCTACTGAGAAATAAAAACTTATGTTCACACAAAAACTTGTACATGGTTTCACATGGATCAACACCTAAGTGGACATATAGGAATAACATTTATTGGGCATCGGGTAGATGGGAGGGGGGAGGAGAGGATGGGTATTTGCACACATAATGAGTGTGAGGTACACCATCTGGGGGATGGGCATGCTTGAAGCTCTGACTGGGGCAGGGGGCAAGGCAATATACATAACCTAAACATTTGTACCCTCATAATGTGCTGAAATAAAAAAAAACTTGTACAAGAATTTTTCTAGTAGTTTTCTTTGTAAATGCAAAAGACAGAAAGCAACCTGAATGTCCTTTAACTAGTGAATGGATAAACGAGCTGTGGTACATTCATATAATACCCCTCAGCAATAACAATGAAACCCATTGATAAACACATAACATCTTATATGCATTATACTAAGTGAAAGAAGCCAGAATCAAAAGGGTATGTGTGTACACACACACACACACACACACACACTTTATTATTCAATTTACATCATATTCTGGAAGAGGCAAAACTAAAGGGACTGAGAACACATCTGTTGTTGCTAGGGATAGGAAGTAGGGACAGCATGAGGGAATTGGGAGAGGTGATAGAACCTTCTGTCTTAATTATGGTGGGAGTTACATGACTATATGCATTTGTCCAAACTCAAAACTGTAAACAAAAATTGTAGTGTATGTATTTTTTAGTAAGTATTTAAAGTGTGTATTTTGTAGCACAGTAAGAACTGTACAACCCTAAAAATTAAATAATCTTATTACTATTAATAGTCAATATTTATTGGGTGCCCACTACATGCTAGGCACTATGTTTAGGGCCTTGCCATCATTCCTCATTAACTCATTACTATTTCCATTTTAAAGTATCTTAGTCCATTCAGGCTGCTATAACAAAAATATCATAAACCTGGTAGCTTGTGACAGCAAACATCTATTCCCCACAGTTCTAGAGGCTAGGGAGTCTAAGATCAAGGAGTCTGGTGAAAGCATGATAGATGGTGCCTTCTTACTGTGTCCTCACATGGTGGAAGGGGTGAACAAGCTCCCTCAGGCCTCTTCAGGACACTAAACACATTCAAAAGGGCTCTGCCCTCATGATATAATCACATCCCAAACGCTCTGCCTCCTAATGCCATCACCTTGCAGATTAGGATTCCAACCTATGAATCTGGGGAGGACAAACATTCAGACCATAGCAATGAGGAAACTAAAACTCAGAGACGTTGAGGTCCTTAAAAGCAAGATCCTAAATAATCTTGGCAACTTTAAACAATGACTTCCATGACTTTGAGGGGAAAAAAGAATCCAAAAAACTCACCTTAGATTCGCATGCTTACATTTCTCTAATTAGAAAATTTCCATTTTGCAGAATGAGAAAATTTTTAAAAAGCCTTTATTAATTTGCCTGTAACATTCTTTTATTGCTCACCTCCCTAAAGAGAGGTTTCATCCTGAAAGGATGTTCTTAATGTTAGATTCAAGTTCAGAGCTATAATAGATATGGTCTTTTATCTTAACAGTCATCACTACAAAAGCTGTAATTAGCCTTAATAACCAAGTTAACCAAATTGAGTAAGTCATTCTCCAAATTTTATTAATTCTGAGTCCCACTTTGGGCATTTATCTCCTTCCCCTTCAACATGCCTGAAACATTTGTAGCTTTAAAAATAAAGCTCTTTGATGATTAAACATTTCATTCTGCTGTCCCTGAAATATTAACCCTTTTAAGGACTCAGCCAAAAACAGGACAGAGCTCAGTGAGAAGTTAGCATTTTCAGCACTTAGCAGAGGAACTGGCACCTAGTAAGGAACTACTGGTTCTTTTATGAAGGATGTTTAATTATTTGCTATGAATTACAATGAAAACAAATTCAATACTTTAAAATTGCTTTCCTAGCTGCAATGCCTCCAAATATATAAAGGCAATTATCAAGTCACTGGTGTGTGCATCATTCAGTTTCTGAATTATCCATGGCACATATGAGCTCTAGCTTTTCTCCATCACCTAACTTTTACTCTCCAACACTCCACCTAATCCACATTCAGTGATTTTAGCAAAAAGACACACTATAACATATGAGGCAAAGTAAACCAAAAGAAGGAAGGCAACCCCTCCAGGGAGGGAAAAAAAAGCATTTTTTACACAAGGCAAATGGTTCCAATCCACTTAGTGGGCTCTTTTTTTTTTTTTTTTTTTTTTAGAGACGGGGTCTCGCTCTTGGTCAGGCTGGTTTCGAAATCCTGACCTTGAGCTATCCACCCGCCTCGGCCTCCCAGAGTGCTAGGATTACAGGCACTTAGTGGGCTCTTAAACTTATTCAAATCCTATCATCCTATACCTGACTAAATAGTCAGAGAATGTGGGCAGAATCTTGCTGAGGCAGAACACAAATCATCATGGAAGCCTTTTGGTTACTTCTGCATTCCACCAACAGCAAAACAAGAACTTACACTCTCAGCAAATGTAACAAGAATTAACTCTATTTCCCATAGGCCAATCTTTTCCATCTAACATTTAGATGTACAAATTATCACTGCCATTTTGCCCTGCCTCATATGTTCATTGTTTTACATTTCCAACTAGAAGAATTTTTTTTTAATCAACAAGCTCTGATCTAGAAAGGGCAAGATACAGATTACCGGCCATTATACCCTGGACAAGCACACTAAGTCTCTCTGTGATTACAGTTCCCTGATTTAAACAGTGGGGACAATAATTTCTACCTACCTCATAGGGCTGTTTAGACCTGTGTGTTTGTGCTAACTGTTGAGTTCACCCAGCTCCAAAAGGTACACTCCCGCAAACCACTGTGATAGAAGACTTCGATGTTGAGGAAATTGTGATGCGAAGGTGAAAATAGAATTTGAGCACTCAGACTGCACGTCATTCTCTGAACACCATTATAGTATTAAATTTTTACATTTAATAAAATAAAACAACATAGCATATTAAATTAAAAAACGGTGACATTAAATACTTCTCTAAACTAGTAATAATGAGTTCTTGTATTATACAATTATAATCACACTTGCCATCCAGAAACATTGCAATCTCTCCTTTTCCCTCAGTTTCAACAAGAGGCTTTTAAATGTCTTTTCTTTTCCCATAGACATTATTCTCTGCAGCCTTCCAGGCCTCCTCTACCCTGGACTCACAGGCAAAGAGTCATTTAGAGGTCCAAAATGCTTTGGGTAATTACATCCTTACCTACTCCCACCAGAAGGCATTTCTCAAACTCATCCCCACTCAAAAGGGTTATTTAACATTTTCTCTGCTCATGGTAACTTCATGCCAAAGGATGGATAAAGGATGCAGTACTTAAAGCCTGAAATGACTCTTCCTTCAGCCTCCCTCTCCCTTAGCCACCTCTCCCCTTGGTATCTTTGTTAAAATACTTCTAGTCTACCATACACTCTGCCTCCCTTTTTAGTTTCAATGCCCAGGTTCCATTTTCTTCTATAGAAACTCAAACTTAACAGTTATCGGAACTTATTATTATGAGGGGAAAAACCCAGAGGTCAAACCAGGTGAAATCTGGAACAAGAATTTGAAAATGGGAAAGAATTACTGTAAAAAATTTATAAAAAATGAAGATGAATAATATTCTAGGACAGTGTTATATACTATTTCCTATAATATAGATTCAATTTTGACAAACATCCAACTTAGTCCAATTCGAGGGAAAAGATTAACTAAAACAGATAGAACTTCAGTTTTACACATCATTATATTTTACATTTCTGGGGACATTTGACATTTAGAGAATAACCATTAGAAGCATGAAGTACTATCAGAATCATATCCACTGTTCTGGCTATTTATTGAAAACTACCCTAAAACTTAGTGGCGTAATACAACAATATGTCATTACATCTCACAATGCTGTAGGTCTTCCCCTCCCCCACTTTTGCCCTGCCCCAACATGGCCTCTCCACATGGACAGCACGGTCTTTCTCACAGCATGGCAGCCTCAGGACAGCTAGACTTCTTACACAGAAACTCAGGGCTCCAAGATTGATCCTTTCAAGAGACAGGAAGTAGATGCTGCCAGTCGCTTAAGGCTTGGGCCCAGAACCTGGCCCAGCAGTATCCTTCTGCCATATTCTGCTGGTCAAACATTTATAAAAATCACCCTCCAAGAGGAGGGAACATAGACCTCACATCTCAATGAGAGAGTAGCAAAGAATCTGTAGCCATCTTTAATCTATCACAATTACCAAGAAAGATTATAAATCTGCTAGATTACAAAACAGAAAACTAAATTATTTGCCAATGAGTATGAGAATGTTGTTAGTTAAAATAATAAAGTGCAAATAGACTATTCAACATATGAGAAGAGCTGTAAGCTGAGCAAAAAGAAAAAAGTCATTACAAAAACTTAATAGTATAAAAGGTATCCCAACACACATAGCAATATTAAGTGCTGGTTTGTATGCTAATTTTTATCCCTTCCAGGAAAATCCTAACAATATCAGGTAACACATGTTAGATTTCTAATTAGATTCTACATTTAAAGTTTTTAAATGTGTCTTTAGGGTACAAAGATTGCCCCATCTAATTCAGCAAACATATTTCTAAAAGTGAATGGCATCTACATTTACCCACCTGACAATAATTGCTGCCATGTATTGAATATTTACCTCACACTAACCTTGTGCTAAATATTTTACATACATTATTATCACATTTCACAAACAAAACCACTTTATAGACAAGGAAACTGAGGTTTAGAGAGAAATAAAAAGGTTGTGATGGTACTAAAAAAGGGAGCCAGGGCCTATGTTCCCCCTAAAACCAATATTCTTAAACATGATGGTATTTAGCCTTCCAACTAGCTATGTAGTCAGAAAGTTCTTCTGTAAATCAGGATTTGTATGAGCAGCTATGTATATATGAATGCTAAGATTAATGATTTTAGTCTTTTGACAGTCATCATGACATTCCTCATATTTCAGAAGTATAATACAAACAAGTATATTTTCTAAAATTATGAACTATCCTCAAAGGTATAGCTAATAAATCCTGTACTTTATTTAAACCTGTATTCTTATGTACTTAGAACATGCCTTTCCAATGTGTGAGAAAGCACATCCAACAAAAACGTACACAGGTCCATCTAAAAAGAGCCTAATTAAACAAAAGAAAACTGCATTTTTCAGGACTGACAGGCATAGCAAATAAGTAATTTCACTGTAGATTAAAACAGCAGATAAATAATCAAAAGCTCAACTTATGATTCAAGATTGATTATTCAAGTCAGAAGAAATCTGTTTTCTCTGAAAACATTATGATTAGGTCTGTTAGAGCCAAGTCCGTGTCAGCATTTCTGGAATAATGCACACGTATGTGGCTAAATATGCTCTCTGCCCGCTGGGCTGTATTGCTGGATAGAGCATTGTGTTTGTGACTGAATATATCAGTATCTATTGTTATCCCCCACAGTCAATAAAACTTGTTTTTCAAGTTCCTTCTCCTTCATGATTTTTTTGTTAACATCAAATCCACTCAGTAATTAAAATAAACGCTACATATTTTTGTGGGGGTTTTTTTGGAAAAATGAATTGATTTATTAATTAAAATAAAAGCTACACATTTTCTATAAAAGATGCATTTGGAATTTTTAATAAATGTTGCCCTTCTCACATTTCCCAGGAAGATAACTACGTTTATACTACTACTAGAGAGAGCACCGGGCAAGGGCAGTGCGGGGCAGAGAAGGAGGACAACCAACACCACCTTCTCTAAAGGCGAACAAGAAAGGTCAGTGGCTCCCTTTTCCTCTCTCAAATTCAGAAAAATGAAAGTTATCATAAATGCTTGTTCTTATGTAGTAGCAGACAAAGTGAAACAATTCACTTTTAGTATTTCCCTGGCTTCCACAGTTATAAAACAATTCATAATACTTATAATATTTATTTTTGTTCTCAGAGGCTATTATAAGAGTCTAGAATTTCATGCATGATCCAATTAACTAATTATACTTATTTAGAGGCCATGAAATGCCTAATTGCAGTCACAAATAGGAGATCACTGGCATAATTAGTTGTGCTAGCAAAAACTATAGTCACAAAATTTCTTGGGTCAAACCACACTAAAACAGCAACCCTAATTACAGTATTGTTCTCAGTACAATGCAGTCTTAATACATCGGTCACCCTATGTTTGGAAAGTAAGTAATGTAAAAATATTCTGCTTTAAATTTGATAATGCTAGTTTCTAATTCACAAAAACATTTCTGGGAAAATTTCAAAATAAAACCTCAGGAATACTGTAAAGACAGAGTTTTTGAGATTGCTCAGGTCAATCAGGGCTAAACTCTCAGCTAAATGGTGCATAATTGGTTATCATTTAACCAGGCTCTGAGAAAATTCTAAAGTAAAATACCTATCTTCTTGTTGTCAAGAAAGAAAATAAACCAGAGATTCCCAATGAACTGGTATTCTGGATATGTTCCTTCCCCTAAACCTGTGGCCCTTTATCTGGTACACAGTCTTCCCAAGCATTTGATTTGTCAGCGCTGTCAGTCAACGTGCAAGGCTCATCCAAAGCAGCACGACCTCTTTAGGAGCGAGCTCCTCCACCCCTCACCACTCTTTTCCTTCTCAAAGAAGGAAGGAAGGGAAAGAAAGAAAAAAATCAGAGAGAAGAGGAAAAGGGACACTGGCAGATGGTTTATTTTGAGATACAAACGGGGCAGTCAATGGGTGGTAAAGTGAGGGAATGTGAATTGTGGGAACCTGCAAGGACATTTTCCATTTGGTCTGCACTGGCTGTTTAACTAAGCCATCTTCATAAACAGTTCCATGGTTCGTTCAACAGTCCTGACTCCAAAACTACATAAATCTCTTTCTGAAAAGGTTCAATTGACACATAGTAGTGATTTACAATACTGGCTCATTTCATTCTAATACATAAAATATATTATAGCTCTATGGTCAGAATTTTCTGAAACATGTCCTACATTATATAACCTCATTTCTATAGTTGTCTTATGCTGTCTTGGGTTGCTTTTTATTTTTTATATTTCCTGACCAGACTTAAAGTTCCCCAATGGCAGTGCCTACCACAGGGCACTATAAACAGTAGGTTCCTGTTAAGTTATCTACTATTGAGGTAAGGCACTCAACTGTCCACCATCCATATTTACGCATAAGTGCTTCCCTGAGCCATCGATACAATGACCCTCCTTTCATTTGCCACGGAGAACCAATTTAGGACAAAAGATAATCAAGAGCCTACTAAAAAATAACAAATTTACCAATGGTTATTATTATAGAGTACTGATGGTCAGGTAAACATATTAGCACTATACTTCTATTAGAATCCCAAGAAAACAGGCTTGCAATATTCTGTAAGATTAGAACTGAAATTTTATTCATAAAAACAATTTCTTAATGCACTGACTTTTCTGTGGAGTTCAGAAAGAACCTATGATGGGTGTTGGGTTTCTTGGAGAACAGAATGTTTCATTTTGCTCTAATTCATTCTATTACTGAATTAAACTTTGATGTATTGGTCTTGACAAGTGCTTCATGCTGATTGTATTGTGTATGATAGTATAATCACTCCCCATGCATTTCCCACTGGCTGGCTGATTAATGCAATAGATTACCTGCAGCATTGATGGCAAGGGGGAATCATTGCCCTTCTGTACTCTAAATTGTTTGTATTTCAGTCTGCGTGTGTGTGTGTGTGTGTGTGTGTTCATGTGCACACAGGCATGAACATCGTGCACACGGGCAGAGAAGGCTGGATAAAGAAATGTAGGAAAAGATAAAATTGAAGACTCAGTGAAGACTGATGCCTTTTAAGCATTGTTCTCAGTACACCGAAAATATTTACTATTTAATGCTTCCAAACAGGGTCAAGCATAACACTTCAATTATTCATTCACAAATACATACTGAGGATCAACTATATGCCAGCCACATTTTTTTTGTCTTACAAGAAAAATAACTTTAAAAATGTGTTACTTTCAGTACTCTAATTAGTGGAAGGGAAGGGAAAAGGGGGGGTGTGAAATTATCAAATGGGCAATAATACAAAGATAAAAAGAGTACTAAAAAAATGACTATGAAATTAGTTTAAATGTCCCAATAAAGATAGCAACTGACAAGACTATTAAATACTGTGAGTGGTTTAATGGTTTCAAAACAAACAAACCTCTCGGATTATTTGGTATACATAGGACCCTAGTGTTTAGCAAAGAACATCTGACGTATGATCAATCTTGTTTTGGTGAACAAGCTGTTGGATATAATAATTTCATCTTGAAGTGGCAAGGAGAAGGGGAGATAGACTTTTGTACTTTTGGTAGCATTTTGAAAGCATTCTTCCTAGCAGGATTTTCTCTCACTTCCAAGCCTGTATTTGACCCAAGTGCCCTTGTCTGGAAATCTCGAATCCAACTCTTAGCCCTTGCTCATCCACAGAGTAAGACTGGCTTCCAATCTAATTCCTGCTTTATGAATGCTTCTCTCTCTCTTCTCCAGGCTTGCTGAGGCCAATTTTGAAATTTACTAATGTCCCCTAGAATGGGGCCAGGATCATGACTCCTTTCATTCTAGGGGACATTAGTAAATTTCAAAATCACAGAGATTTGGCTTTCTATTTGAAAGTTTATCTTTGTAGCAGAAAACCACAGAGAGTTGAGTGAGTTAGCCACATTTCAGACAACTACTATCACTACTCCTGGCTATTCTGTCACCAGATCAAAGCCTGAGAAAATAGCCCTAAGCCCAGTTATTAACTAGCTTGAGAAAATTAATGTCAGAGGCACTGGCATTTTACTATACAGTATCCTATTCTTATTTCAATTTTGGAATTTTAAAATAAAATAATGTTATGCAATTATCAGACAAGTTTTAGAGCAGCCTCACAAAAATTCACTTGCTGCAAATCACCAGCTTTTCTTCCCCTAAAGTATGTAAGAAAATATTATTTATATAAATAAAAATGTCATTCTTTGTTATATCTCTAACGAGAGTGGCTCTTTAAAAGCCTATTGGAGATAGTGATTATCAAGCACGTATTTTTAATACCAGAATCCTATGTTCCAGAAAAATCTTAATGAGAAGGCTCGTATGAGACATGGTGAAAGTCACACTGCTCTAAGTGAGAAGGACCTCTCCTCCTCCCCCTTTGCCCCAGGGGTTCTGCAGGGCAGTGCCTGAACACCTTGGGCTCTCCTCCCCCTCATGAGCTTACCTCAGCTTGAATTAGCTGTGGTAACATTTGTAAAGCACCTTGCTTGGTGCTGGCACACATAGACAGCAGCCTAAGGAGTTGCTCCAGCCTTCCCTTAGCTTCCACTTCTTCCATTCTATCTCCTGGCATCCCTGATTCCCCGTGAATCCTTGGGGAATCCCAGATGGCTTAAAATGAGGCTTCTCAGACCTCGTTAATTTTTGTAAGCTGCCACTTCAGGGTAAGACATGGTGAAAGAAAATTTTCCCCAGCTTGTCTTTCTTTATTTTCACTCTCCCTCTCCCCCTCCACCCTACCATGATAGTACTCTCTAGATCCACAATTCAGCAAGGAGACTTCTTCAGCCAGATTTCCCTTTGGTGGATGTTTCTTGAAGGCAAGTGCAATTAGTACTAACTCTTAAGAAGTGGGAAAAGTAGAGAGAGAACTTTTCTAAAAATTGTTGTGAGGAAGAAAAGAACACATTATACCAATGCTATGACATTCCTATTAGCCACTAATGTGAGGGGAGTATCTACTCCCAATGGACTCATGTTATAAATGGAAAGATAACAAAAAAGTAAGTAACTGGAACCCATTCTTGGTACAAATAACACTACCAGCATACTACATACATAATACACTACAATGCAGTACACTAAAGTGTACTACAATGAACCATAAGGCGTTTTAACTCCCAATCAAATCTCCATGGCCTATATTTAGAATAGAGTTTTATAAAAACACACAATAGGGTGATCTTCAGGTATTGTTACAAATTATCTAGTTCTACACCTAAATAATTTAGAAATGAATGCCATTAAAACTTTCCAGTTGGTTAGATAAAAAGATCAAGTGAACCATAAAGACCTCTTTTAATCCTAAGAATCTACGATTTCCTATTAATGCATATTTTAAATTTTTTTCTCTTTATTTCCACTCTTCCCCATACAGGGTATTGAATGGATAATTAAGCCCTAGCAGCTGTAGTCAAGAGAAGGATGGTTTCCAGTAATACACAGGAAGTATTTACCACAGGTTTACTCACTGTACAGAAATATGCATTCTCTATTTTGGTTAACTTCTGACCCAAACTAGAAATTACTCTGCCTACTTAAAGAAGCAGAGAATAAACCCCTCTTCCCACTCCCACAGCAAGGCAAAACTCAGAGGCCTATAACCCAAGAATACAGAGCTCTCAGTTATTTTTTTTTTAATTTCAGAATATTAGTGGGGTACAAACAGTTTGGTCACATAAATTGCCTTTGTAAGAGACAGAAAGCAGTAAGACCGCACAAACAGAGAAAGAAACCAGGCCCCAGTAATGAGGATCCAGAAGCAGACAGGCCTTCTGAGAACAGTGCTGGAGGGAAGTAAAGCCTCCTGAGCAATACAATTGACAAAGCTTCTGTATTTAGAGGGAGCTGTGAACAGTGCGAGCAGAAGCAGACACTGAGACTGGAGTGCACAAGTGCATTACAGAACACGACAGCTCATGTGTAAGAGGGGTCTGCAGAGCCTACAGAATGCATGAGATAAATAAGTGTTGGCAACTGTGTTGTCATTACAGGCCAGGGCAAAGACAGTGAGCTAAGGGTCTTCACCAGCTCCTTATCAGAGAGGACTGGAAAAGGGGATCAAAACTTTACTGTATCTCATCTATAGCATGTAGTATCTGTATTTATGATAAGCTTAAGTGTATTATATAATACAATTTCTCAATCAATAGCATGTATTTGACTATTCTACATCAATGTTTTTATTTTCTCAAGGAATCTGAAGTTAGTGAATCCCTGTAAACATGGGTGCAGATGGGTGACTGGACTAGGTAAGCTCAGCTGACTACTGCAATAAGGACTGTGAAACCATGGGTAGGCAGACCAAGTTAGGCAGCTTTACAGGCTTTACTGGCACCTACAGGAGCTTCCCTTTGCCCCTGCTCTGCTCTGACTAGAGAGACCGCCTGGCAGAGAGGCATATAACGATCTTTTAAAATAAGCTGAGGAGGTTGTTTAGTTTGGTGGTTAAATTTTTGAAGTCACTGACACCTGGGATCAAACTCCTGCTCTGCTACTGTGACCTGAGGCAAGTTATCAAGCCTCCTTAAACCTCAGTTTTCTAGGCTATAAAATTAGGGCTAATAAATGTACCTATCTCACAGGGTTGTTTTAGGGATTAAATAACACATGCATTAAGTGCTTAGCATAGTGCCTGACAAATAAATGTTGGCAACTGTGTTATCATTAGTAGCTAGACCAAAACTGGAAATAAAACAAGGCACAAATCTAGGTCCTATGATGCTGATCTACTGCCTCCCTCTCCTCCCCTTTTAAGTAACAATAAAGAACAGCAAGGTTGAGTTGAAAATCTTAAAGACAACATTTTTGATAATGAATTTGACTGTTCGAACTTATCATTTAGAATCTTATTTCTGTGTACAAAGACCCAAAGGCTCTCTTAAATTACTAAGAGTTTCATTTTGAATGTGTGACTTAAGCATTATCGTGTCTCCTAATGTTTACGTGTCTCTACTTCCTCCTTACTACCAGTACTGTCACCAACACTAAAATCAAATACCTAATACATCTGTTCCTCTGGACATAGCAGGTGCTTAGTACATACTGATAGAAAGGCCACAATAAGACTTCTGGAAAGAAGATTAACAATACGGCACCAACAGGGGGGTATAGTGGTAGAGCTGCATTCTCTGTGTGCCCAGGAAGACAAATTGGTAGATAACAAGCAATCCCTCATGTGTGGTTCATTAGGATTACATTCCATACTTACTGCTATCTGGAAGTTTCCAAGTCTATACTGACATCTTTTTGCTGCAGGAGAGCTCTGGGAATTGCTGTTTTCTCCACGGCACTAGCAAAGAGGTAACTACTAGAGCAAACTACTTTGGTATGCTTTCTAGTTCTCAAAAAGAAGTTATTCCTTCCATTCATCAATCACCATCAGCTTTAAAATGTGGCAAGCTTCAGTTAGTCTGAATTTACCACAGAAACTAAGTAAGGAGCTCAAAACAGTGGAGAGAGTTATTAAGCCTGTTGCTTTCAGAGATATAAGACGGCATTCCCCAGAAATGTCTCCACAATTGCCTTGATCCTTTAGAATCTTATTTCTGTGTACAAAGACCCAAAGGCTGTCCTAAATTACTGAGAGTTTCATTTTGAATGTGTGACTTAAGCATATGTTTTCCTTCTTATTCAAGAATAATGTGGGTGGGTACAGAAGAATCACTACTTGTGTCTGGGATGGGAGATGGGACAGCATCTGGGTCCAAGGAAATGGACTCCAGTAATTTTGAGTATTTTGCGATAAATGTGGTCCCAATGGGTGGGCTGAATTCCCTACTGCTGAACATAGATTCACCCTAATTCCAAGTGCCCTGAATCTATATACCATTCAATCTAGCAACCTACCAAGGAACGTTACAACCCACCAAGGAATTATTACAGCTTAATAATAAGTGATCTACCTTACAATAAAATGAAAACTAGAAAGAAACATCTAACTATAGCTATTTCTGCTCACACAGAGTTAGGCCCCCAGATAGGAAGCTGTGAAAAGAACTCCGAGAGATACCACCTTATTCTTGTGAACTGAGTAAGCAGAACTTGGTGCAGCAGGGCTCTTGCAGTAGCAGCCCATCCTCTCCCTAAGAAACAGGATTTATATCTTAGAAAGCATAGCACATGACTCAGCTCAGAGAGAGAATGTTTAAAATTTAGGTAAAAACATTATGTAATACTCGAAAATGAAAATTTTAGAATTTTTCCCTGTGATAAAACTGTAATTAAATGTTACTTAACTGTTTCCTCTAATGACATCTATTTTAATTAGGTTTTAATAGACTGGCACCCACAACCTATAGTTTTATGAAGCAAAGTAAAATTACAGTCTAGGAAGACATTTAAGGAAAGAGACCCATCAACACAGATGAGAGGTTACAATATGATCCTCTCATCCCTAAAGACCCCCACAGTAATTAAGTGTGCTGAACAGACAGCCATTAGGGCTAACAGTAGGTGTGTTCACCACCAATCAGTACTGGGTTGTTCTTTGAAATCCAAGGGTTATTTCTGTGATCTGCTCTCCAGAAAATTTGCATGTCACTGAATAAAGGAAGCAATTGAAGAGGTGTGTGTTCTATAGCTTCTGCTAAATATGCAGCCTCTATCAAATGTGCAACCTCTACCATTGCAAGGGGACTTTCTGTTTTAAGATTTTAATACACACTTTTTCTCATAGCTGATTATGGTACAACATTATTCATCTTGAGAACACTGCCTTATGTTGGGAAAATTAAAATCATGTAGAGAAAGTAAAATTAATATTTGAAAAACTGACTCATGTGCAAGATAAATGTTTCTGCAAATGAGATGCACTAAACAGAATCTTAATAGTATGCATCTGTATCTATTTCATACTACATTATGAAAATCAGGGAGTAAATCACAAAAATTAACTCAGACCAAATGAATATCATAGGCACTTATATTAGAAAAGAAGAACTGAGAATAATCAGTCCCTTTGTTAGCTGGAGACTTGGGTGGGGGAGAGATATTGGGCCTGTTGCTACCACAAATAAGTTTGCATACATTACTTGAAAGAGAGAAAAAGTTAAAATGAGTATCTTATTTTTAAAACTAATTTTGAAACGTCAACACTGTTAAATTTTCATAAAGCACATGTATTCTGAAAATTGTAAATCTTAGGGAGGGGGATATCTGGTCCTGTGAAAAAGATTTTGTAATCTTCTGGCCAACAATCTGATGGATCCAAATCCCTCTGCCAAGAAGCAGAGTTACTTGGCTAAGATACTTTCACTTGTACACTTTCATCAGATTAAGGCTTTCATGCCAGAACCTTTTTTTTACTGGTGTATTGGCCATTGCCAGAAATGGACCCATCGAATCCACTGGTGCTAAGGAGTTAAGCATCTGAGATTTAATTTAACAGTTTCAGCTTTATTAAGCTGTCACAGAGCGGCCTCACTTTGATAACAGTAGCTGCTCCAATTATGGCTTGGTTTAGGGTTGACAAGTATAATGATTCATTCGTGGCACATGAGAAGCAATAAAAGGTTGTTTTGCATTACAGCTTTAAAAATGTGGGCACTTTTTTCATTTAATTTGTCACTTAGCTTTTGCTAAGAGGACATTTAAATTGCAGTAAAAGGCAAATGGGGCTTTTAGTTTAAATGTAATCCCCATATTTAAATGATCTGTAATGGCGCAGTGTTGGAGTGGGAACACTATTGTCTCACAGTGGGTCCTGATGGTGACATGTGACATTTGTATTCAGGTCCTGTATTATCCATGTGGCTAAAGGGCTTCCAATTTCATTTCACAGCCAGAAGCCTGCAGAAAACACCAATTAACTTGCAGATCCCATTTGCCGACAAAACTCAGCCTCTTCTCAATGTCTGGCATCTGGCAGTGCTCAGCATTTAATTCCAAAGCAGAGCCTTGAAGCAATGTGAGCCCTATGTAAGGGCACAAAGTCAAATTCCCCCATTTTATTAAGAAGCAAAAGCCTTTCCTTTTGTAATCCAGAAGCAAGGTTTAGTTAATTTTTTGGTGAATGAATATTAAGATGTGATAGTTACTGTTACTTCTACAAGAGATTCTTCACAAAACTTAGAGCCCATTAAAATGGCAAGTGATCTCTGCTTGCCATCAGAGTACATAGGAGAATGTCCAGCAGTCTTGTAACGGAGGCACTGGGGAGATGAAAAAAAAGAAACACAGGGCAAGAAGTTGTGCTCTTTACTGTGGACTAAAATCAAAGAACTTGTATAAAGCCTGGCCCTTAATTAGAAAATAGTCCATCAGAGGGTAAAACTAGAATCAGCTGGTGGAAACTTCCACCTAATGAGAATTTATACTTTTGATTGAAGGTTAAGGTACATAATTTTGAAAACCAACTTGGAAAAGTAAAATGTGACTATGAATTAAATGTGAACACTGCAAATTTTATTTGACTATATTACTCATGCTTTTTTGGTAACCAAAAAATTTAGTTGGTGTTTTCTTCCTAACCAGTTATTTGTAATTCTAAGTTTCTCTAAGTACCAAAGCTCCTTAAGTTTTACTCATTTAATATTAATACAATACTTTTTCCTTAAATAATCCCCTTCATTACAGTTTTTTAATGCTAGTCATTTTTACTTTTATAAACCAGCTAGTCAATTCCACATGTATTAATACAATAGAGTTATAGAATGGAAGAGGGTTTACTTGAAAAATAAACAATTCAATATTCTATAAAAATATTAGTTTAAACCATGCATTACACTGCGTTCTCTAACCATCACACTGTGCTCCCAAGTATCATTCCAATACATTGAAACTATCTACTGTAGTTATAGACTGATTTAAATTTTGATTGAGGAAAAAGGTCACTACCATTATTTCAAGAGTGTCAAGGAAGTACCAAGATTAAGTTATTACAACATACTTAAGAAAAAAATGCCAGGGAAAAGGGTTAACAATATCTAAGAGCAGTCAAGTAGCAGACATATACAAAAAAAACATCAAGAGTTTCTGTCCACAGCCAAGTTTCTGAATGCACATCCTACTAATAGGAAAAAAGAAACATGTCAAATTCTTTACCAACTTGCTTCATCATAACCCTAGATCACACAATGTCATTTTGTAGAACTCTCCTAACCTCCTAACTTAAGTTTCTTTATCTATGAAGCAGTTGATCTCAAATGTCCCTTCTAATTATGATCATGCGGTATCTTCACAGAAAATAGTTTCTCTTGGTCTGGACTAGACCTGAGATCAGTCAACATGATGTGGTCCATCAATAGCCAAGAAAAATTTCACTGAGACTAGGATCTTCTAGTAAATATAACCAGAATTTTCCTCTCCTAAAATTAATACAGGCACTGATATAATGTTTGTCAAAAATTTTATTTGTCCCTTATAGATTTCTTAATAAAGATAAGATAGCAAATACATCATTTATTACTTCCCTAGCAGTGAGCACTGGGTAACAAGATTCATCTCAACAAAAGTCCCAGTATTCTTTCAATGAACATAACTAGTGGACTTCTCATTTTTTCAACTACCTGTTATATTTATATCTTTAACTAGCAGAGATTTAGGAAGCAGTAATATTAGAGTTTGCTTTACCATTCTGAAGACCAACAGTTCATCTAAATCTATAGCAGCCAAAAATAATATAAATAGCCAAACTACTTTTGATAATTCCAGTTTGGGGAGAAAGAGAAGGCAGACTCCAGATTTCATCTGAATTGATTACAATATTAATCTAGAAATAAGGGCCCAGCTCCATAATACAAAACAGCTATTTTAGAATAATACAGCTTTTTTCCCTGAATATTTAAATGCATATTGCTGTGCTTACCTTCCTCAAGATCAGGCAATTCACCCAAAACCCTGCCAAGGTTGTTTTCTGTAAATGCCAGCCCAAATCCTCATTCTTCCTGTTCTTCTAACCAGTGTATATTGACTACAAGTTCCATGTATGAGCAGCTCTCTCTCCAGCAATACAATGACCATGTTCTTAAAACATTCAACAATAGTGTTTATCCATACACAACTGAATGGCAATTTGTCAGGAAACGTACTTACCCAGCTCATCCCAGAGCTGCCTATATTTGTCAGTCATTGCAGTGCCTTGTTGCCTCCAAAGTGACAGGCGAGGGTCAGCCATGAATTGCTCTGTTATCAAGGTCAACATGCGAGCCCCATTGGAGTCCCTCATCTTCAACATTTCCCGCACCTAATGGGGATAATGGACCTTTAGAAAAATGTTCAAAATGAAAAACCAAAAACAACCCACACAACACAAGAGACTTTTCTCTATTTCTTCCTGGGAGATGGAGGTTAAGCCTTCATATCAGCCCTCTTAGGTAAATGAAAGTATGTAGGTAAAAACCACTTAAATAGCAATTTAATCAAAGAAATTACCATTCATTATTTTAAATTGTGTTTTAAAATCCATATAAGGAAAAGATGTTTCCCTAACTTCTCAATTCCAAAAAAATTTTTGGATGGGTCTCATATATCTGATTAAGGTGATTAAATCTCATTTCATATGTCCAGTACAAACATTTTTCTCGAGGTCTTCTTCAAAGTATCTCTCTTATCTAAACCAAGTACACTTTGTGATTCAAGATTATGCTCCAACAAAGTAGGCATTCATGCTTTGATAAACCACTGAAGCGAAATCTGGCACTGGAAACAGGTATCTGAACCTAACTAGTTTAACAAAACAGGTTTTAGCAAGGTGCTCCTGCTTCCTTGCATAAGATGAGATGCCATAACTTGGCTAGCCTACAGAAATACAATACCAAAACAAACACAGCAAATAGTTTGGCACCTTCCTGACTCTCCAACTGATTGTACTTATCACCAGAGAAGTAGAGCCTGAGCAGAGTTCACTGAGAACACTTTAGGGATCTTCTAAATAGATCTGATAATGATAGCATCTGTCCTTCAGTTTTTCTAAAAAACAGTTTTATTGAGACATAATTCATATACCATACAATTCACCAATTTAAACTGTAGAATTCAATAGTTTTTAGTATATTCAATGGAGTTGTGCAAGTCCTTCAGTTTTTAAGATAAATTAGTAATTTTAGTAAGTTCTTTCTCACTGGAATTTTTTTACATGAAGAGCAGCAGCATACTTCTATTCACTCAGATGGGACTGGTTTTGCAATGGTAAAGAGGAAATGGGCAGGGCTGTAAGTTCAAGAACTCTCTTCCTTTATATGAGTGATCCATGAAGCAGAATAATCACTGATCTAATAAGTTAACTTGGCCTCTCAAGCTGGAACCTCAAGCTCTGCCCATTACTTTTGTGCTACATTTCTCAAATAAAAGAGAGAAAAGAAACACAAGTCTCTGTGTTTCCTAAGTCTCTCTGTAGGGAGCCCTAAATGAAACCATCCATTCCAAAGGTGTGTGCTACTATGTATTCAACAAATGAGAATCCCAGATGAACACCAGTTGTCCCTGTAGGAAATTACTGGAGCAAGGTCATAAGCGGTAGAAGGGGGAGGAGGGAGGCTTTCCTCAGGATTCTCTCTCTGTGAAAGGCAAATAAATGGCAGATCTTTAATAAAGCAGCCCAAATGGAGGAGGTCAACAGATCCTGTCACAGGCCTTTCCCCAGATGAGCAATGGTACTCCCTCATCTGCTTTAGAATTTGAGCCTTATAAAGAACTCAAAAGTACTTGTACCCTGAATCACAAAGCTTGTGCTTCCAGAAGGGTTATTTCAGTAATCCTATAAAGAAGTTTATTCCCAATACTGAAGCATTAAAAAGTCATGAAGAGCTGAAGACTAGGAGGAAGAAAAGGAGTTGCCATTTATTGGATATCATTGGGTTTATACTTACCATTTCATCTTCACTACAACTATGTAATGTAGGCCAGATTATAACCCCCATTTTATGAATTATAAAACCAAGCCTCACATAGCAAAGTAACTTGCCCAAAGGACAAGGGAAATAGCTGGGATCAGAACCCAGATCTGTCTTAACTCCAAAAGTTATGCTATTTTTAAAATTAGATGTTGCTATTACTTCATATGGCAAATACAATGTGTACATAATATACAGGGATAAAAATAACAACTTCAGACCAGTTTAATACTACATCTTTCACATGGCTTCCCCTAGGCCACAGTATACTCTTTGCTGAAATGAGAATACTGAAATACTTCCTATGTATCTAAATATACCAAATCTTTTACTAGTAGATCAATGAATTTGATTTAATATTTATTTAACTGATAGATTTCTAACCTATTACACAGCACCAGCAATAAAAATAAATGCTTTATTACTAAACATATAACCTAGAATTCTATATTAAGTACAACTATACCCTAACGGTAATTAATTTTCAGACTGTTGATTCTGAGGCATTACATGAGTTTGAAGAGCCTGTGAATTACCAAAGAATGATTAAATCATTTATGAAGTAGTGTCAGAGTTAAATGTATTTTATTGTAACCTAATTATTGGAAAATTGGTAGTGTACATATGGTATAAGGGATAAATCTTTATTAACAGGGTATTGACTAATCAGAATATACTATTTCCTAGTTATACCCGATAACAGAGTTTACTCCAATTCTTCTGAACTAGAAAAATCTTTTAATTATTTTCAATATTAAAGAAACTATTTAACAAAAGTATCAATTAACACAGTTATCCGTTCCCTTTAAACCATTTTAATACATTATCTATAATGATGGCTGTACTTCTAATGAAAATAAATATATTGATTTAATATTATTTAAAAAGCATTTTCCTCATTATTTAGAAATGTGTTTATGGTACTCAAAAAGTTCTGTATAAAGCAACAGACATAGTTTCTGCTCACAAGGAACTTATGACCAAAATAGTTTTAATTCTTAGGCCATCAATTTTTGGTGATGAAAATAAACAGCAGACACCAACATTTAACACTATTATCACAGCAACTTTCAGAGAAATGTTATTATTAGCTAAATTTCATAAAAGATAAGGAAACTGACAAATAATTTGCTAAGGTTTGTATACTTAGAAAGATCTAGAACTTAGACTTACACTGAGAACTGTACGACTCTAAAACCCACGTTTTTGAAAATAACTTGAAGACACTGACATTACTGACCTAAATATACAGAGCACATTTTAAGGATTATATTTAAAGCTATGTTATACTTGAGAAAATTAACAAGAAAAAGAAAAAACTTGAAAAGATGGCATTTTAAATAACATTAAGCATTTTATTTGTTTTTACTGTTGAAAGAGCTTTTTCAAAATTGTATAAATTATCACTATTTCATTAATAGGAACTGAGAGAGACAAAAATGTTCCACATCTTGTCTAAGGTCATCTAAGCAAATAAAAGCTTGCATTACACCATAAAAGTTTCTATTGGTCCATTAACTTAGACCCTGTTCTTTAATTTTTTTTTAAGAAAAAGTCTTTATGCTATTGTAAACATGGTCATATGTAGATTGTTCCTGTATGTGTATATATTTAGAATATTTCTTTAAAAATAAACAGTCATACCTTTGCAAAGAGTAAATTAAGCTGCTTCCCTGATCCGTGGTACCCGCCCTGGGAAAGGAACAGTTTAACCTGTTCTTGAACCTGCTCTTCATCTAAGTGCCAGCAGTTTTCATCATCTATACTAGCACCTGCTGTTGGATCAGGAGCACCTAGAAATAGAAAGAAAAAAAATAACACATATGCTAGATAAAAACTCTGTGCTAAAAGGATTCTGAAGTAAGCTTGAAAATAATTATGATTCTCTAATTTTGCCTACTTTTTAATCCAATCTCAATTTCAGTTATACATACACATATATGACTAAAAATAAAAACAGGAATCACTCTTTTATTTCCAGGACATTCCTAATTTGTGCTAAGCCAAATGCAGATTACTTTAGAACTGAGATATTCCCATTTTTTTTAGGATCAGAGACTCTATCTTTGGAGATGAGTTTACAGGTTCTCTAAAGAATTAAAAAGTCACAAATGTTTCATTGTAAATATGTGATGTTTATAAAGCTCTACTGTGTAGGACATGCTAGAAAAATGTTTTTCAAAGACATTGGAAAAATGTGAAACAAGTAAACTTAGCAGAGTATTTCTCTCTTTATATGTTAATTCAAGAAGTTTTCACCATTATGTTCTGCTGTATAAACTACATGCTGACATAAGTCTTTAGTTGCAGAAAACCAAAGATTAAAAAGGGAAATCAAGCCTCATGGGAACAGGCAGTGCAGCTGTTGTACTAAACCAGGTTGTAGTATCACCTTGCCAAACTGCATAAATATTTTATTGCTGAAGTACACACAAAAGGTAACAGCTATATAATAAGCACTATGTGTATAGCCTACCTTAGAAATTCAAAAATTACACAGATATTTAGGCAGGTAAAAATTACATTTTATTATTCATTAATAAAATGAAATGGTATTTTTAAAGTCTAAGATCCATAAGTAATACAAAACATTTTAAATCTAAAAACCATTCATCCCTAGTGTTTTATCTCCTTATCGACCCTTAAAAATGTTTGTAGGTGGGGTTTTGTATTTTTTTTCTTGTCTTCTAATGATAAATGCAGACGCCATTAACCAAGGAAATAATCACTAGTATCTGCTTAGAACCAAGATCTACTAGTCCCTACTATTAATAGTTCCTAGAAGGCAGTAGGTCTGTGAACATCCCTGGAATAGTGTATGTTCATTCATTCTTTCATTCATTCATCCAGTCAGCAAATTTACTGAGTGCCTGAAATGGTGCTCGCCTCTCTGCCAGACGTGGGGATAGAATGGTGTACAAAATAGATAAGAGTTCCTGGTCTCACCGAATTTACAGTCTAATTCAGAGGCTTTCAAACTTTTTTGACCAAGACCCACAAAAAGAAATACATTTTATATCATGCCTAAAACACTTATGTGTCTGTGTGCTTATATGATTACAGCTACCTATTTATCTGAGCAAAAGTTTGATGAAAAAAAAAATCCTTACTATAAGTGAAGAAGTCTGATATTTTCTATTCTATTTCATTTTCTAAAAAGGGCTTGCCACAATTTTATAAACTGATTTCATAACCTATAATGGGTTACAGCCCACTATTTGAAAAACACTGTTTTAAGTGATCAAGATAAAATATCAATCTAATAATCATACATATAAATGTCTAATAATAAGTGGTAATAATTACCCAAAGGAAGAAGACAGGGTGCTGGAAGACTCTATAGGAGAGAGCTCTGAGTTGGCCTTGGATTGCTGGGGTAAGCATACCTTGAGGAAATGGCACCAAGCCAAGATCTGCCTTAAGTAGATTAGAAGTTAATTAGAAGCTAACTAAAGGCAGAGAAAGGAGGGGATAGGCGTGCATGTGAAATGAAGAAAAGAACTTGGACAGAGGATGTAGGAAGGCAGGAAGAAACATAATGCATTAAGGAGAAAAAAAGGCAGTCCATGCGATCAAGAGTAGAGGATGAGGGGAAGAGCAATACAAGACAATCCTGGAAAAAAGCAGCAGGACCAGCCTCTGAGGGCTTTGGCTGGTGAGGAGCTTAGTTTTTTTCCCTAAGAGTAATGAATGGGAATTCATGACAAGGTTATCCAAAGCTGAAGAATGGACTACTCTAGATAGTAAAAAATATAAAAGGTATTTTCTTCTGATGTGCATAAATTTCAACATTCCTACTGTAGAATATTATGCAGCCATAAAAATGAAGGTGGAGATTTTCTACATACTACAATGGAAAGATGTCCAGGATACATTGTTGACTGAAATAAATCTAGAGGAAAAGTATACATATTCTACCACCTTTCAGATAAATAATGAGGTTTTAAAAAGAGCTACCTGTGTCTCCTTACATATACATGAAATATCTTAGAAAGACATTTAAAATGAGTACAGGTAACCTAGTTACATGGGTGAAGGAGGTGCTTCCTTGAATCCTTTTTCATACGTTTAAAATTTTGGAACTATGTAAATATATATTTATGTATCTAAAAATATCACTTTATCTGAAATGTGAAGGATGGGTTGGGGCACAAAAATACACAGTAATAGTATGTTATTTTGATGGTCTGCACACAGGATCCTGATGATAGCTTAAAATATAGCAGTGAGAGCAAAAATGGAGAATCAGACAGGATTTTAGGACACAAAACACAAGACTTGGTGAAGAAGTGAATATGTGAGGTATGGGAGATCAGAGGTGGAAAGAGACACAGGTTTCTGGATTAAACAACTAGACAGAACACTGCCCAACTCACTGACACACAGACCACCAGAGAAGGACCAGGTTTGAGAATGGGAGGGCAGTGTGGTCACAAGTTCAGTTTTAGACATGGTAAATTTGAAGTACCTTTGAGACAGAGGAGAAGAGGAGAGATGATTTCAAGAAGGGAGCTGGACAAACTATGGGTGGCAGTACTGGTTAAGAAGAGCATCTAGGACCAAGCCCTAAGGAAGGCCAACATTTAAAGGCTGGGTAAGGGAATGAGTAAGGATGGCAGAGGGAATAAGTGGTCTCTTAGGAAGCCCTAGAGAGATCAGCTCTTTCAGAAGTAAGGAAGAAAAAGTTGTTCGAAGCAGGGACCGGACAACTAGGCAGATGTTTAACTCCACGAGAGCAAGAAGTTTATCTGCCTTGCTTACCACTGCTTCCTAACATGTAGCCGCTATCAGGTAATCAAGTACTGGGAAGAAGTGGGGGAAAGAGGGAGGGAGAAATGCATGTATACGTTTCCTCCCCTGGGAAAGGATTCTTAACACACAGGATGATGATGATTTTTCTTCTCACAATGTCACCTTGAGGCAAGTACAGATAATGACTCCCATTCTACAGGAGGAGAAACAGGCTCCAAGTGGCTGTGACTCATCCATAGCAACACTACTGGATCCAGTCTCCTGATTTTCTTCCTTGCCAATGAACATATCCCAGAACCTTGGAACTAAAGTTGAGCCCAGAGGTCATCAAGACAGGGGCTGTCAACCCTAAAGCAAAGATAAATTTAAGGAAGGGTACTAGTATGTTTGTAGGCATTTGTTAGCATGTTTCTCTTTTACAGGAAGCTTTAAGGACACACAACGCTGTGAAGAGTTAACTGTTAGGTCTATACCAGTATCCCACAGTAATTCAGAGCCCCTAATCCAGCCCACCTCTTTGATTCCAGGGAATCTCATGCGTGCATGACACACACACAAACACTGCTGCACAAAGACAGCTATAGATTCTTCACCTGAATGTATTAAGAGACTTTCCAAACAACTAAACTACAGGATCCATACGTAGTATCTTTAACTTCTTCCCAATGTCTTCTCGGAGATCTGACACATCCATCCTTATCCTCTTAAGGAAAACTTCAGCTACTCTTCATTCATTTCCACTGTCCTCCTGATAAACTGAGCTAAATAAATCCAATCTCTATCCTCGTGGTGGTTATTTCCCTCAATTTTTGTGATTTTTAAAGTCGTCGTCTGTTGGGTGCCAAGGACCAAAGTCCACAAGGAGTTTTGCCCAGAACTGCTCATATGGGGGCTGACTCTTGTGACATGGCTGGAGACACTCAGCTGCTTGGGTCACAGAGTGTGAGGCTTTAGGTTTAGTTTGCCACAAAAATAGCCAAATATTAAAATATTTAATTATGATGTCAGTTGGACATCTTGCTTAAAAGTAGATCTGAATGTAAGCTGGAGAAAATCCCAGTCTTGTCCCATGGCCTAAATTGGCAATGTGGTCTACATGCAGATATCCTCTGAAAACTTTAGGGTATACTCGATTTTTTCCATGCTAAGAGGAGAAATGATATATAGAAGAATCTAGAAATCACTCTTTACTTGAATTATAAAATTTATTTTTTCCCTTAAAATCTGGTAAATTTTAAAAACACTGTCATTTTTTAAAAAAATATGATAGATTTTGAAACTGCTGTAATGGACCATTTAATTTACATACATACAGGTTTTGGTTCTTGCCCGAGTGCTATTAGAAATGTCTAATAGCAAATGGATAAATAAATGAATTGTGTTTTCTCAAGTTTTTGAGAAAATTAAGTGCTATGGTTTGTATATCTGTTCCCTCCAAAACTCAAGTTGAAACTTAATCCCCACATTTGGCAGTATTGAGAGGTGGGGCCATTAAGAGGTGACTGGATCATGAAGGCTCTGCCCTCATGAAAGGATTAATCCATTCATGGATTAGTGTATTAATGGCTTAATAGTCTAATGGGTTACCATGGGAAGGAAGTGGCATCTTGAAGAGAAAGAGAGACCTAAGTTAGCATGTTACCATGCTCAGCCCGAGGCTGTCATCAGATGCAGCCCCTCAACATTGGACTTCTCAGGCTCCATCAGTGTTGAGTAAATTCCTTTTCTTTATAAATTAACAAGTTTCAGGTATTCTATTATAAGTAACAATAAACAGACTAATACATTAAGGTTTTGGGTTTTATTTTTTATTTTTATTTTTTGGTAAGCTAGTATTAGAATGAACTTACTCTTGAGAGTATTGGAGAAAGGAGGAAGGCATTGGAGAAGAAAATGTCTCAAAGTTTACACACTAGTTGAGAGGATTTATAGAGCTCCTAATCCTGAATTAGAAACTTAGTTCTAGGCACCATTTGGAAAAACTATGTATCCTCCCGCATATCACTTACGCTCCTTAGCTCACCATTTCCTTAACTCTAAAATTCTATAATGTAGAAATAAGAAATTAACAGAAGAAAAAAAAATAAGAAATCTGCTCATGTAATATAGAAAACTTCCTAATTTAGTATTAAGAATGCAAGCAAAGATAACTAGTGGATAAATAAAACATAAATTTACTCTATATACAACTCAGCATTCTAGGAATAAGACATATACAATATACATTGCAGACCAGGAAATTAAATGTCTACAACAACAATAATACTCACCGAAGTGAAAATTCATGTATTTAACTTTAATACTAAGATTTAACTATTTAAATCCTAATGTCTTGATTGCATGCATTATACAATGTTGCCTAAGCCTTATATAAAATGTAAGATTTGCAAAATTCATTTCTGCTTGTTAATGGCTGTCTAAAATCAAAGGCAAACCTCTCAGCATTTAGCTTTGGGAAGGCAATGCAGAAAGAAACATAATTCATGGATTTATGCATTTGCTATTAGATATTCCCCAAGTTGGGCAGAAACCAGAATCTGTATGTAAGTAAATTAAATGGTCCATTAAAATGTTTTAAAGCCTATCATGTTTTTTACCCTTATTTATATGTATAAATGCTGTAATATTTACAACTATATAATTAATCTTTGTGGGCATTTTATTACAGAGGCTTAATTCTTCGAAGTTTCAAGCCTGTAGGGAAAGTGAAATTATTTCTTAAAAAAAAGTGAAACAGTTTGTCCTTCATTACCAGATATGGATGTACAAGTTTGATTTACCCTCCTACCTTGATAATGTAATAGCACAGGAGGACAGGGGAGGAGAACTCATGGACATGAAGAGCCACTAAATAAGTCTTTGGCTTCTTCTGTCTACTCTTGATCTGGTTCTGATTTAGTTTTGATTTACCCCAACATCAAAACTCCCTTACCCCAGTAGCTCTAAAAATTAAGAGCATATTAAAATTCCTAGAACTGGGCATGGTGGCATGTGCTTATAGTCCTAGCCACTCGGGAGGCTGTGGTGGGAGGACCACTTGATCCCAGGAATTTGAGTCCTGCCTGGGCAACACAGCAAGACCCCAGACCTTTTAAAAAAAATTCCTGAAGTATACTGTGAAAGATAGACACCAAGACACCACTTCAGACCCATTGAATCAGAATCTTTTCCTGGGATAAAAAATGGAAGGGGGAATTGGTATTTGGAGAGACTGTTAAGCATGGTGGCCCATTCTGGATCTTAATGAAAAGTAGTCACAATCCTGAGGTATCAGACACCTACCTCTCCAGTGTATTAAGTGAAGCATATTTAAGACATACTGAATGAGATATCTCATGCCATGGATACAGCCACTTCTAAGCATTAGATAACACCAAATCACTCTGCAAATTTTAAACTGAGCTATGAAGACATGTTCACAATTGGCTTATGCTATGTCTGGTACATGGAGCTACCCACAGCTTTGGGTTCTAATGGGGTACTTAATGCTTTCTCTTTTCTTATTCTGCTGGAAAACAAATTCAAAACAAGAAAAGAGTGAAAGGCTCTAGCTGACATAGTTAACATTTTCATCTCAACCATGACCTAACTGCAGTAACTCTGTTGTCCAAATAATGCTTCTAACCATTTATATTTATGTAGCAGTGTCTCTTTTTGTTAAAATTAAATTGTCAAATTCAGTCTATTTAGGCATAATGCAGGCAGCAGATGTCTATACTGCAGAGGTGATTAATTCAGCCTCTTTGGAGGTACCTACAGAAGAATGCCATCTCCGACAGTTTTAGTGTTTGCTGTTAAAGCTGGGAAACATTAACTTGGTGGCTTACAAAGGCATTGGTACACCTGTCTTACAAGCTGAAAAAATCCTGATATCAACTATTGGCACTGAGAGGGAAAAGGCAAGACAGCAAACTTTACTGATTCAGACTTTAAAAAAAAGTCTTTCTTTAGAGCAAAAAGGAAAAGAACTAGAAGACTGCTGAAAAATAATGTGCGCTGAATAAACACACACTTTAGGAATGCTTTGAATTTTAACCTTAACTAATTTCTCATTTCAAGGTGGTGACTAACTAATGCCTTCATTTCAATTTATAATCTTGTTGTAGCTGAAACAGCCAGATCTTTCATCACCTCTGTCCTCTATGGCCAGTCCATGTCATTCTACTGCCATGATACAGTATAGTGTCCTCTCAGAGAGCTGTTAGAGAACAACCTGTTTTCTTTATGGGCTAATGACAGAGGAAGCCCTGGCATACCCCAGGTTCTGCACCCCCAACAAACCACCTTCCTTTCAGCTAAATGCCAAGGAAGTAAATAAGTAGCACTGTCATCAGCATATATCCCGGGGAACTCAAATAGACCTGTCAGGGTTTATGGCCCCTCCTCTATTATTTTCCTCTCTTCTAACTTTATTACTCATCTCTTACTATCATTTAATTTACTTGAGGAGTTCAATAGTATACTTATTCATGTACAGAAATAATGATGTATTTTATATGGATAAAAAGCAACAAAGTATTTGTACATTCTCCAATGCTTATTAAAAAGTGCAGAGCATAAACAAAGAGTGCAAAACAGGTAAGTCACTTTCCATCACTAATCTAATAAATGTATTAATGATTACTTGTTATACAAATATAAATATTAAATGCAAAGTTCTCAGAAAGTCTTATTTTTCCATAATCCAACTTTTTAGATTTATTAAAAGACAACTGCTATATTTGTAGACTTTAAGAATAGTTTGCTCAGATTATTTTAAAAGACTTTAAAAACTGTCATTTTCCTCATCTATTCACCACTGCCCTTGAAGACTCACAGCAACTGCCGCATCACAATGATGGTGGTAATAGCAACTCATATTTACTACTTCAACCATTCTGATCTTCAGAAATAGGCACTCTTTATTGTCTACATCTTACAATTAAAGAAACTGAGGCCTGAGGAGATTCAGTTACTTGCCTGGGGTAACAAAGCTGGGAGGCAAAGGGCTAGTGTTCTAACGGGCTGTCGAACTTCAAAGCTGGAACTCTTAAATACCCTGAAGAATCCTACAGTGGGAGGTATGAGATGCCCATGTGTGGGGGAGACAGGAATAATAAGCTCATGCAGCCAACATGGAGAGACTCAGGGGTCAGTTAAAAGACAGGGATGGGTGAGGAAACTGCACACAGCTGGCAGTAATCCTTTGTAAATTATGAGGGTTGGGGTGGTGTCACAGATGACTAATCAGTGTGAGGGAAGACAAGATTTGGAGGTGAAGACAGGATGAAGGTTATTGGGCCAAAAGTAATCTGTTGTCTCTCCATTACCCTAGCACATTCCTCATGGGCTAGAGATTTGTGATTTTTCCAAATTAAGAGATTAAAATACTTCTTTCGCCCAAGTGAAATGTAAAAACTTTTCATGTGAAGAAAAATAATATCACATATACATGATCATAGATTTCCTCAATTTTTTTCACAAAACATACTTAAATCATATTATGGAAACATCAAGTTTTGCTTATAACTTAAGGGTTAAACTAGTAACTTTGAGAGGGAAATTTAGCAGCAATAACAAAACCCAAATTGCACATACCATTTGTTCTGGCATTTCCACTACTAAGAACCTATTATTCAAAAATATTTGCAGAAATTCACACACAAACACACACACAAACAATGGTCACAGCAGCACTGTATATAGTAGGAGAAAATAGTTAACAACTTCCTCAAAGTCATTCAGTAAGTTAACAGTTAAATATATACAGCTATGGAATACTACATTTTTTTAATTTTTAAAAAAATTTTTTAGAGATGGGGTCTTGTCCTATAGACCAGCTGGAGTGCAGTAGTGTGATCAAAGCTCACTGTAATCTTGAACTCCTGGGCTCAAGCACTCCTCCTGCCTCAGCCTCTTAGTAGGTGGGACTATAGACATGAGCCACCACACCTGGCTGATTTTTAAATTTTTTGCAGAGACAGAGTCTTATTATGTTGCCCAGGCTGGTCTAGAAGTTCTGGCTTCAGCCTCCCAAAGCACTAGGATTATAGGCATGCCCGGGTTTAAAACAGCTATAGAAAGACTCATACTAACATAGTAAGATATTCATGATATAGTGAAGAGAAAACAGCAAAGTGCAGAAAAATGGTTTTTAAATTGTTTTTTATTTTAAAATTTCACATATTATGTGTGCACATGTGTGTTCATGAAGAAAAATGTCTCAAGGAATATAAACCATGCTGTCAGCTGTGGCTGCCTTGGGAAGTAAGGGTGCTGCTGGAGGCTTAGGGAGCATACACTTCATATACATCTATACTACTATAATTTTCCCAACGTGCATTCTTATTTTTTAAATTTTCTTTAGGTTTCACACTACTGCACTTTGAGATAGTATAGTTTAAGCAACTTTAATGCTCTCCTATAGAATGTATTTGCTAATTATACTGACCACCAGGAGATTATATCTTTGTTTCACCAACTGTTAGCACCAGAATGTTCTACGTTAGAAAGGATATGCTTGTAATAATCAAATTATCTCCCTAGGATACTTGCAAAAACTAGTTGCTAATGCAAGCTAAATTACAATGAACACAACCATCCACAGGGAAATAAAAAGAAGAGAGATGTGACATGAGGCATCCATGAGATGACTCCAACTGTCACTTTCTGGTAGATATGGAACACATATGTGTTCATGTCCTTAAAGAATAAATCTCCAAGTCTATATTAAGAACAAAATAGAATGAAAAATGACAGTGTTACTTTTTGTTTAATAAATATGTGTGCTTATTACATCATAAGTATTGTGCTTAGGGAGGCTATCAAGATACACAGGCCATAGTTTCAGCCCTGATGGAGCCTACAATCAAATGAAAATTAGGAGTTATGCAATGAAGATGGGACTACTGAGTAGATTTGCTTGTTTATTTCCAAAATATCTAGGAGAACCTGAACAGACTGATATTACATAAGGTGGCTGTAATACAAAGACATTCAGAGGCTAAGTAAAGCAGGACAGGTAAACATGAATGGAATTCCTGGTCTTGGTTTTTTAAGAACCATGCTCAAACAAATGGAAATGGAAGAACACCACAGACATGCACACCTGGGTGAAACTGCAAGGAGGTACAGTATGGTGCAGTATGGCTCCTAAGTATCTCCTATGTTTCTACAGATATATCACTAGCAAGGACACAGACTCAAAAGTGGAGGAGATCTCAGATGTCATATGTTAACCCTCATCTGACATGTGAATAAATCCCCTCTGCATTTGACTGACTGACAAGGAATCTCTGGGCACATGACCAGCCTACTTTGGAGATTGGCTCAGGCCCTGGGAGTAAAAGGATCACTGAAATGATTACCCCCCTACCCCTTTCCTCTATTCCAGTTTGGGGCCAATGCCATAGTTTCCCCTCAGTCTGTCCTTCTTTCTTATAGTCTGCCCATAGGGAGATCAGATCAGTAAAAGAACAAGAACAATAGAGAAAATAGAGGAGGAGGAAATAAGTGCCAGAAAGTCAGGGGAAAGCCAGCCGACCTCCAACTCTAATATTACCCATCCCTCAACTAGTTTCTGCTTTCTTCTTAACTGTGAGTACTTGTAGATACCCAACATGAGGTAAGCTCCTTCATCTTTTTTTTATTACACATGTATACATCTTATCATTAAAATTCTCCAAACACTGTTAGAGAAGATTATGAGTATTTTAAATATGAGAAAAAATAAGTCCCATCCAAAATCACGGAGGTAAAACGCAGTGGAGACAACACTGGCCTTCAGACCTCCAGATTTAAAGTTCAATGTTCAGTCCCTACACCACAATTTACCAATCTACAATACATCTCCTTTAACAGGAAGCATAAATGACAAGAAAAGGTCAAGTTGGTTAACTAAGAGAGTGGGGTTAGTGCTTAGAAATCAACAAATCTCTAGATAAGTACTTAGCAAAGATACCAGCTACTTTCTGTAAGAATATGGAAGCTTTTACTAGAATATAAAACTAAGAGCAAACAATTTTGCTTAAAAAAACTGGCAATCTCCTTGGTGGGCCATTAACATGAACTGTCTTACAACCACTTTTAGCATGCAGTGGTTAATTTTATAACCTAATTAAAATTATGTGGAAAATTTTATGAAAACACATAGAAATGTAAAAGGTCTACTGACAAGGACTAAACTATTATGATGACTAAGTCTATATTCTACTCTGTGACCTTGGGTAAGTCACTAACCCATTCTGCCTAGTTTCTTCATTTACAAGCTATTGCAATTACACATTTGCAATACCTAGCTTACAAAGAAATTGTGAGTGACATTTGCATGCAAAAGACTTGAAAAAGCTTTTAATTCCTCAGGTCAAAATTCTTAAAAAATAAAATATTTCAAGATAATAAGGAAAAGAACCAATAGAATTTTAAGAAGCATTAGGATAAGTTCACAAGGAAAAGGGAAAAAACCTGCTGTTATCAACGTATTTTGTATTCACTTAGAAATTATATTATACCTTGCTTCCAAGAAGGATTTGGATAAGCTAAACCTCACCTTATGATACCAACTAATCAAGTCTAAATCATATCTTAACCACATTTATCTAGCAAGGTGAAAATGAAGCGCTTCCTTAGAGAAAAATTAAATCCTCCCAATATTTATGTTAAGACATTTTTCTCAACGAAAAAATTATACCCGCAAAACCATATAAGACAGCACTGCATTAGAAACGGGTGTAAAAAGAGAGAATGCCTTGAGTACAGATGTTTGGAGGCAGGTGGGACCATGTAGTCAAAGAACTGCAAAACATTTTTAATCCCACCCCCTACTAAGTCATTAATCTAACAGTTAAAATAAAACCCACCAGGGAGCAGATTTCCCATTTCATCACTTAAGGTCATGGCCTGCTTCCTACCTCTTCTTTTTTACCACTTGTCAAACTAGAATGGAAGGCAGGAAGGCAGCTCATGTAATTGGCCCATTTCCAGGCTGGGAGCAAATCTGATGATAAATTAAGTGACGAGAAAGCTGGTGGGATCAACTGCTCAAGTTCACTGCTCTCATGAAGCTGCTCTCATATACAAGCTATTTGAAAATCACATTGAGTCTAAAGCTAATTTGTATTCTGTCCTTGAGAGTCCCTTAGATATCTTTTCTTTTTTAATTTTAGAAACTATAAAAGAAATGTCATATGAACACATTTTCACATACAACTTTAGTGTACATTGTTTCATCAGTCCCACATTTCAACATAGAAATAGATTTTAAAATCTTTTAATAAAGAACTTTTAGGGCTGCTATCCTTCAAAACAAGCAAGACAAATCCAGAATAAGCAACTGATATAGACCTTTGGTCAAACTAAAACTCAGAGAACAAAGTAACCCTAATGGATTACATGACCTGGGGAGGGGCCGGGGAGCGGGGAAGGAAAACAATTCAATGCATAAAAGTTTGAAGAAATGGCATATCCTATTCTTCTGCCTCCAATGAACAATTTCATAAACCACAGATCGGCTCCTGAAAAATCTCTGGGATGATTGTTAGCTGGGCTGAATCTTCACAAGGCAGCAAGATTCGAGACAGATGATATGACAGAGCAGAAGCCTACTTGAAAAGCCCTTAAATACATGTGCTTTTGGTGGGCTGAAGGTACTTCTGTGGCAGAATTGTTTACACTCCTGTTATTTAACATTGGCAGACTCTACCAAGTCAAATGCTTTATATACCTTATGATAGCTACTTTAATAAAGCTAAGCCTGATATGGGAGCACTAGAAGAAATATAACTACATGGATTTTCCTCTGACATAAAAACCATCTTAAAAGTATCTCAAAGCACCAGGAGACTTGTAAAAGAATGTTCACAGCAGCTCTATTCAAGAAAAGGCCCATCAACAATGGGATGGACAAATAAACAGTGGTATTCTCACACCGTGAATACTCCAGTGCTGCGCTGTCTCGTGTGGTAGCCACTAGCCACACGCGGCTAGTGAGCACTCGCAGTATGGCTACAGTCTGATTTGAGATGAGTTGGAAAGTGTGAAACTGACACTGGAGTTCAGACTTAATATGAAGAAAAAGTTAAATATATCAACATTTTTGTTGAATAAAAATTTATAAATTTGTGAGATCTATTAATATGAATATGTTAAATCAACATTTTGGATATATTGAGTTAAAGAAAACGTACTACCAAAATTAGTTTTACTGGTTTTTTTTTTACTTTTTAAAATGTGGCTGTTAAAAAATGATCTCAAACTGCTTTCTTTAAACATATTTATTTGCTGTATCAGCTATTGACTTTGAAGAAAACCTAAAACAATCAGGTTGAATGACTTGTCCTATATCCCAAATCAATGTAACTAAACAAATGTAATGATATTAGGCCTCTGAGCTGCATGGTCAAGACTGCATTACTTTCTTCAACATATTTTTAAATGTTTAAAAAATTATGTCCAAATGTTTTTAAAGCACCAACAACCTATATTTTGGCAATATTATTTATCCTATATTAATATACTATATGAAATAAGTGATGGGTATATTTCTAAAAAGTCGTACATATATTCTTGTGAGTTGACATATTTTCCATGTATAAAATAAACACCTGATAAATGTATTTACAAATAAATGAGATAACATGTTCAATATATAAAAAATTTTAAAAGAAATCTTTTTGTGATATCTTATATAAAATATTATGCCCAAAACTCTCTCTAAATAAGTTATATTATTTTTCTAAAAATAATTTATTTTCTTAACATAAGGCAGCCTGTCAGAAACTTTACTGGAAAATAAATATTGAAAGAAAATGGAAAAATTCTGAATATGCACCAGTTTACTGACAAGGGTGAATTAAATAACTCAATCACCTATTTACAAGCAAATTGTGATGAAAAAAAGAAATAAACCAAGCAAACCACCATGGACATATTTCCAAAAAGAGTGACACCTCCTCAAGTGTTTTGCATAACCAATGTAATGTTCCTAACTGTAAAGGAAGTATAAGAGCCACGCTTTAACATTAATGATTTTTCTGAGCACAAAAGGCTTACCACCTAATAAACACTTCAAAATAAATGTTTTAGTATACAAAGCTAAATTTTAAACTCTCTTTCAACTACCTAAGAGCAATGCTGATGACCTATTTTACATTTAATTCATTTGTTCGCAGAAGAATTCAATTTAAAAATCAAAAAGCATTCAGAGAAGAAATTTATAGAGTCAATGTCTATACTCACCATGAACTTGGTTGATTTCAGAATTTTGGGAAAGAATTTCATCTGCTAATTTTTGAGCAGTTGGCAAAACTTCTGTGTGGTGCACTGTGATCAAATACTGTACAAACTTTTGTAGTTGGTCTCTATTCATTTGAAAGAGAGTCTCTGAAATGGGAAGATGCAGTTTGACCTGATCTGGCTTGCGGATGCGGTATAAAGACAATGCCACAACGTGGGCACAGTAAAATATGTCCTTGTTTCCACAGCTGCAGGTCACTGAGGTAATCTTGCAACGATCAAAGCTGATGGCCACGTTGCAAACAGTTTCTGGCTCCGATTGTATTGCAGGTTCTGTCACTGTGCCGCTCAAGTGGAAACCTATGTGAAAGAAAGGGAGTGTTTAGCTTCTGCATTCAGATGCTATGAAATGCTCCAATTCTTTGAAATGTGTGGGATTTGACAGAAGCAAGAAAAAAAATATGACAGCTTTCATTTTCAAATAAAAACATTCAGGCCCCCCCTCCCTCCCCTTACAGGTAAAAACAAATGGTATTCAACAGACATGCTACAGTATTTTATGCAACCATATGAAAACATGTATTGCAGTATACCACCATCATACCTATAGGAAGTTGTTAGATCACAGCACTAAGAAGCCATCATTACTCTACTCTGAATCTATTTTGGTATATAAGACAAAAATATGCTAGATCAGCAGGATCACTAGTTTTCTTGTTTTTATTTTTTAAAGTAGAGTCAGCCAGTTCAAGCTTTCTTCTCACAAAAGCCCTTTCCCTTCCCTCCACCTCTATTCCAGGGAATCACCAGCTGGCTCCAACAACACTGCAACTCTGAGGGGGTCCCTTTCACAAACTTTGATCAGAGAAATTTTTAAATTTCATAATCCTGTCATACACACACACACACACACACACACACCATACAAAATCACCAAGCGGGAAAGGGCCTTCAGAAGCCTCATACCTTAAACTTAGGCCCACACAGGAATCCTCTACAAGCTCCATGACCAATGGCCATTTGGCTGCTGCTTATAATGGTCCAGACATGAGACACTCACCCCACCTGGACAGCCATTCTCCCTTTGACAGCACTAGCTATATCTTATAGCTGAAAACCGTAAGTCTCACAACTGAAAACTGCCTCCCACCACCACTGCCCACCACTGTCCTGGCCTGCTTGGCCAGAGGACAAATCCTCCACTTTCCTTTTCCCTAAATGCATGGGAAGGTTATCCTGAATTGTTGGGGGAGGAGGTGCATCCATTCGGTTCCACCCATTCTCTCTGAAAGCCACATTCAGCAGCCAAGGATAAGCTTGAAGCTATGGGAAGGGGATCCAACCTCCAGGATTCAGATTTACCAGGATTTCAGGTGCCTGCTAGAAACTTGAATGCTACAACGAAGCCCTGGGCTCTCTCTCAGCCCTCTGCTACTTACCCTACTTTAGCAAAATTCATAGAGCTGGCCACTGTTTCTCCCAGTTCCCCTTCATTCTCAAAGAGAAGGCTCTTTACCATGTGGGGAAATTTGGGAGAGGTGGTACACATGGAGCTGCAGAGATGAAACTTGAGAGTGACAGACAATGCCAAGAATCCACACATAGGATGTCCAAACACCACTTACTGTATTCCCCTCACAGAGCTACCCAGGCCAGAGAGTCGGAAGAAACACTACTCGCAAGAAATCTTTCAGAGTAATGTAATTCATAGTCAGCAACATTTAGTGTAATTAGAAAAGTGTTGTAATAATTTTTACCAAATCAATCAATTAAAAAATAGCATTCCCTAAAAACAAGTTACTATTATTGCTTATGATAAGAAATTTTGAGAACTGTCATGGGATAACCTTTGATTTTCTTCCACAAATACTATCCCTGTTTCAGGATGGATATTCCAGTCTCCTTTATCTCTTTTAATCAAGAACTTTTTTCTGAAAAACCACAATTAAAAAAAAAATACATAGTAAATATATTCTTAAAATTTTTCAACGTCTCTTTTCCCATAAAGAAAAAGTCACGTGAAAAAGTAAACACCCAGCAAATCTCAGAAATGAAGAATAAGAGCAATCTTGCCTAATACGGGCACTATAAAGTTACAACAATTAAAAATCCATGGGACAAGCACAGATTAAGACAAAGAAATATCAATGGATCATAAGAAAGAGTCCAGAAAGTTCCCAAGTACATTCTGTACATTTAGTTCAAGGCAAACTCTGTTTTCCATCTGTCACATACATGCTTACACAAGGAAATCAGTTATCACAATAGGAAAATAGTTATCATAAACTGTTTAAATCGGTTCTTTCCCACTTAACAGTATCATAGCTCTCCTTGCCTGCCAAGTCAACATCTGTATTTGTCTCCCCACAGAAGTGACATCGCAGAATTCTTCAAATTATAGGCAAAGCCAAGACAACTGAGGATCCAAAAGAGTTACACTAGTTAGTATTTAAAGAGTCAAAAGGAGATAACATAATAGGTGCTTTGAAAGAGACTGATTTAACTATGAAAGCAGAGGCCCTTATGAAAACTCGTGAAGCCCTTAAATAGTTTTTGCAAAAATGACCTCTTTCTTTATGTGAGTTATACAATACAGGTCAGAAAAAAGTAAAGTATATTAAATCCTGATATCATACAATTATGCTGGGGGAAAATTCCACATATTCTCCAATTTTGTTACTGAACATTTACTATTCTTGTAAAGTTTTTTTAAAAAGTAAACTATAAAATATTGGGACCTCCAAAACAACTTATTCCAAGAGATATGTGATGGCACAAATAAACACATATATGTCTTCTAGAATAACACTTCATTAATCTGATATCAGCAAAGATTAAGGTATTTCGTGAATGTTCATTTTTCAAGTAACTCTAGATTATCTTTCAAGTACCCACACTCCTTTACAAATTCCAACCATTTTTGATAGAAATACTTTTTAACGTTGTAAATTCTACCCTGCCACCCTAATCAGCTGATCATTTAGGGAGTTACCAAGTGAGTGGGGAAGGAGGCCCTATAACAGACAACTGCAGGTAGCAGTATTTTTAAAGTAGGCTCTTTTTATTACTATTTTCCACACTAGCTATCAAGATGACTCCTACCCTATATACTGCTAGCCTTTTTTGTAGAAAATTATTTGCCCTCAGGTCAGCTGCACCTCCAATTGGCTAGCGTTGGGGCAGCTATTTAATATGCAGAGGCCTATTTGTTTTGGGGGAAAGGGGTTTCCCTTACTTTTAGGTGAGAATGCTACAGGTGAGTGACTTTACCTTAAATACAGGAAAATTACATACACACATAATAGGCAGCTGGTATACTGCTTTCTAAGACTAAGCAATACTGAGTCACTACACAGGAACCAGGCCTTACTTCAGGATTGTATAGTGAACCCTCCAATTTCACAAACCTTCTTTGAAATTCTACCAACTCACTCTCTGTGGGTCCTAAATCGTACCAAAGCACCTACAGGAAAAGCAAGGAGAGTATTCCTCCTGCAACAATCCCAAGAAGGTTGTAAGACATCACCTCCCACTCCGACTACCACCAGCCCTACACCCCAGCACGTCTTATCTCTTAGGTTTTGTTTTCAAAACAAAACAATGTGCCTGAGAAGGGATTTTGCCTTTCTGGAGCTCTGACAAATTATGACGACCAGCTATTTTAGGACTGCAAATGCGGACTCTTCCTCTGGGGGAGTTAGCAGTTCTATGTAACAGAAGTGAGCACACAAAAAGGGACAATCCTGCATTCAAAGGTAAAACATAGATAATCAACTGCAGGAGTAAAACTGAAGACATTATAAAACCTTTTCTTAAAAATACATTTTTATTTCACTTTACAAAATATACTCTGTGAAAGTTAATCCCACAAGAGCAAACTTCACAGGGCAGTCAAATTGTTTTATCATCATGCTGTCACAAGAACCCAATAAAATGTTACTAGTATCCACATTCTCAATCTGCAGAACTGAAGACTGAGAAACACAAACCAAGGCATAGCATCATATAGTCCTTGGGAATAAACTTTGGTTCGGATCAGGTTCTACCACTTAAATGCTGCGTGCCTTGCACATGTTAAATATTTAACCTCTCTGAGTCTTACTTTATTTGTGTGCAAAATGTGGCTAGAAATACCTCCTAGGGTTGTTTTGGGAATTAAAATGAAATAACATATGTAAAGCACCTGGCACCTAGTAAAAGTGCTCATTAAATTTTATTTCCCTTTCCTTCCCTTCTCAGCTGGAGAAACAGGGGAGGGGTGTCGAACACATTCCCTTCCATCCATAACACTTTCTTTTTCTAAGCTACTGGAATCTTGAAGGGAAGAGGTCTAACTCAACGAAGTGGTGTGGAAAATAAGAGGGATTGCTGAGAATGTTTGAGGTGAGTAGGGCGATACTAGAAGAATCACTGCTATTTGATGGCAAAAACAAAAAACTTCAGAGTCATTACACCTTTGCTTAACCCACCTGTCTTTCCCCATTTTCCTATTCTGCCAACTCACAAATAGTTAATTTTGTGAAAGAATGTTACTTCCACACACATAGACACTAGAAAATATTAGAAGAAGTTTTTTTTTTTTGTAACCATATATAGTTCTAAAATGTTATAATGCAATGATTCTCAAAGTGTGGGCCTGGGACCCCAACCCCCTAGGTCCCCAAGTCCCTTTCAGAGAGTCTACAAGATGAAATTTTGTTTAATAATTCTATCTGGACATTACTGACCCTTTAAAATCTCTTTCATGAGTGTACAGTTAGTTTTCCAGAGGCTACATGATGTGTGATATTGTAACACATTTGAACACGGAGACAAATAGGAAAAGCCAGCTCTCTTCTATTAAGATAGACATTAAAGGAAATTTGCAAAGATGTAAAATAAAGTTTCTCTTTTCACTAACACATTTTTTTTGTTTTGGAGACTACACTTGTTCATAAAACTATGTTATTTACGATAGCATGAATTTATTACTGTTATTTAATAAACATTTAAATTTTTATCAGTTTTAATTTCATACATAGTAAATATCAATCTATATATTTGCCTATAATCCTCATAAGCAAAAGCACTAAGGGCTCCTCCATTATTAAGAGACCAGAAAGCTGAAGAACTGCTATTATAACGCACTGCCAAGACACAGAAGAAATATCTCCCCTTATCTAAATTGTCTTTGATGTGGCATTATTTACACGTGGATTTATAGTAGATCAATAGTTAATAAGACTCAGTAGATAAACACTATAGAGGCAAATTTCTCACAAGTGAACATATATTCAAATCATCTACATTAATTTCACATTAACAAAGATTAAGATTTCTAGAAAGTAAATATTTAATTCTTCACTGATATTCCAAAATAAGCTTTTCTTGAATAGTTACTTTTCATATCTTAGGTTTTTAGTTGCATTTTAAAGGAAACAAGGACACTCAGGCTATCAGACTGGAAAGAAAACTTTAAAATACACAAAAAATTTCTAAAGGCTGCCCATTTTGTGCATATATGTGCATGTGCTCACTTAACTGAAAAATGGTTATAAACTCAAAGCATTAGAAAATTTCTAAGCTAAAATAAACTGGCAGACATGAAATAAACATGCACAGTAAAAACCATTGCCTTCATGGCACATTCTTTTCAGAAAAATATGCGCCCTGTGCATGAGGCACTCAAGTAACATATTCTTTGTTGAAAAAGAATTTAACAGAAGCACTGGTGTAGTGCTTACACAAATACATCTTTCACCCTTTTCCTAAATAAAAAGAACCCTCGGGGAAATTAAAGGCAGAAACCAAGGCAATGTAATGTTATGGCTGAAAGGGTGGCAAGGCCCGTGAGAGGTTTTTCTGTAATTTTTTAAAGCCAAGTCTAAAAATGCAAAGTGTTAACATTTAACACTCTCATGACAATGTATTCATTGGTTAACTAAACCCACTATCTTGGCTAAATGTATATAGTAAACTGATACTTGATTATTTGGCCCTGGTAAAATAGATGAGTTAATCATTGCCCCCAAAAACCTACGTTTTACCTTTCCTAACTCTGAGAACTACTACACACAATCCAACATCCCACACTGCAATGATGAATGTTAAAAACAAAAAGTTTTAATTCAAATCATACACAATTTCCAGACCAGCAGTACAGACAGCATAAGGGCCCAAGATGGAGGCAATAAATGCAATTCAAAAACCAACTTGTCTAAAATATAATATTCCTTCTTTAACTTCATAATTTTCTCAAAGGGAAATCCTAAATTAAAGAGACTGCATCCTGTGAGCTGGCTAATTAAATCTTCTAGCCCTAATTTCTAATACCAAGCTTAAACAGCTTATAGAAAGACATTAGGAGATTTTGTCAGCAATCACTTAATGAAGCAGTTTCCATCTTTAGGAAAAATTATTTTTTTTAAAGGAAAAGCCTTATTTTAAGTCCACCTTAAAAAAGTCTATTTCTAATAGAATCAGTCCCACACTTCATTAATATTTGAGAGAAAGACAATGGCAAATTAATGCAAAGGCCAGACTGTAAACCACAGCACACCATTTAAACAACATAAAAATTTACGGAGCATGCATTGTATGGGCCCAACCAAGAGTTCCCAGCGGCATGCTGTTCAGTGTCAGGTTTGTTTTCTAGTTAATGTAGATTCTTACACTATTCCATATGAGGATCCATATGATCAGAATACCTGTGTTAAATGAGTGGCATTAGTGCCATAGATAGATAATTTAATATTATCTTTGAAAATAGGACACTTATCTAGTAATTTGACTATCTGCAATGGGTACCTAGTTATAGCACTACTTTAAGGGGAAAGTGTTGGATTAAAAAAAAAAAATTCATCACTCCATGTCATCCCAAATCCTGAAGTACAATATATAAGGATTCCCCATCACCACCACCACTACCACCATTACCATGAGGTAATTTTCTGGAATGTATTTGTATTTTAACGTGACTATTTGAAGGAAACAATCATTGCCCAAGCCTCAGACTCTGGGCAGTTGGGGGAGGCAGGGGAGATAAATTTTTCTTATTTTTTTTTTAAGTCAGCGATCCCTAGAATGCATCATTAAAAAAAAATTGAGTTATTTTCACTCCACAAAATGCTTAGGAATATAAATTATTCACCCCCATCTTTTAAATTTAAGCTGCTTTCTCTGTTGCCAACAACCTTTTCTAATATAAGTGAAGCAGCTCTGGCCTTCTACCCTTCTTAAAGTTGGGGACAGCCCTGCAAGCCCTTCAGCAGCCTGCAGGACCCC
>VBSM01002608.1:11052610-11070890 GCA_008086735.1 Cheirogaleus medius | reverse complement strand
CCCTCGAGCCTCTCACTTGGGCCCCCAACTTCTGAAGTACAGATGAAGTTTATTAGAGCCCTTTGGTGCCCAAACACCAACTCTTAGCACCTCTGCACACCTTTGTCTTGCCTCCCAGGGCCCAGGTCTAAATGAGGAAGAAACAGAAGATCCTTTTACCTATTTATTTCCTGTTGTTGCTCACAGCAAAACAACCTTTAGAAATGCTTGGCTGTTTGCTTTAGGAGCAGTGGTAAGGGAAAACTGGAGACTAATTCTGTTTATCAGTACCAAGAGGTAAAGAGAAGAGTGAGGAGAGAATGCAGGCCTCAGTAGCCAAATCTTCCACCCACACCCAGGAGCCTGAACCCTCTTCCTAAAATGAGCCCACACATTTTAGCCCTAACCATTCCTAATGCCTTGTCTCATGCCGAGGCTGTAAACAACTTAGTTCTCACAACTATCCTACAAAGTAGGCATCCTAATCCCCTTTTACAGGTGAAGAAACTGAGGTTCTCTAGGAGAGGCAGTGGTGGAATACATTCTGCAGTAAGTAGGACTCTGAAGGACTGGAAGGAACACAGAGTTTCTACAATTCAAACAATGAACTTGCACAAATAAAACCTTTCCACACTAACACATAAATGATTTAAAAGGACAAGGAGAGGCAAACTAACAGATCCAGCCATTTAAGTACAACATTGCTGAGGTTTAGGACCCTTAGAGGCAGGGATGTCTTTCATCTGTGTAGCCCAAGGATCCAGCACAGCTCTTAGAAGAAGCCAGGTCCTTGAAAGTATGTCCAATGGAACTCATGGAGTTCCCCCAAGCAATGCCCACCCTGCATTATAAAAGTCACAAATAACTAAATGCTTTGGCCCTAAGCCCAGGATACTTTAGACTATTTCTAAGAGTCCACTCCTCTCCTACACTCTGAGTTAAGGTGGAAGCTCAGAGATAGCAGAGGTCTGTGGCATCATGGTCACATAGGGCCATTTTGGAGGAGGTACTCAAGAAGAATTTGTTAAAATAAAAGAACACACAAACACTCTTGATATGTGGACCACATACATCAGTGGTTCTCAAACTGGAATATGCATCAGGATCATCTGGAGGGCTTATGATAACACAGATTGTTGGGCCCCACAAGTCCAGAGTTTCTGATTCATCCCAGGTTGATGCTGATACTGGGAACCCAGGGACTAAAGTTTGAGAACCAATGACCTGGATAATTAGAATTACAGCCTAAACAAGGCCTTTCTAGTCCAAATATATCTAAGTAATCACAGTAAATGGAATAGAGTGAAGAATATATAACTTGTAATATAAAAAATATACACAATTTCTAGCTTATTATGTAACCTAAATGTTCTCATTCTAAAAAGTCACATAGGGGATATAAAACTGGTCTGAGCATTACAAAAATAAAAATTGTTACTATCTTAATTATTAATACTTATAGCTATACCATCCCATTTTAAGTAAAACCTTCATTAAAAATATAAATTAAAATATAAGGATGTCTAAATGGTTAATCAGAGAGTATTTACTTTTGCAAAGAGATTGTCTTACAACATTCCTGGGATTCCTCATAATTGATGATTTTGTGTGCATTCGAAACAATTCAATTAATGAAAAAAATATGGCAACTATTTTACTAACGCATTTTTTGCCTGAGGCAAATTGTACCCTATATAAGAAAGTCAGAGGCAATAGGATACAGGATAGCACAAGGTTGGGAAGGATTTTAGACAGAATTAGAACCTTCTAAAACGAGATCAATCTTTCTGTAAGCTCCATCACCATCTCAGTTACATGACTTTAGGCAAGTAAATTAGCCTTAGCCTCAATTTTTTTCATCTATAAAAGGGATGATAATACCTACCTTGCAGGGCCACTGCAAGGACAAGAGCTGACTTATGTAAACCACCACAATTCCTTTTATGGAATACCTGCTATCATCATCATTGTAATAGAAATGGCACATGCTCTGGGAAGCTTGGTATTTTCAACATGTGCACTAAAAACCCTAGCCTGTCAGTGTGAGTGCACATGCTGTTGGAAATGCCAAGCTCCCAAGAGCATGCTGGCATTCTATTACAATAATGGGCAAGGGTTAGAATATATTAACCTATATTCTAATACAGTCATACTTCCAAATTAATAGAACTGTTATCATTTTTTTCTTTTGTTCCTATTTTACATAGCACATTTTTAAAACGTGATTTGATTCCAAACAGGAGAAAAAAGAAGGGGATTTAGAAGACTTAATTTTGCCTCAAAATAACTTTTAGTTTCATTAAGTAAAGGAAATGTTTCACTCTTCCCCTTGAAGATCTCTCTACTGAAATATAATATCCCTTTTATGCCTAATGTTTGCCTTCCATGTAAGGTATGTAAAATTATTTTTATAGCTTAAGTCCGTCTCGTCACTGAGCTGAAGACTAATTGAAAGTTGGATGCAACAGTAAGGAGACGTGCAATTCCGCTGTGGGAAAAAAAAGTGACCACAGCTTTTCGTTTTCAGTAATTTATGGCCTGACAAGCAAAGTGAAGTCAGAGCTCCTGCTCTCCTCAAAGAATCCCAAAGAACACTAGCTCCTGCCAGGACTCTAAATTATTGCAATTTCCCTTGCTGTGGAGATCCAGCTGAGAAGAAACTTCTCTCTGGCCCGGTGTATGTCCTTTAAGAACAGTGAGGTAGGTGTATTTATACCTTAGCTAAATCATACACTTTTTTTCTTAAATACATTAGTGATAAAAGAAAGCAAAGAGGTCATCTGTTCAAAATGTGGATAAAACTTACCAAGTCATTCCCACCTGTATCTTAGAGCACTGTAATTATAGGTTATTTTTTATTTTCCTTGTTTTAGTTGGTGTGGGGGAAGTGTTTTTTCCTAAAATTTCTACAATAAACACACATTACTTACGAGGAAAAACAGTGCTTTCGCTGACATTGAAAAATGTGCTCCAAGTCTTCCTAAGTAAATAATTTGAAATATAAATGATTTCCAGCACATGTTCTGGGAGCCTGGTAATGACCACACACCTAGTACAAACACTGATGGTCATCAGTGCAGCTTTACCTGACTGATCGGCCCAGCCTGCTAGAGAAACAGGACACCTCAAGGCTCTCCTTAACCACTGGATGTTCAGCCCACCTTATGGTTTAGTCACAGTCTTCAGAAAAAAATGGACTACACAACTCAAAGACAAGGCACAGAGAGACTGGGCTCTTGATGTTAATTTCAGCCAATACCTAATTTTAGCCCCAGGGGCAAATTACTTAATATCTATTTCTTGTTCCCTCTTCTTTTCTCATTTATTAAATAAGGGAAATAGACATTAGATGATTTCTAAAATATTATGGAAGTAAGCAGCAGTAATGGAGAGCCACTCATGACAAGACAGGGGTGGTAGCTGGCATACTCACTCATCTGGCAACCAGATTTTTGACCTGCCCTGGCTACTGCAGGCTTGAATCAATGGTCATCTTAAATGACCTGGCAGATTTGGCTCAGAAAAGGAAAGAGAAAAAGAATATATACTGCTGTAACTGTAATCATATCTATGTTACTGGCATTTGGGGGATATTTTTTAAAGCTTTGAAATTCAATATGAAAGCAAGTAAACATTCAGTTTTTACCTACATAATTTTTACCCATCTGCCTAAAACTGGGATTCTTATGGCATTATATCTTTTTGTTGTACTCTACATAGCTGGTAAAACTTCCAGCTGTATAAAAAAATTTCAGATTACATAAATATAGGTAAGGTTTAGCTAAGTAAAACATATAAAATACAGAATAAATAATATAGAAACATAAAATAAAGCCCATTTAAAAATGGAATAAAACCAGTGGATCATCTTGTCTGCCTGTACACCTAAAAGGATGTATTCTTTCTCACATTATCCATTATACACTATGAACATGAGTGGCCATACCAATCAACAACCACTTCTCTAATCCCCTACTTGGTAACAGGAAATGTATAAGTCTCCAGGGAAGCATCCATGAATAACTCAGAGTTCCAGTTCTGAGAACTCACCAGATTATTCAACAATATGAGTTGAGAAGCCAGATTGGAATTGGATCCAGAAATAAATAAGAAGTGATAATACCTAATACAAAGTAAATTTTTAAAAATAAAAAGAGAAACAGAATATAGACCCCCATTTCCCAAACTGTTTTATGTATATTAACACAAGGGGAGGAGTTCCCAAGGTCAAATAAATTTGGATTAAGTTGCATCTAGCACCACCCTTTTGAAGATTCAGAAAGCACATGAGAATGGTAACCACTCTAAGAATTCACATAGTAATGGGACTCCTACTAAACTCTGTTTACTAGAACTTTAAAGAAGAATGGTAGTAAAAGGTCTCTAGGAGTTCACCTGGACATGAGGGAATTAAAGGTTGGAGATGCCTCATCATCAACATCACCCATCCATTGTGAAAGAACAAATTATTTATTGGGAAAGTCAATCTTCTTACAATGCAATACAAAAGAAAGTACACCAGTGCTGTTTTTATTTGCACCACAACTATAGTCAAAAGTTCATATGGCATACTCTGTACTAGAAATATCTATTAATATTTGATTAAACAAAATATCACACACTCTTTATCCACATGGTTGATATATAATGGTTGGTTTACAATATTTTATATCCAAATCCTTGAAACTTGAGTGGCAATGCTTAAATATCTCTTGATGGCTGGACCTCAGAGTCTAACGTTGCAAATGCTGCATTAGAGTCTATTTTATAATACAATGAGAGAAATGGATCCATGGCCCTAGGAAAAAAGAACTGTTAACATCTTGTGACACTTAGAACAGTGCCTATCATATGATAGACACTCAATATTTATTGAGTAATCGAAAAATGAATGAATGAAAAAGTAAAATTTTTATTTAATAAGAGGTTAAATAAAATCTGAAATACTACAGCAGATTGCTCTATTGTGGGAAACTGCAAGATACCTAGCAAGCATATGTGAAGGAGCAGTTACTGAGAATTAAACTCTAATTGTAGATAATATCCCTAATTAAAAGTGTGACTTTTTCAAAATCAAATAAAAATACCACTAATACTATGTGTTGTACTACTATACACAAATAGGAATTTGTTTTTATTTATTCTGAAAGCAAAGCATTTATAAAGTAAATGATATATTCCATTTTATCCAAAAGAGCATTTCTATTGAATATTGGTGATAATAATATTATAGAAAAAAATCAGAAATTCAGCTATTGGCCTAGATAACCACAATTTTCCTTTCAATATCAAATAATTGTCAAAGTTATTTATGAATACTGATGATCTTATGTTGCTAAACTTTTGAATTTAAAAAAATTTACCATAGATAACAGAATCCCTGTGCCAAATTTTTGACTACTGTTCTTTTTTAATAAGAAATGTAAACCCAAATGGCTTCAAATGTGAAAGAGTGCTAATTAACAGCAATTATGTACATAGTGTCTAAGGTTTCAGAATCAAAATATGTGTCTGAGGAATGGCAGTATAAATGGAATGAGAACTGACCTGGGAAAGAGACTTGAGTTTTAATCCCAGCTCTGCTACTAATAATTAGCTGTTTAACCTTGAGTCTTTGGCCTCATTTTCATACCTGCAAAAGGCAGCTAAAGGACTAGATCAGTGATCCCTTACCTTCTTTTTTGGGGAGAGGTGGTAGTCATAGATCCCTGGAGAATCTGAAAAAGGGCAATGGATGCTCCTCCCAAATATGCACAAAATTATGCAAAGTATTTCAGAGTTTAGGATCTCTGTTATCTACTCATTTATTTAGGTTAAGGGCATCCTTACAGATCTCCCCACAGACCCTAAAACTCTAAAATTTCTTGATTCTAAATAAGTCAAAAGCAGCCAAAATATATATATTCACATTTAAAATGCAAGGTGAAAACCTAGACTTTTGCCTCAAATTATTTTTTCTTTGGTTTATAATAAACTTTTGAAGACATTCTTTAGAATTAATTTTATTGTATTTAAAAATGTATCTTCAGTATATTTCCAAGTCATTTAGAGGCAACTGGAATACTTACCCTAGTATCCATATACTTGGAGGCAGATATACTTACCCAAATTCAAAGGGACTATATTATCCATTCTTAAGAATAGGGAACTTATTTAAATATAGCCCACATAATATGGGGCATCAAATGATAAAAGAAGAGTAATTCTATAACAGGTTTTTCAATAAGAATTAAAGGGGGAAAAATGAAAAATAACCGGAAGAATGTTTACGATCCAATGATTGATTACTACCCTATTTCATCATAAAACTAAAAAAAAACATTTTAAATACAGACAAAAATACTGTACTTCAACAACGTAAGATACCAGTCAAAAGATATGTGGGCCACTTCTTTAATCAATCACAATTGTTATGTTTATAAAAGCCGCTTTAATTGCCTGAACTATAAACATATTGAATATATGATCAAGGAAACTCCACAGTTAAAAACAAAAACAAAACAAAACAAAAACTGCCTGAGAACTGAACTATGTGGCTAGTTTTCAGGCTCTGGAATTATGAGGAAAGGCAAATGGCCATACATTTATAAATCAAACACATTAGCTCAACAAATGTTTCATAATAGTTCAAACTAATTTCTCTGGCAGAGTATGAACTCTGTTACTTGAGATTGAAATAAATTTGCTGCTTCTTTCCAAGGTAGAAAAGTAGTCATATTGTAAAGGACTAATCTCCAACAGAAATTTATTTCCCTGCTTCAGAAACCTATTATATAAATGCTAGGATTGTAAAATATGATAGAAGAAGTGCAAGGACACATAATAAATGACAGATACAGCAGTACCTTACTGGTCTGCTTCTCTCTTCCATTTCTCTCTCCTTCTCCTAACATTTGTTCTTTCACATTCTTTCCACACGTTCAACCTCTACTGAACACTTTTGTACCTTGCCTCTTTCCCTTATCCTTCCCTCCACTATCAAAGTTATCTTTATATCCACATGCATACCATCTGAAAAGGCTAAGAGAATCTGTTCTTATAAGAGCTGTATTCCCCAGTAACTCCAAACTCTACCTGGCCCAATTTTAAACTAGGCTGTGAACATCTGCAGTTACTCTAAGAATAAAGTTTTTTTCTAAGGGGGGTAGTTCGGCAGATCTACTAGTAAGACAAGCCTAAGTTTACAAATTTTTTTTTTTACATATCAAAATTCAGCATTTTTTTAAACAAGAAAGTAAAAAAAATCTAGCCAGACTAGAGAAATATTAGCCTTAAAATATTTTCTAAGAAACTAGGGAATCCCACTTTGTTCTCTTTGATGATTCTCCTGAAACAAATTTTGATTTTCTAAATAAATATGTAAAAACTATATAAACATTCTTTTTGAGAAGGCCTCTGATACATAAAATCTTCTTGTGAAATTTAATTCTCTTGGTGAAACACAGCCCTACTAATGATATAATTTTTAAGGGAGAAAATCCAAAATGAAAGGTTGATACCATAAGGGAAGACTAAACTAGCACAATCAGATTAAATGAGGATCCAATTTTCAGGATCATGACTTTACTAACCAGTAGTACCATAGGCATAAAAACTTTGGTTCTTAATAATTCTGAAGAATAAGAGGTTCAGCCTGAATAACTAAGGGAAGCTTTATTCTTAAAACCAGTATTTTCATTTTACCAGGCTGAAGAAAGTCTTTAGTATCAACACTTCCCTAGCTTCCTAAACAATATTGGGGGGAAAAAAACTAACTTAACACTTGCTTGATGACTCAAGGTTATCATTATGAACAAATTATCCATACTATGTCCTCCCAGTAATGCCCTCACAGCCTCACTCAGCTAGCTTACTTTCTACAGAGCTCTGCACTTCCCTGCTGGCCAAGGGCCCTGTCTCTTCTCGCTTACTCTCTCCTTCCTTGCAGAAGTCACGTGCCCCTTCTCATTGCTGACATTTTGCTTAATAGATGCATTCCCTCTGGTTCTTCTAAAATGCTGGTTTTACATCTTCTAATTGTTCAGAAACTAGATAACCTTAGTTTTTAGAGCTGTGTATAAATAAAAGTAAATGAGTTCTGAGTATAGGTCTGAGATTTTCGTCTTGAGTTAAGGCTTAAGCTTTAGTGTTGGGACATTGGTGAATTTAGCTCGGTAGCTCTACAGGCCCTTCCTTTGTCCTTGTTTCATCATTCTCAATTGTATCCCAGAAAGAAAATAAAACAATTATTTGAGAAAAAGAACATATTGTTTTTCAAGTTTTCCACAAAAGTCCCAAGAACCTGAAAAGGTAAACTCTAACATTATTTTTCGTTACTAGAAAAATATGATGTGGTACATGTCTTTAATCACACTACTGGCTATATTAACAAGAAAGAAAACGAATTTTCTTACCTGTCACCTGTCATATGAATCTCACTTTTCTCTCAGGAAGAAAAAATGGCTTTAAGGATGAACTATTTAAGTCTAACTTAAGAAAGTTATACTTTTTTTCCCCAAGACAAATACCTATTTAAAAAACAAACATGCCCGGGTCTCACTTTCTAAAAACCATTCCCCAATAAAAGGAACCGAGGCTCCTTGAAGAAATGGCTGATTCTAAGGCTGGGACAAAGAAAATATAAAACAAGCCTGGAAAGTCTGATAGTGCCAGAAAGTAAGTGCTTAAAATTTCTTAGGGAACTGTCCCAACCTGCAAGAGCCCCTGATGGCCAGGCTGAAACTATTTGAGCAATAAAATAAATGATGGTATTGCACTATAACTCAAAGAATAAAATAATTATTCATGGGTATATATTGATATAAAGTATTAAATAAATAAGTAAATAAATGGAGTAGAAGGGATATATCTTCCTTAAGAAAGAATTCCAATTAATAAATGTAGAAGGAATGAGGGAAATAAAAATCATCATCAGAACGCCATAGTAGGCCAAGTGCTGTGGCTCATGCCTGTAATCCTAGCACTTTGGAAGGCCAAGGCGGAAGGCTGCTTGAGGCCAGGAGTTTGAGACCAACCTGAGCAAGAACAAGGCTCTGTCTCTATAAAAACTAGAAAAATTAGCCAGGTGCAGTTGCACACCTATTGTCCCAACTACTCCGAAGGTTGAGGTGGGAGGATTGCTTAAACCTAGGAGTTTGAGGTTGTAGTGAGCTGTGGTGATGCTACTGTACTCTAGCTCAGGCAATGGACCTCACCTCAAAAAAAAAACAAAAAGCAAACAAAATAGAATACCATAGTAATACCTGCTGCAGAGAAAATACATTGATAAATGATAAAAGATTGGTGTGTGATAAATGATAAAATTGGTGTGTGAAGCTTTAAAGAAAACAATATTTACATAGCCTCAAATTATCTCCCTTCCAAATATTTATTAATACCTGTGGTGATTTTAACATATAGCCACAAATTCTTTCATACTCATCTCTCCTATATGTGGAGGCTTAATCCCACCCCCTTTGAGTGTGGGTTGGATTTTGGTGACTCCCTTCTAATTCAAAAAGCATGGATGTTCTTGAAAAATGCTAAGAAAGTGGGTGTAAAGTGTTCTCACCACAAAAATGATAGCTGTGTGAGGTTATATATATGTTAATTAGCTAATTTAGTCATTCCGCAATGTATATATACTTCAAATATCATGTACATGGTAAAATACATACAATTTTATCTGTCAATTTAAAAAATAAACTTAAGAAAAAAGAAAAATCATGGAAAACAAAAATAGTAACTTTAAAGTGGAGAAACCTGGCAGATATCACCTTACATAAGCAAGGTTAGCATAGCCAGTAAGTCATATTGCTATCATATAACCCCCCTGATATGATACAATAAGAAGTACATGACATCATTTCTGTGGTATTCTTGCCAAAAAAAATGCACAAGACCAATGGAACAGAATAGAGAATCCAGAAATAAAACCATATAGCTATAATAAAGTGATTTTCGACAAAGCAGACAAAAACATACACTGGAGAAAGGGTGCCCTATTCAATAAATGGTGCTAGGAAAATTGGATAGCCACATGCAGAAGAATCAAACAGGATCTCTATCTCTCGCCATATACAAAAATTAACTCAAGATGGATTAAAGACTTAAATGTAAGATCTGAAACCATAAAAATTCTGGAAGAAACTACAGGAAAAACTCTTTTATACTTTGGCCTAGGCAAATAATTTATGACTAAGACCATAAAGGTAAATATGGGAACAACAAAAATAAGTAAATGGGACTTAATTAAATTAAAAGGTTTCTGCAGAGTAAGGGAAATAATGGAATAAGGAGACAACCTATAGAATGGGAGAAGATATTCGCAAACTATACATCCAACAAACGACTAATATCCAAAATCTACAAAGAACTCAAATAAATCAGCAAGGAAAAAAAAACAATTAAAAAGTGGGCAAAAAACATGAACCAAGTTTTTCAAAACAAGATCTACAAATGGCCAACAGACATGAAAAAATACTCAACATCACTAATCATCAGAGAAATGCAAATTAAAACCACAGTGAGCTACCACCTTACCTCTATCAGAATGGCCATTATTTTAAAAAAATAAAAAAATAGATGTTGGCATGGATATGGTGAAACAGGAACACTTATACACTGTTGGTGGGACTGTAAATTTGTACAACTACCATGGAAAGCAGTGTGGAGATTTTTCAAAGAACTAAAAATAAACCTACCATTTGATCCAGCAATCCCACTACTCAGTATCTACCCATAGGAAAAGATGTCATTATATCAAAAAGATACCTGTACCTGCATGTTTAACACAGCACAATTGACAATTGCAAAGATATAGAATCAACCTCAGTGTCCATCAATTGATGAATGGATAAAGAAAATGTGGTATATATACATATATATACTACAGCGTACTACTCAGCCATACAAAAGAATGAAAAACCATCTTTTGCAGCAACCTGGATGGAAGTGGAGGACGTTATCCTAAGTCAAGTATTTCAGGAATGGAAAAACAAATACCATATGTTCTCGCTAATAAGTGGGAGCTAGATAATGTGTACACATAGTCATAAGGCGGGGTACAGGACACTGGAAACTAAGAAGGTAGGAGGGTGGGGCAATAAGGGGTTAAAAACTTACCTATCAGGTACATTGTACAGTATTCTGGTGATGGGCACACTAAAAGCCCTTAATTCAGCATTATACAATTCATCTATATAACAAAAATACTTGTACCCCTTGAAACTTTGAAATAAAAATTACAAAAAACAAAGAAAAAGAAAAGAAAAGCTTCAGACAACTGAAATTGAGGGACATTCTACAAAACATCTAACCAGTACCCTTCAGAAGTGTCAAGCTAATGAAAAACAAGGAAAGACAAATAAATTGTCACATAATGGAGAAGACTAAGGGAAACAGGATGGCTAAATACAATATGGTATCCTGGTACTGGATCCTCAAAGACGAAAAGGACATTAGTGGAAATGCTGAGTAAATCTGAATAATGTCTGTAGTTTAGTTAATACTATTGTAGCAATGTTAATTTCTTAGTTTTTATAAAAGTACCATGTAAGATATTAACATTAGGGGAGGCTAGATGAAGGGTGTGTATAAATACAGGTGTATATATGTATGGAAACTCTCTGTACTATCTTTGTAAATATTTGTAATTATTTCAAAATAAAAAATTTGTAAATTTGTAATTATTTCAAAATAAAAAGTTTGTAAATTTGTAATTTGTAAATTTGTAATTATTTCAAAATAAAAAGTTTAAAAAAAGACAACCTGATATGGGTACTTGGTTGTGGCAAAAAGGTCACATATATCTAAGCCACAAAGATCCATTGGGCCACTTAAAGTATACTCCTAATATTTTGATTTAATGATTAAGATGATTTTTAATAATCATAATAAAAAGCTGACAACTTTTTATTACAAAATTGTAGACTGAATAAATTGTAATATATTCACATGGTAGAATATTATACAGCTATGAATATGAATAACCTATAAACACATCCATTTTGATGAATCTCAAAATATAATATTTTAAAGGGGAAAAACTGGAAAAAAGCAACAAGTTACAGTATATAATGGAAGAGGCAGGGCTTTAAGTAGTAAATTATTTTCTTTAAAAAAACAAGAAAATGAACATAAAACTCAGGGTAATCTCTGCAGGGAGTAGGAAATGGGAAATGAAGGTATCTGAAAGGGGCATACAAAGGGCTCAGAAGGTACCAGGAATGTTATATTTTTCAGGTGAATACAGGGTATGGAAGTGTTCCTTATATCATTTTTGCTTTATAATCTACACACATATGATATTGTTTTGTATATATTATATTCTTTTAATTATTAAAAAGAGAAGGGAAGAGGCTCACCTTTTAACATATAGCACACATCCTACCAAATAAACATAATTCATTAGGCACTGCAATTTTTTCCATCTCTGTAAATTCCAAACTAAAAAGTTTACATTCATCTTTCTTGAATAGATCTATAATAGAAAACAGCCATTTGTAAAAACCACTACAGAAAGTGTGACATATCCACTCAGAGTCTACAATGTAAAGCAAGCTTAACTAATTAATGAAGTCTAATGTCAAATTTGGAAATCTGCCTTTTCCCATTTAAATAAAACAACCGTTTCCCTATCTTTATTGTCATCCTGGAATAAAGTAAAGTATTATTCCTCCACAAAAAAAAAGAATTGTGAGTTTCTGTACGCTGGGAAAGATAACAAGAGAAATCCATCTGAACTGCCTCACATAATTCTGAATACCCTGGCCTCCCTTATAACCAGACCAAAGTTAACTCAGCACTCCAAGTAAAATATCTTCAGATTTTACAGTATTTTACGCATCTCATTTCTCAAAAGCCTTCAAAAGTTATTCATAAAAAGCCTTCAAAATTTAGGATTAAATATTAGGATTTTTCTTTTCCATTAAGATTTCTAGAGTCACTACAAAGATTAGTTATCACATTTGGGTATAAAAATTCAATATTAAAAAGTCAAGGTAAGAGGGTGTTTAACTTTTTAAATATCTCAATGATCAATAATAATAAAACCAGTAGGTTTGCCTGGTCTTTGGCTTTAGCCACTAAAGCGGTCTTTGGCTTAACACCACACCTCTAATTATAGTATTTCCAAGAAGGCTGATTGGCCAAAATCGATCATTATGACAAGACTGAGCTACAAGATATCAAAAGTATGCTTATAAAGTGCTAACTTTGGTTAGTATTAAACATTTTTTAAATTTAAGTTAGCTCACTCTAGGTTTCCTATATCCTTGCTCATTGAGAAATACTTCATTCTGCAAAAAAATAATCATTTACCTGACGATTTCCAATCAAATTCTGATTTCAAAGAAAAAAAATCTCAATCACAGAGAATACAAAAGTATCCAAAGGTAAAGCTTACAGCTGTATTTCCTTTTATGGGGGGAATTCATACTGCATTGTGAAATTCTGCTTCTGAAAAACTATAAAATTGGGGAATAAAGGCTACTGGAGAAATAAAAAGAAAATAAAAACAACTTTTAAAACGTTTTATTACTTCCTATAGGTCTCTTTAAATATGAATAACAAACTTTTAAATAATATATTTAAATAGGATAACTACTTAAAGCACAATTTGGATTTAAAAAGAACAAATAATCTAGTTATTCTGTCAATCTAAATTACTCTGACATTTGTACCCTGACTTCCTGGATCTAACTAAAACATTCCTGCCATGATGCCAGCCTCCTCCTAGTCAGGCTTTCTGAAAGGTCTAAGGAAGCTCAAGTTCCCCTGGCTGAACAGGAGCCAAAACACAAACCACTGCCTCTTCTGTACAGTTGTAAGCAGGATAAAATCACTCATAAATCAAAGCAGTCTTTATTGATCACAATGACAACAACCACACTAGCCAAGCAGTCATCCACTTTTCAGTAGTCAGGACATACTTTTAAGGTAACAGAAGCTTCAAACTGTAGACCCTGGAAACAGACTTCTTGGAACCATATTATCTTTAAATAAATAAACCTCAATTGAATAACACAAAATTACAGATTGCCCTAAGAAATACACTTGACTACTCAAGTGTTCCCAAAATGACCATGGCAAATGTTCCTAGGGTTCCTCTTCCCTGTGCTCATTTATTTCTCCCTTGAGTGCAGGCTTATCCTTGCCCTAAGCTTTACCTTCATAAATCATTTTTCTTAGTTCACGAGGTTAGGGTAGTACTTGCTGTGTATATTGCTTACTAATTTGGAGTCCTGTAAATATTTCATAACAACAATAATAATCAACTGATTATGTAGATAAAGCATTCACAGTTCAGAGAAGTGTAACCATAAGATCACCACCAGGAAGTGATTTTTAAAAACCACCACCAGTGGCCTATCCTATCAGAAGGCTTTATTAACCCACTTTAGGGAAAATGGGGTAATGTGGCAATTCAGTGGAGTGTATACTTTTTAGCAGCCCTTATTTGGTGTAGCAATTTTTTTTTAATAAATCACACAAATGAGAAATCATTTAAAGCAAGAGTTCATGAGTCTCTGGAATGTACCCCCATTTGGTCCCAGCCCTTCCCTTTCCCAGCAGAATGGGAAGGCTGATGAGTCACTATTAAACCACCCACAGACATCATTTTTTCACTGCCTTCAGCAATACCCATTTCATGTATGAGGCAAAGAAGAATTTGAACAAATCACCATTCTTCCTCCCACCTTCCCTGCTACTACCAGATTCTTGGAGGGGAAAAATGAGTGGGAAAGATAATCTTAAAAAGATGAGAAACAAAGGCAGACAAAAAAAGGGGATGAGGATGTCCAAAGGCTAAAGAGGCTCCCTCACTGCTATTATACTCACAGTTTCTAAAAGGAAGCTGTTCTTTCATTTCACTGAGGTACTGTGTTTAGCATGGTCATTCCAAACTGTGCAGCACCTCATCCCAACTCTATGTGTTTTTCTGATTAAGCTGGCAGTGAGGTGACTGATTATTCATACTTCCAGTCAACCTTTCTTTATAGCTACTGCCTGATCACACCTGGAGATCAATCGGGATCAGGTATTTCATTGTGACTGTCTTCCCATCTGCTTCACCCTTTTCCTGTCCAAAGGTACTAACACTTACAAGCAGAAAGGAAAAGAGTATGAAAGGGATGGAGTGGGTCCCCTACAGAGCTTTTTATAGTCAGCATTATGGTACACTGTCAATCCCATCTATGCTGGGCATGTGACTTCTGAAACTATGACAACAAAATCCCAGTAGAACCAAGCTTATAAACACATTTTGAGGTGTAGATTGACATAATTTTACCAGAGGAGAACTGTACAATAGTACATATAGTCCTATTCAAACCTTGGCTGTTAACAATCAAATAAAAAAGTACTGCCAGGCACAGTGGCACATGCGTGTAGTCCCAGCTACTCAGGAGGCTGAGGCAGGAGGATCACTAGAGCCCAGAAGTTGAGGCCAGCATGGGCAACATGGTGAGACTTTGTCTCTAAAAAAATTAAATTAAATAAAAAGTATTAAAAATCTGGAAATCTAAAGAAGTAAAATTTAAAAATCAAATTGCTATGAAGTTGTATAACCTAATGAAAAATGCTTGATTACACACTTTCAGAATTTTAAATATGGAGGTCAATGTGTAACCTGTTTGAGCAAAAAATCAGGCCTAGAACTCAAACAAAAATAAATGATTTTCTCTCATTAAACTCAATTTGAGAGAACTAGAATAAGAAACCAATGTGACTATAAAATAGTAGGCATATCCTACTGGTGTTGGTGCTATTTTCTAAATTACTGCTGTACTGCATCATTTTAATGAATCAAGGACCATACAAAACACTTACCAGCAGTCAACATTCTTAGATGTAAATGCCAAACAGGAATCTTACAGGTTGGCCAAAGGATATTAAAGGAGGAAAGGAGATGATCTGTTTACAAAGACTACCAGGGTGATACTGTTACCATTTTGTGAGATATCCCAGCATGTTCCCCTTGTAGGTAGCACCTCACGTACATAATGTCAAAATATTCTGTATACACCCATTACTCTCTTTTCCCACTGGCACTGTGATTCTCTCAGACTACTCTAATATCACTAGTGAAGGACAGTCTCAATTTCCACTCCCAACTATGGACTTATCTTTACACTTCTTTCCTAAAATATGCTTATTTCTGACTTCCACATGGCAAATAAATCTTCCCACCATACTCTCACATATTTTGTGGTTCCATGTTTTTATTTTACTATCTCTAAGTGCATCAGATTGGGACCAGTATGTCTCAGGTTGCAAATCCCCTGAATAATTTCTTTAAGAATGCCTAACAACACCACTAGGTGTTCTGTTTTCCCCAAACAGAAAAGTTTTATGTTCAAATACACTATCTCATTTCCTAGAACTCTATGAGATTTAGTAAAATAAAAATTAATTTCTCTAAATTAAGAGCCAAGCACCGTGTTAGGTGCTTTTACATTTAAAAGTTTTACAACTCAATAAAACACATTATTTTCCCCCTTTTTGCAGACAGGGAGAAGAAGAAAACTCAGAAGGTCTAGGTCACAGGGGTCCTCAAACTTTTTAAACAGGGGGCCAGTTCACTGTCCCTCAGACTGTTGGAGGGCCGGACTATAGTTTAAAAAAAACTATGAACCAATTCCTATGCACACTGCACATTTCTTATTTTGAAGTAATAAAAACAAACGGGCAAAAACACCCACATGTGGCCTGCAGGCCATAGTTTGAGGACGCCTGGCTAGGATGTAAATGTGCTACTAAGTAGCAGTTCATCCAACTGCTACATCATGTTGCCTCTAACTCAAAAAGATTAAGTTCTCCAAACCATAACTGCAGTACATGTAAGAAGACTGACCTGTGACATACTCAAACCCTAGGCATACAAAAACTGTGAGTCTTAAGCACACGAAAAAGCCTGGGCCTAGGCAGTCAGAAAACCTGCTCCTTGCACATCACATTCTCCCCATCCAGTCCCACACTGCAGATGGGCTGTGTGACCTTGGATAAGTCATTTAACAAATTAGGCCTTAGCTTCCTATATATAAAAATGTAAGAGGCAGACTTAGATCATTTCTAAGGTAATGTCTGCCACTATTTTATTCTCTCTGATAGTAATATTCCAAAGTATAGATTTAATTTTTTTTTTACAGTGGTAGGAGGAGGGTTGAAAATCACTAACCTATAAAAAAGCAAGGACTAAGTTTATTAAGCTCCTCCTTAGATGTTCCTAAACAGATGATTTGTATTTAAGCATTTAGTAAGTAGCTCTGAAGGATGAAAGATGAACTCACTTGAGTCTCACCATGAAGCTATCCCTCACCTCTAGGTGGGCCCCAAGTTGACTCTATTACCAAACTCTGGCTGAGAGAAATAATGTTATGAGTAATGTGTATTTTAATAATTAAAAAAAAAAGGAAAGGCTATCAACTTCAAACTTGAACTCACTGTCTGAACTGCCGTGACATTTTAACTTTTATACATAATATAATTTTATGTAGATTATCTGTAATCTAGATGAATATAAACCCATTAGCTTATGCAATTTCCTCTGCCAAATATGCCCCTTGTCCTAAGTCCCTAGTCACCTGTATGATCTATTTCAAATCCATTCCTCAACACAGTAAATGGCCACTATTACCTAGAACCTCACCAGTCCCCTACACACAAAAAAGTATTTATTCTCTCTTTTGTGCACCAAAGTACTTTCTGCAGATTGTTATTATGTGCCTCAGCACACAACACTATGGTGAACTGTCTATATGCCTGCCTGTTCCATTGGACTGTAAGCTATTTTATTCATCTTTGTGTCCCCAGTACCTAGCAGGACCAGGCACATGGCTGGCACGCATTAAATGTTCACTGAATTGAATTGAATAAAACAGAAAATTTCCCATTCACTCAACCAACATAGCTTTGGGCCTGAACTCCCCAAACATTCATGCTCGATATGTTTTAGATGGCAAGAGAAAACTCCAAGCACCCAGTAAATTCAGTTCTCAGACAGATTGGTGGGGAAAGGTATTTAAAAAGCAGTTTTTAAAAATCCTTCATATTTGTTATGAATTTGAAAGCCAAGAAAAAGTCCCTGGTATCCTTAATGCTCTGCTAATTATTCTAATATTCATGACATTCTTTTTCCTCTCTGTGAAAGTAAGAGAGGTCGATTATGTGAAATATCCACTACCTCCTATTATCTATTCTCCTACTATGTGAAGAGTTAGTACTTTACCCTTAGGTTCAACAGTATCTTTTTTTTTTCTTTTTTACACCCCCAATGAAAAGCACCTAAGAGACTGCCATTTTTCTATTTCGCACAAAATCT
>VBSM01002608.1:10999755-11049603 GCA_008086735.1 Cheirogaleus medius | reverse complement strand
AAAAAAAAAAACAAAAAAAAACATGAGTCCTCAAAATTCAGTTTTAAACTTTAAAAAGGTTAATCTATTTTCCTCTCAGATACAGAAGTTTAGATTTCAGTAAAATTTACATTCCAAGTTTAGATTCCAAGAAAACAAATCCACAAGTGTATGTTCATCACCACCCAACCCACACTATGTTTCACAAGCTCCCAAGCAATCCTTTGGCTGCTCACGCAAACTTGGTGCTTCCACTTCCCCCTCCCTTATGCTATGTCTTTTTTACTTGGTTTTAGTGGGACTTTATGCTAGCTAACGTCATTGAGAATGTGTGCCCTTTCAGGTAGATGCTCATACTCTTGGCTGGTGGAGGTGGCAAGGGCAAGATCGAAGAGTAGCTCTAGGTCAACAGGCAAAACACATGTTAAATGAAGGGCAGTAGAAATAACTGCAAGCTGATAGAAGTAAAATCATCAAGAATATCTTAGGCTGAAAATCATTATAACCTGGAAAGGCAGACCAGTTACACTGTTTTTATATTGAGATACAGAATAAGCTCTATTTCTGAGAAGCAAGATCAAAGTACCTCTACTTTCTGACACTTTATCACAGCTGCAATTTTATATTTGTTATATATTTAACATTTATCTTTCCAATAGAAGGTATGCTTTAGAGGATAAGGGTCACCTATTTGTCCTAGCACAATGCCTAATATTGAGTAATGATGACTCGATAAATATTTGTTGTGAAAACTGTGAGCATGAATGCTAGAAATAAGTAGGAGAGCTGTTAGGAACTATCATACAAACCCATGGAAGTAGACAGAACCTATCATCAGGCCAGAAAAGTTGGTAGTGAATAGAGCTTCCATGAATAACCTAGTTCATGGTCTAATGTGCAGGATTTAGAAGGTTTATATATTTAATGAATAGTATGGCACCTACCTAGCAAAGATCTTAAGAAATAAACTATAACACATCTAGGAGGGGAAACTAAGTTAAACTAGAGAAAATATTCTCCAACAGTTTCGATGTGTAACATTTAAGACTAAGATTACTACTACTGTACTGTTTAGTTAAAGCACAGGTCAGCTGATGTACAAGTTGCTACCAACATCTCATTTGGTAATGATTAATAATTAAAGTTTTTAAAATATAATAATTGCTCATCTTAGATATCCATTCTTGACTAGAGATCAGAAAATAATTTTTAATTGGTAATATCCCACCTTTAATCAGATTTCAAAAAATAAAAAAATAAAACTAAGTTCTTTGTCATCTAAAACAACTACCAAACACCAACCTTAGAAAATATAATAAATCAGCTTCTTATTTAATCAACAATGATTTTAAAATGTAATCCTTAACAGTTGTTTAAAATATGCATAACTAGGTTTGGAATAGTTATCCTGATTTAAAGCAAAAGCACATCTGTTTATGAGTAAATAAATATAGTCTGACAGCAATTTGGAACATCTATCAGAAGGAATCAACTGCAAACTTAATAAGCATTATTTGTATTCCACATAATATTCTATTTGTTCTTTCTAGCCACTGCAGTAATAAAACACACTCAAACTCATTTAGTGTGTACTAAATTCAAAGTACCTAGGCAAAACACTGAAAATTCCATTTGGATGGTTCCCAGCCCATATAGCTCAACTTTTTAAAGTATTACTACCATCTGGTTACTAGTCTGTGTTTACCAAAACAGTAGCTGTGCACACATTTCTGTAACAGCTGTGGTCAAAAACTTTAAATCAATCCATTTGGCTAAATGAAAACTCTTCAAGGGAAAAACAAATAAAATATTTTGAATATATACTTAAAATAAATTCTATTACTGGCTTTAATATTCCCCAAAGATAAAAACAGTAAGATTTTAAGTGGCATTTGAGACATCTTTGTATTTTCAACCATTTATCAAATGACAGAAGGTCCACAGAAGTCAAGTGAATTGCCCAAGGTCAAACAACTAGGTAAGAGCTAGACTCTGTACAGAACATAGGTACTGTATCTCTTGGTTTCCAGTACAAGGGTCTTTTCACAAAACCATCTGAATACTGGGGTCCCGGGAGTTAAATTGTGTCGAGAGAATTTAATAAATGCAGGTTAAAAGTATTTTCAAAGAATATCGAATTTTCATAAAATATAACAGCTTATCATAAATTATAAAACTTGACCTGTATTTGTTTCAAAAATGTAGTAAAGAGCTTAAAGCATCCTGTGAAAATTATAAGAATTTTAATGTTATAAATATTTTGCCTTTGTTTCTCACATCCTCCCCCCAACCCCTCCCATAAAAACTAAGTCTAGAAACCAATCTTATTTCTGTGGTCAAGAAGCTAAGCTATTACAGACTTCAGATGCAAAGTTAATTTCTTACCTCCTACACACATTTTATATATTTTTATATATATGTAAATATATAAAATCTCCACATACTATACCTAAATGCCACATTGCAAGCTTTCTTGTAAATAAAGTCTTTTTCTAATTAGAAACTATCAAATTTTCAAATAATCCCTTTCCTCCTAAGAAACAATCTAATCCCCAAATATAAATTAATGTAGAAATTTTCTATGCCTTGCTTAGACGGGGAATGAAAGGTGGTAAGCCAAATGTACTCTAAATAAATCTTTTGTTGTTATATATAGTATTAGAAATTTCTCTAATAAAACTTAAAAAAAACAAATTTTCAAGACTTAATGTGAAATATTTTAAGTGTATTTGTGTTAATGAGCCATTATCCTTGCTTAGACAAAAATGAATTCAGTTTTCTTCTTCCTTCCCTTTTGGTGATCCCTAAGAAGAAAAAGTAAAATAAAGTAATAACCCATCAAAACAAAGCATGTATTGCACCCTTCTATGTGGAGTACTAAACTTCAAGGGAATATAAATGAACATTAAATTATTTGAGGATACGGGTATGGAGGGGTAGTTTATATTTACAGGTAGATTTTGTTTTGTTGGCTTCCTGATTCCTGGTAATTTATTTTAGAACATAAGAACCCAATGAAAAACCCAAACTCAAAACTTTTATCTACTTACTTAACATTATAGCCAGGAAAAGAAAAGTCAGTGTCGGTAGACAAAATCCAGAACAAATTCGGGGTAAGTTAACATCACAATTATTGAGGCACCATTATCTCATAGGTGCCTCACAGCAGCCTTGTCCAGAGTTGTTAGTGGAGCAGGACAAGCAGTATTATTCCCATCTGACATGGAGGTTATTATGATGCATCAGGGCCCAAGGCTAGCAAGCCAGCTGTGAAGCTTTGATGAAAACCCAAATCTTTTGGTGCTCAGTCTAGTAGTCATTCCACAACGCTGCCTCAGTTCCTTTCACCAGTTTCAATTAATATGCAAGAATAATAATACAAAGCTATGAACAATGCTTCACTCTGCTCACTTACTGGTTTTGGTCTTCCTTTCTCTCTTCCTTGTAAACACTTTATGAACTCGTGGCTCAGCTTACAAGCTGAATCCTATAGTTCATTTTGCACAGGTGGTCAGGATTCCATTTAACTGCTTGTGTATATAAAATTCTTTCTAAATTCAAACCTAGCACAGGCCGAAATTTAATTTAATGTTTTAGAAAAGAGGAAAGCAAAACTGTTTTGAAATTCTCTGTGAAAAACAGCCTGTTGTATTAGAACAAACAGCAGCTTGTTCCTATCAGTCCTTTGTTTGACAAGTCTGGGCTGGCTAGAAAGGTCATTTATGCCTCAAAGCATCAAATTAACATTTGAAGACATGAATTTTAAAAATGGCTATTTGCTTCTATTCTGTGAATGGCTAATGTAGTTCACAAAAACAGAAAGGAGGAAAACCCTCTTAGTCCAGTCCCCAAAAGACCAAAAAACAATAGCAAAAACAGAAGAAAGAAAACCTAAAATTCTCCTTAGGCAAACTGAGTGTTGATTTTTATGTCCATGTTAACACATGCTGACTGTGTCTTAATTAAGCCTCATTCTTTAACAGAAGAATTAGGAGGGAAGCCGAAGTAGTCAAACTTTTACCCAGCACAGGGAGAAAAAAAAACACGATTAAATTACCCTAAGATAACTTTCTGGCACATCTTGAAGACCATTATTACATAAGTGTCTTCCCTTTCATTCATAACCCTTCTGCCCAACACCAGTAATGACTATATAGGATAAACTATTTAGTATAGTCTTCATTCAAACACAACATTTTTTCCATTAAGTTCCTATTTATTTTCCCAGCAAAACATTCTGATGTATCTGAAGTACGAGCGATCATTACTAACTGCGACCTTTAACTATATATAAAGATCAGAAAATATTTTGGTGTTACTGGAATGATCAAGGTATCTGAAGTCTACATGTGTTTTCATTATAGATCATTTCTACAGATGTGTACTGGGAAAATCAGTTGGTCCCTCAGTGTATAAGGGGATTGGTTCCAGGATTCTGCATACACTAAAATCCATGCATACTCAAGTCCTGCAGTCGGCCTTCTGTACCTGAACATACAAAGTGGTCCCTTCCAAACACACAGGTTTTGCATCCCACCAATATTATATTTTCATTTTGTGTTTGGTTGGAAAAAATCCTGGCATGGGACCTGTGCAGTTCAAAGCCCATGTTGAGTGATTTGTGGTATAGGGTCAACCATACCACAAACAGCGTCTACAATATTATGTAAAATATAAGACAATATACAATTTAATATAATATAAACATAATAGGAAATAAAATGAGAACCTTACTAATTAACCAAAATATTATAGAAAATTTTGGAAATATGTGGAAAATTATAGAACACAACTATTAACAATACCAAATAAACTCCAAAATGCAAAATTATTTTTATATAATTACCTTCTCTAGAAATGTTCTATAATGTCAAGAAGTTAATAAAATCACATCTCAATAGTGCTTTTCCTCAAGCCACTTCCCACCTCTCTTCTTCTCACTGCTTAACCCTTTGCAATCTGGCTTCCACTTCAAACATCCTATGGTCAGGGTCATAAATGCAAAGCACAAAGGTCTCCTTTCAGGCTTCATCCTCCTTGACCCCTCTACAGCATCTGACATTACACCATAAAACCCTCTGACTAGCCTTCTGTAACACTGCACTGCCTTGATTCTCCACTGACCTCTCAGAACATCTCTCCTCTCAGTACTTTTCACTCATCATTCATGTATCTAAATGAAAACAAAGCTTGAGTTCCCTCTATGCAGAGCTGCTCCACTGCACAAATCCTGGGGACGCCATTCATACAAAAGACAACGTGACTGGTACCCACTGGAACTGATCAATGGAGTGGCCCTGTCCTTGGACTGTCCTCAGGCCTAACCACAGGTAAGGCTTCCTCTTCATGGACAACAGCTTTCATCCCCACATCTTCTGCCACAACACACACACATGCACATACACGCATGCTAGGCTGGCTCTAAAATATGCATCTTCGTCCCTATTTTCTTCTGATCGCCAGTCCTCCCTGACCAAATGTTTGCTGGCTATCTCCATTTGGAAACCATCCATATTTACATCTACTAGGACCTCACACTTGACATGTACACAGCTAAATTTATCTCCTGCCAAAACCTGTATCATTTCTACACCATGTCCTACCTTTTGGCCACAGGGGACCTTGCCAAGGCCTTCCCCTAAATTTCCTCTTATCTATTGCCTCTTCATCATTTTCAACGCCCTTCTCTAACAGGCTTCACCTCTCGCCTTAAACAGATGGGTTCTCTGCCCCCACCATCTTGCCCCTCCAATTTAGCAGTTCCACTAAAACACAAGTAGGAGCACAGCATTTCCCTATGCTAAAACCAATGTCATATGCTCTACCAGAGTTGGGACTATATTCTGTAGGAAAATTTAGGGCCTTATGATTCTGACTCCATCTCTCTTCCAGCTTCCTTCCTTTTTATATTTTCTACCTCAAACTCCACCCTATATTCTCAGTCTCATTTAATGTATGTTGTCACTGTCTATAATAAATCCAGATAACTCAAACCTTCCTTGATTGAATTCCCCCATAAAGAATTATTATAACATGGTCATGTGCAACAGGTCAACTCTGATTAATATATATTATTAATTAACCATATGTAAGTGTATAAATTTCCAATCAAAAACAGTGCTAATTAGTTCAACTATTTATTTCTAGGTGGTTTTTGAAAAAATAAATTTTAACACAAAAACACGATAAGCATTTCGCCTGATTAAAGCAAGAAGCACATCATCATTTTCTCAGTAACAAACCCTACCCCCTTTAGGGGAGAATAGTGGTCCATGCAAAGTAGGCACTTAATAAATGTCTCAGAATCTGAACCTCAAATGAGTGGCAACATTTTCTGTCCCTCCTACACACAAACAGAGGTTTTGTTTTTAACTGAGGTTTCCCTGCCATTTCAAAACATAAAGTAATAAAGATATAATAGACCCAAGAAACTGAAGTAAATTTTTCTCTAAATCACTAAAAATTTGTTTTATAAAAGTGGCAATCAGCTTATATTAATCATTCAGTGTTTCCTTTTCCCCTCCTTATGACTAAGAGTAACACTGTCAGTCAAGGTGATGGGCACAGGCCACAGTCATTAAATAGCACAAAGCTACCCCAGAAAGCAAACACATAAAAGACCACCACTGAGAACAGGCAAGAAAAAAAGATTTCTTGATACAGGCCAATGCTGGCGAGGATGTGGAGAAACAGGAACACTCTTACACTGCTGGTAGGACTGCAAATCAGTGCAACCTTTGTGGAAAAGAATTTGGAGATATCTCAAAGAGCTAAAAATAGAAATACCATTCGACCCAGCAATAGCATTATTAGGCACCTACCCAAAAGAGCATAAGACATTCTATTATAAAGACATCTACACCCGAATGTTTATGGCAGCACAATTGCAGGGATGTGGAAACAACCCAAGTGTCCGTCAATTCATGAGTGGATTATTAAAATTTGGTATATGTTTACAATGGAATACTAATTCCAAGAAACAACAGTGAGCTAGCACCACTTATATTATCCTGGACTGAGCTTAAGCCCATTATCCAAGGTGAGGTGACCCAAGATCAGAATAATGGGCTCTACATATACTCGCCATCAAATTGGTACTGACTGATCAACACTATGGTGCTCAAAGGGTGGTGGTGTTCAACAGGGATTCAGGGGTTGGAGGGGTAGTCCCACATCTGAGGGATGTGGTGAACATTGTGGAGGGGAAGGGCATGCCTCTAGCCCTTGCTAGGGAGAGGCAAAGATATAAAATGTAACCAAAATGTTAAGAAAAAAAGAAAACAAACATTTGTCAGGTGTGGGGCAGGTGGGAGGGGGTGGAGGGGATGGGTATATACATACATAGTGAGTGTGATGCACACCGTCTAGGGGATGGCCACGCTTGAATCTCTGACTCGAGGGGGGAGAGGAGACAAGGGCAATGTATGTAACCTTAACGTTTGTACCCCCATAATATGCTGAAATAAAAAAAAAGAAAAGAGAAAAAAAATCTCCTCCCCCAAAAAAGACAAAAAAAAAAAAAATTAAACAAAAGACTAAAAGCTGGAGCAATGAGAGTTGTTATAATATAAAGATATTTAATGAAATATGACCAGGTTCTTTATTCCTTCAAATATTTCTGGCATTCCCATAATTTTTTAAAAATAAAATAGCTTAAGAGAACCACCAAAATGGCTTTTAAAACTCAGAAAAATTACTACAACACCGACTTCAGTTAAGAGAACCAAACCAGACCAAGAGATTTAGTTCACAGTAGTATCCATGTCTACTGTGTCTTACTTCTATTTGCAAAAAAGATGTGACATTCCTTAACACTTAAGTCAAAACAAATGTCATTCTTGCTAGAAACTAAAAGATTAAGAAAATTCTGTATAAAATAATTAGAGCTCCCTTAGGTACTGTCCACTATAGACATAAAATCCTTTGTGGTTCCCTCCATAGCCAGTGTTGAAATATAGAAGGCTCACACCTAACCTGTCCAGGAGCCATCACCAAGGTATGCAGGAACTAAGAAAGTCATCTTCAGTAGTTGGGAAAGAGATTCTCAACATGGAAGAGGTGGTATGTACAATAAACTTCCATATTTATGGACTGGGTCAAAAAAAATCATGTTAGATATAATAAATTTGACAATTTAAGATAAGATGTTATCAAAAATAGTTGTTTGATTACTATTAAAAATAACATACATGTTAGAGAACAGTTGGCCCTCCACATCCATGGATTCAACCAACCATGGATTGAAATGATCTGGGTGGCAAAAAAATTCCACAAAATTCCAAAATGTAAAATTTGAATTTGCCTCACACCAAGTACTACATTGAATCCACTTGATTGAAGTGATATGTAGGCATTGTATTAGGTATTATAAGTAATCTAGAGATTATTTAAAGTATACAGGAGGTTATGTATAGGTTATATGCAAATACTATGCCATTTTATATAAAGGGCTTAAGCATCCAAGGATCTTTGTATCTATGGTAGGTCCTGGAACCAATGAATGCCCCATGAATACTGAGGGATGAATGCACATATAAACACCAAAAACTTTTTAAATATAGATAGTTTAATCATTTTGCAACCATTGTAGTAAAGATTAGTTCAGGCATGAATCCTCAATAGATGTCAAGTATACGGGGAAATTCTGAGGAACAGCAAGATATTTTCAGATCTTAAAGTATTTCCCCATAGATTGCTTGTTATTCCCAAGAGAAAAAATAGTATCTACATAGTGAAGAAGTTGGAAAACATTTTGACTGAGAGATGATCACAATACTACTAATAAGGGGCAAATAGATTTTGTGTGCCTCCACATGTGATACCCTGAGAAGAACACATTACTTATGTAGTATTTGGGCAGGGAATGCATAGTCCAATCATGAAAAAAAACATCAGCAAAACCCCAAATAAGGAATTTTCTATTAGAAAAAGGTGGGAACTCTATTCTTTAAAATGTCAATCGTCATGAAAGGTAAAGTCTGTGGAAATATTCCAGAGTAAAGGAGGCTAAAGAGATATTGAGAGCTAGATGTAATACCTGATCTAGACTGGATCCTGTTACTGAAAAAGGAAAAAAAAATTCCTATAAAGAATATTATTGGGTCAATTGACAAAGCTGTAATATGGACAGTAAATTAGTTAGAAGTTTTTATCAATGTAAAATTTACTAAAGATGACAGATGTACTGTCTCTGATGTGATTTTGAAGAAAATATCCCTATAAAGACTCACTCTCAAATAGTTCAGAAAAAAATATTTCTTGTGTATGTAAATGTGTTTGAGTGTGTGTGCATGTGTGTGTGCGTAGAAAAAGTTATCAAATAATAAAGAAAATGGGGTAAAATATGAGTAAGTTATTAGATGTAAAAAGTTTACAGGTATTCCTTGTATTAGTATTCTCCCAAGTTCTGCAAATTTGAAATTATTACCAAACAAAAATTTTTAAATATAGGTTTATATGCATCATACCAGTATTTTGCTACTTAATTTGGTAAATATAGTGTTTGCATTTGAATGGTATTGTGAAAATAAAACTTCATCATAATATCCTCTTACAACCTTACAAATCATGCAATGGCCTGAATTGCCTCACTGTGTCAGAGAAGGGTTTAACTATGTCATAGGTTTAAAAAGCAGTCTGCATTATTTCCATAGCTGAGTGTAAAAGAGCAGATCCTGCTTCTATACAAGGCATAACTGTATAATGACCAAACAAGAGGAAAGAAGAGCTCTCCTGTTCACATCACTTCCCAGTTATCTGCTCATTTCTTACTAGACAGAATGGAAAGTTCAAACTCCCTGGCTTGGCATACAAGGCCCTTCACAATCTGGGGAGCTTACCTCTTCAGATTTATCTGCTACCATCACCACATACACACCCTCAACATTCCAGTCATGCTTTTATAAGCCTGATGTCTTTGCACATTCTGCTCCTTCTGCCTACAGTGTCCTTCTCTGATGGCCTTCTCTTTCTGGTGAGCCCTTCCTTTTGCTTCCTGATTAAGCTTCAATGGCACTGCCTCTCTGAAGCATTTTCTGACTCCCCTGACAAAAGTTAGACCTCTGCTCCCAAGAATTGAGTACCTATTTTCAGGTTGTATGGGGATTTTTCTCTTTACATGAATTTGTCCATGACTAGAACATGAGGTTTCTCAGAGGATGGATTATTGTCTAAAACTACAGTGTCTTTCAAGCACAATGCTTCATATGAACTCTAAATTAACTTCTCTAATTGGCACAGGGTCAACAATAAACAACAGCTAACTCCAGGACATTTATTTTGTGTCAGATACTAGAGTAAGTGCTTTACAAACACCAATGCATTTCACACCAATCCTAACAGGTAGATGTGCCACTGCCGTATTTCACCAATTCTATGCATATGCACCTTTTTCTCCATTTTAACATCTCTGAAACCAGGATGTATCTTATATTTAGTGATGTTTCATAGTTAAATGGACAATCTCTTTATTTCTTAGTGGTACATAAAGTAATAGTGTATCTTACAATCAGTGGTCTTAATTTGATAAAATACAGTATTATTCCCTCACATTTACAGATAAAGAAACCGAGGCACAAAAGTTAGATTAACTTGTTGAAGGTTACACAGAAGGACCAAGATTCAATCCTAGGCAGACAGTCTCCAGAACCCACACTCTTAAACTACATGTTATTGTACCTCTCCAACAAGAGATGGAGCATGGATAGGCTATTGGCACCAGAGCTGGGACATTCCAAAAATGAAGCTTGCTCTTTGAGGTTTACAAGATCTTAGGAAACAGCTTGGATAAAGGCCATGATTAGAAAGAGGCAGTGAACTAAAATGGACCTTGAAGTAGCTGAGGAAAAAGCCAAGCTCCTCTGTCAGCATCTGCTGTCTCTAGGCAAGGCCCAGGTCTGAGTCATGACTTCATCTCTCTCTCTCATCTCAGGAGACATTCTCTGTATGTTTTCTCCCTTACTTTTGCCCTTAAGTTCCCAATAAATCTTGGAGCTAGGAATTATCCAAAAATGACCTAATCAAGCCCTGTGCCTTATATCTTAATCCCTGTAACATCATCTCTGGTAAGCAGTTATCTAGCCTCAGCTCAAATACTTAAGTAGTTCCTTTTATATTTAGAAAGATGGAAAAAGATACTCCTTATATTAAAATCCATCTCCTTCTAACTTCTACTCTTATGTCTTCCCCCAAAGCCTACCTGGCAAGTTTTAATTCCTCTTCCTCACCATAGTCCTTGTTCTTCTTCAAGTACTGTACTCTTCAGAGATGGCAACCCATAGGCACCCTGCCTGCCTCAAAAACTGGCCATCAACCAAGATGATGGCAGCAAAGAGAGTTGGCAGTAACAAAGTCTTATATAACCAAAGGGCTAAGGAAACAGAGAAGAGGGGCTGCTCATATAAGAGAGAGGAGGAAAGTAAAGATTCATAGAAGAGTGAGCTTTTGAATGATAAAATGTGTGACAGTACAAAATTCAGCATTATACTTGGGGAAAAATTTTTAATGAAAATGAAAGCTGAACTACTAAACATATGAAATCTTTTTGGTTTCCAACATTCTTGCTTTCATTTTATGATTCTGGGCAGAAGGCTCATTGGCTTGTACAATTTGTGCAGTGCTAAATGCACAGATAACCATCCTACTGACAGTGGAATGCAGGGTTGGAATAAACAAAGTGAAACTTACCATCTGGGTGGTACCATCTGATTTGTAGCAATGTCACTTGCTGAAAAATTCTATGTGTATTCTTTAACAAAACATTGCCTCAGTCATTTCCTTTCCCTTCAGCTAAGGTAAGAAACAAGCACAAATGCAACCTCTGTAACTGCTTCCTAATAATCAGTGACCAAATCACATTGTTCCAATGCTCAACTCCCCACATACTCCCCAGTAACCAAATCACATTGTTCCAATGCTCAACTTCCCGCATATTCCCCATCCCCACTACCCAGCAGCCTCTACTCCACTCCAACTTAGCAGTATATAACATGGATAATACCTAACACCATTCCCAAATTCACTGTGAGGGCAGAAAACAGCTATGTATTTTGGTAAAAATACTAAAAGCTTCTATATGGAGAACATTTTAAAACCTAATTATAAGCGATCTTTCTTCCCATCTGATGTTAAATCAGTCACCTATTGGTCTATGAGCAAGTGAAGTATCTACAATACTGTTAAAACTTTCAGATACATTGTAAGAAGCTGGGGTACTAGTAGCATTTTGAAGGTCTTTCACATGGTCCATAACTTAATCCTATACGGTCATTAGACAATTTGCTGATCTCTAAAACATGTGTTAGCTTCTCCATATGGTAATTTTCTAGTTCTTTACCAATTAGTTCAGTGTGATACCTTCTAAGCAAAGATGAAAGAGTATGAAGATTACTATTGCAAATTAAAATTTTTGGTGTTCCTACATAACCATAAAAATATTTGAATAGACTTTACAGTTTATAAAGCACTTTCCAGTATACTTGACACTTACAACAATCTTGTATGATATGATACTCATTTTAGAAGTGAAGAAACTAAAGTTCGAAGATGTCAAATGGTTAGCCCAAGTCCATGTTGCTTATAAGGGGCAAAGGTGGATATCAACCTAGATCTTTTGATTGCAATTTCTAGGATTTTTCTATTGATAAAACCATGGCTACTTCCACCCAGTGCACAATTAACTCCAGTGTTGATCAAACCCATTATCTGTTGCATATCCTCTTTTGTAATTAATGCAACCAAACGGCAATAGCTACATACTATGATTGTGCTGAAGGGCAAACCCCTCAGGAGAGAGAAGCCTTTTGGAGAGGCTTGCATCATGCGGACAAGCCAAGATATTCTAGACCACCACTGTCTAAGAGAACTTTCTACAATGACAGATATATTCTATACCTGAGCTGTTCAATACCTTAGCTACTAACCACATTCAACTACTGAGTATGTGAAATGCATAACTGAGGAACTGAATGTTTAATGTTATTTGGTTTTAACTAATTTAAATTTAAATAGCCATATGTGGCTAGTGGCTACCTTACTGGGTGACACAATTCTAGACCTTAAAGATTGAAAGCAGAGCTTAGTATTAATAATCAAAATGCTGTAATCTTGAGTATAAATGAAAATCAACTTAGTGAGCCTAGAGCACAACACTGGTTTGCTCAGTGGTCCATGGGAACTAGAATGAATGTGATACAATGGTAACACAACCAGTAAGATAATGGTAGAATTACCTTTCAATCTTTGTAAAACCTCTCTGGTTAGCCAAATCCAAGCAGTGAATAAAGAAGCCAAGGCCTTCAAATATGAAGGGCAAAGGACTTTATTCTACAGGCTACAACAGCTTTCCTGAGAGAAAATCCATCACTCTGCATGGAAACCAACCCAACTAAGTTATAAACAGGGGCTGATGGATGGGAAAAGCAAGGTATCTTAGCAAATTAAACATTTTTTTCTCTAATAATAGCACTTTCTCCCTACAGTTAACAATTTAAAGAAGCATCTTAAAGACCATCCCCTTGTCTCTATGCTTACAGTACCACTTCCATACCTTTATGACCAACTACACCACTTTCCTCTGAAACATTTGTTTCTGTGTCTTTCCCTCTCACTCATTCAACTAGTCACTGGAAGTATCATTTAAATAAAAAGATAGACTAGTTCTGCATTAAATCTTTCTTTTCTAAAAAAATTATTAAGCCTTTCAAAACCTCTAGACAGGTTTTATAAATCCTATGAACAATGAAATCAGTGTCATTTCCTATTTCCTTAGCATAGTCCACATTCAGAGCACCTAACTGGACTAAACTAGACTGGACCCATATCAATGCTTCTTTGGGAACCTGGACCTATTTGCACTTAAAAAAAATCCACTTTGAAACTGAACTTGAATAATTTTAGTTGGCATAATTGAGTAATTTTAGGTTAGTAAGTAATCTTCTAAATCTGTTCAATGTAGATAATATATAATGAGACATGACCCTCTAGCAGACATAGGCAGTAACTCCTTGTGAACTGTGAGTCCATTTCATTTCTGCAACTATAGTTCCAACCTAATTGCACTTAGTCCATAGGCAGATGCTATCTCTTTGTCTTTTTGTCTATCCTTCTTATTCATTCTCTTTACACCTGTCCACTTCTCTCCTTTCTTCCCTATAGGCTTTGTGGTTTTTCTAGTTTTACCAACTTATTTGTGTCCATCTGTCTTTTCAATTCTGTCTTACGATCCAGTGGTGGTGGCTGGCAAGGCAGCTGGCTACGGCTAGTGGACTATGTGAAGACAAAGAAGGGGAGAGTAAGGGGCAAATCTAAACTAAATCACACATAGAGGAATGGACCTACAGGTGATCAAACTCTTGATTCATCTCATTGGCATGAGGTCCTAATCACCTGGCTAAAAGGCTTACCTGCTGGTCACTCATCACTTCTGAGAGAATCAAAAAACAGGATGTTATCACACCCCCGGGAGGAGACCAGAGGTGTATAAGCTCTAATAGGTATATAATCAGCTAGGAGGAAGATCAAAAGCAGCATGGTATCAGAAGCTGTGGCTCCTGAAAATCACTGCTGAAGTATCTGAAATTATTTTTTAAAATTTTCAAGCAGTCTCATAGTTTCTGGGGGCGGGGGGGAGATGAAGCTCTATGAAGAGAAATTTCACTAGTAAGTAAAGTGCAAGGGTTACTAGAGTTGCCTGATCTTAAGAAGGCCTCAGTGAGTTATCAACAGGTAAAATACCACTGTGCCCCCTCCTTTGGCTTCACATAGTCCACTAGCCCTAGCCAGCTACCTTGCCAGCCACCACCATTGGATCCCAAGACAGAATTGAAAAGACAGATGGACACAAGTAAGTTGGTAAAACCAAACCCTCTGTCTCCTTCCTCTCTTCCTTCCCAGAATTTGGATTAACTGAGCAACAAAGGAATTCCTTTTGTTCTACAAGCTGATGTGCATAAAGAGTACTTCCATTTAGTCCTTTTTGTCTCCAGTGATTCCTAGGATCTGCATACTTCTCTACCCAACCCACATGTAAGAAGTTTAGATGTAGATTATGATCTGTGCTTTTGGTTTTATAGCAAAATCAGACTGCTGGTATTCTGAGCCCTGATAAGCTTATCTTGAATAACTTAAGCTCCCATTACATTTCACTGGTAAATTTTTTATGAAGTCTTTTACCCTTAAAGTTCTCAGTTGTTTAAAACAAACCAAACAAAAAAAAATTTTGTTAAAGCCCTAACTATTCCTTCTGGGGTAGAATGCAGTGTACGTATGCATAACTGACTCAGGCTCATCCAGTAGCAGATACTAAAAGATGCCTTATGGGTGACTAGTGATGCTATCTTCTAACTATGAGCTTTGTGAACTGTACAGAAATGGGGCCCAGAACCTTTCTAAGGCCAGTCACAGTTCTCATCTCATATCCATCTCAACATGCAAACATATTCTTGCATAGGAATCAGTAAGTTTTCCTATCCCAAATATTCCTGTACCATACATCAAAATAATTTCTTCATAACATATCAAGCACCTCTAAATTACTTTATGGGCTCCATCTCATACATTTCCACTCCTAAATGAACAAGCAAAAGCCTACTTCAGCTCTACCACATTACTCCGAAAGGCCTGCAGAAACACAGAACTATTGGTTCTGTGTTGCAGCCACAGAGAACAGTAATTAGGATCACCAGCTTTGTAGCAGATCAAACCTGGGTTCAGATCCCAACTCTACCACTAATAACTGTGTTATCCTCAAGTAATAACCTCCCTGCAACAGTTTCCTCATCTATAAAAAGAAGATTCAAATGCCATCTATTTCACAGCCTTGATGTGAGGATTAGGTTTAAACAAAATAATGCACAGAAAGGGGTTAGACAGTGCAAGGCACATAGTGTTTAACATTTGTTGTAGTTTATATTACTTAGGTAACTTCTGTGTCCCTTCCTAGAGGTGTTTAGTCTGTTAACCTATGTGCCATGTTCCTATCTTCAAGAAATCTTATCTTGGACTAAACTCCACATTTATAATCCAATCTAATCTATATAATCAGGTACTCAGCTACTTAGAGAAAAGTACCAAGTGAAGCATTTGTTGTTTCACAGTCACAAATTTATTAAGTGGCTCTATAATAAATGTGTAACCAGTTTTAAGGAGAACCACATGAGAATACGTGGACTTATCAGTACCATAAAAACAAATCAAGGGCAGGCATACTATGAATACATAGATGGCATCCTCTAGAGACACGAAAAATAACATTATAAAACACCAGCTTTTCAACCTTCTATCTCATACAGAAATGTACCAATGTTGGAACAATGTCCTGACTTAACAAATGTCCTGATTTTAGCTTGTGTTAACAAAAATATAGCTGTACACTATTTTAATTTTTATATACTACTCAACTCATAAATATCTATTTTTAATTTCTACTTCATTATCTTATTGTATTATGTCTTTTTCTTTAAGCCACTTAAAAGTCTCTTAGGGAAACAGAACCTAAAAAATGAGCAAAGAAATACTTAAAAATCAATTAATCAAAAGAGTTACTAGATGTTCGCTCCTCTGAAACATACGCAATTTTATTTGATTTGCCTCTCAATCATATTTATTCAGTATAGCAGGGTACTCTCATGCTAAGTTTCTCAGTTTGGGGGTTTGTTTGTTGGGCTTATAACTATTTTAAGATATTTCCCCTTCTACAGAGGAGACACAAGTCTTCAGCTATGAGGTAATTCAGTAATCTTATCTTCAAATTTAAAAAATATAACTAATTCGATAGGGCAAAAAAAAAGGAGACTTCAGCCATGCTATCTACCTGACCTCTTTGTTGAATAGCTCAAACTTAGGTTCAAAACCAAACTTCTGATTTGTCATACCCCAAAACTGTTCCTTTCCCCACCATTCCCTCCAATAAACAGTCACCACATCTGATATCACAGCAGAAACTTGGAAATCACCTTGGATTCTTTTCTCTTTTTTCCCTACCTCATTCAATCTCATCACTAAGCTAATATTGAACTATTGCAGCCACATTTTTACTGAACACCTTGCGCTTCAACTCTGGCCCTTGCCAATGTATTTTCCACACAGCAGCCAGAGGGTGGCTGGCTGTCCATTGCACTTAAAAGAAAAGTCAATTCCTTACCTCCTTACCATGCCCTAGAATCATCTCACAGGATCACCTTGTCCCTGTCCACTTCTCCTACCCAATCTGGTACTACTTTGCCCTCATCTTCCTCTGCTCTACCACTTACACTGGGTTCCTTTCACTTCTTTGAATACATCAAGTCCTTCCCCCACTCAGGGAGCTTCCTTCACATAAACTTAACATCTTTCATTTCCATTAGACTGCAAGCCCCACAAAGAAAGAGAATATGTACCCAGCAACAGACATAAAATCTGGCACACAGTAGTTTCACATAGGTATTAAAAAAAAAAAATCTGACAAAAGAATGAATGAATGAGAATAGAAAATAAATTTAGATGACAAACACCTTCAACAATAAAATGGAAAACAATACAAGAAACCAGCCCCAATGAGAGAAAATTCACAATAAAACATTTTAAATTAATATTCAAGATGGACACTCCTAAGAAAACAGATTCTTCAGCAGGGCTCTTAGGAACCAATACAGAGAATAACAGAAGAGTTTCAAAAACTGAGCACAATGTGCCTCTTTTCTGGTTTTGACAATTTGTTTTCACTGCTGAACTTTCTCTCTTCAATTCCATCTCACTGGAAGCCAAGGAGGAGGCCATAAAAGGAATATGCAAATAGTTCAAACTAAACAGAACTAAAGATACAAATGTGCTGCCAGCTTTCCCAAATATCATAAACAATAAATGCCTTCACCTTACTAATTACTGATATACAAGGAAATGTGAAGAAAAGACTCTAAATTCAAGCCCTGAAATATACTAAAACTATAACAGCGTGAGCTGTCAGCCTTCAAGGGACCAAAACAAGGATGCTTGTTCTTCCCCTACCCCATTTCCCAATAAACAAGATGCCAGATCTAAAGTATTACAGTTGCAATTCTAACTTACCCAACAGTTCTTATTCTTGCATACAAAGGAGCTCAATTTTCTCCTGTGAGGTTTTTCTCTTTTTGTCACAAGGTCTCAGCATAGGGGCCTCAGTCTCAATTCCCGATGTCATTGGAAGTAATAATAAGGTATCTACATGCTTTTGTCCAAAATTTCAAACCATCTAATAGAAATTATAGATTTACTAGGGGTTACTTACAAGGCTAACAAACATCAATTTCTCATTTCTTGTGCATTGAAATTAAATCAACTCAATGTGGTTATGCTGGTTATTTGAGGCTATTCAGCATGGGCATCCATACTATATGGTTAATTTTCTAAAAATTGAACATATAATAATTATAAATGAAAACATATGCTATGATCTAAATGTTTATGTTCCCTATAAAATTCATATGTTGAAATCCTCATCTCCAAGGTGATGGTATTAGGAGGTGGGGTCTTTAGGAGATAATTAGTTCATAGGGGTGGAACCCTCATAAATGAGATTAATGCCCTTATAAAACAAGCCCAATAGAGACCCTTCACCCCTTCCATCCACATGTGAGGACACAGCAAGAAGGTGTCATCCATGAGCCAGGAAATGGGCCCTCACCAGATGCAGAATCTGCTGGCACCTTGATCTCTCCAGAACTGTGAGAAATAAATTCTGGGTTTTTATAAGCTATTCAGTTAAAGGTATTTTTGTTACAGCAGCCTGGACATATTAAGACGACATAGATAATATCTTTCAAAACATGTGTTAACTAGACAAAAGTAATGTCCTTATCAAAGACAGAGGTGAAACTCCCTGAAATATATTAATACTATAGTTTTGGGGCAGCAAAACTACATGGTATCTTTGGGCAAAAGCTTCTAATCAGGAGGTTCTTTTTTTACTAACATTAAGACTGGTGGACAGCAATTTTTGCCTTGTTCCCATCTTTTATAACCCAAAAGGTGCTCACCTTAGTTGGTATTATATAAGGTTTAAAAAATTAGGTCATACTTTCCTCCAACAAAGTCCAAACACAGACTCATCCAACAAGGCATAAGCATTTGATCCATATTTTGAAGGGACTGTATCTTAGAAGAACTGATATCTACTTTTACAAACACAAGAAGGAAGGAAACCTTAATTCTAAACACACACTCAAAGCACATGACACTTCACTTTTAGCACACAGGGCCTCTGAGAAAGGACTTCACAACAATGGTGCTGGAGTGCTTCAGACAAGCAGGAAGATGGTCAGCATCTGCACCAAATTTTCATTTCTTCTGCTCTATTCCTAGCGTGACAAACCATAGTGTATTATTAATCAGAATACTCTTATGTTTTGGTAATAGCCTTATTGTCTTTGCCCTTAAGTCCTATTATAGGGGAACTAATTAAAAGCATTTTCCCCTGGAGAAACCAAGACACAGCAAGATTAAGAGTAGACAAAGTCTTATAATTGGTGACTAGGCAAACTAAACAGAATTCATACCTCATTCTTAATTCAGTGTTTAATCTACCAAATATTCCTGTTGGATATTCCACGTGTTAAATGAAATGACCTTAATATTTGAGCTCAATGTAACAGAATAGTTTACAACTCTTTATGCTCTTAGTATTATTCTACATGAAGTGTATTATTATCAAAAGGTTTCTAACTGAAAAATGCAAGTCCTTAAAGTCTAATCTGATGCTTTAAAAAAAAAATACACCAATTATTATGATACTATTCACAAACTCAGAACACTGTGCAACTGTCATTTTAGAGGTGACCACTGAAGCATTTGGGTAATTTAAGGCCAAGTAAGTGGTCTCTTGCCAAAGAAAGTCCTAGGTTTTCTCTGTTTTGTTTCTTTCTGGTCCATAGGCTGACTTCACCTTAGCTGGGCTGCTCCACATAGGTGAAATCACAGTAACCGTGAATGTCATCAACATGTAAGGAAATGATCAAGATGATCTAGAAGAAGCTCCATAAGAAGGACAAATAAGCATAAGGCTTCCTCTCACAAAATGCAAAAGCATCCTGTATCAACAGTCGCAATACCACTTTTATACATGTGGGGTTCCTGAAAGTTACTCAAAGCCAGTCAATTAAATTAACTACAGCAGATAACTTCAGAAGCCACATTAAGAGTCTTTCTTTATTGGCCTGGTCAAGTAACAAAGTTTTTCATGAAGCTTAACAGCTCCTTTTAGATCCTTGTCTATGAACTTGCATTGCACGCCATGCTTACCTTCTACATCTCTCACGGACCCACATATCCCCCTCCACAAAAAGCTAATAAACTTGCATTCCTGACTCTGACTCACATTAACTAAGAACCAGAAGACTAACAAAACTGTTACAGATATGACTAAGCAAAATGATCTAATTAATGTTTTTAAAAGTAAAATTAATCATCATGAAAACAGGATATGAAGGAGAAAAGGGAATATAGCTCTAAATATGATCCTTGCAAGATGTTGCCAAGAAAAAGCCCACATTTTTCTTTAAAGGGTGAAAAACCAGCAGCAATAACCCAAAGCTATCATGCCCCAACGAGGTTTTAACAGCGATGTATTCAATTTTGGCAGTTATCCCCATAATTTTTCTTCTTTTCGGCCTTTTGTTTTATAAAATTGTACTTGAGAGCTTTTACCTTTTCCTCCTAGTACCAATTCTGAAATGAAAATGGGGTGTAGTTAAGAACCTCCGTATACAGCAAAAATCACCTCACTAGCCCCTTCACTGTTAAAAATCACCAAATATTTTGCTGTTTCTCCCCCACATTCTGAAACAAAAACAAAAAAAGCCCTTGAAATTTGACATTTGATATTATAATTATTTAACTTTACACTTATACTTACTAAACAATCCAGAGCCCTATCTATCAAAAACGAAAATAACAAACTTTCCCCTTATAACAAAGAAAATTTATAATCAGAACTCAGTAGTATCCATGAAGAAAACGCCAACCCGCGTGCCCCGCCTCTGCCCGCTCAGTCACACACACCCCGCCCCGCGCTGTCAATCACACGAAGGCTCCGCCCACCCCGCCCCCCGCGCTGTCAGTCCCTGGCTCTGGCCCGCGGCTGAACCGGCGGTGCTGACGTCAGCTGGCGACCGCGGCCGCATTCCTAAACAGTTCAGACAAACCCACTGGTGGGAAGCTTCGAAAGCCCTCAGCTGTAGTGAGGAAAGCAAAGGCTTGGCTGGCAGCCAGACTCCTGAGCTCAGCATTTTGTAATGCACTTCCTTTTTATTTAACAGCTTGCATAATGCCCTTAACCCTTCCTTTACCTGCATCACACCTTTAACCCCTTCTTTTCCTGGTCGAACTTCAAAGCAAACTTCGGAAATCGGTCTCCCATGGGGTTTTAATATATTCCTCACCAATTTACAACAGACTGCTTTCTAATACTGCTGAAGAGGCAATTTAATTAAACACTTATGTTTAATTAATGCCAAAATGCCCACTTTTCCCCCCTTAATGTTAACTTTCAAACAAGGAAACTAAAACATTTTATTAAAACAATATAGTTTAATGTTCATTTTTAAGACCCTTCTTTCATAATTTATCTTTCTGAAATTATTTTTTAGAGATAATACCTTCAAGTGGTCCAAAACAAGAGTATACAGTGACAAAATCTCCCTCCAACTCGGTCCCTCAGTTGCCCAGTTCTCACTCCATCATAAACTAATGTCATTTATTTCCCTTGTGTTCACACACAATTATTTTAGTTATATATAAGGAAATACAATACATAATACAGTTTTTTCCCTTTTTTACACAAATGCTAAACACTATATATTCTGTTCTCTACTTTGCTTCCTTATTCTTGTTTAGAACTGCATAGCATTCCACCACAAGTTACCAATCTCCTATATGTGAGCATTTAGGTAATTTCCAATCTTTTTGCTGTTACAAATTATGCTGCCAGGAAAATCATGTATGACTGTATCTCTAGAATAAATTCCTAGATGGGGAATTGCTAAGGTTAAAGCAAACGCATACATTTGTAATTTTAAGAGGTATCAGCAAACTGCCCTCCACTGACATTGTATCTTCTCCCTGCAAGAGGATGCCTATTTCCCTCGTGCAACTCAGGCTGTCCCTGAAGTAGAGGCTCTCTCCCAAGCTTTTTTATTTTTGGAAAACAGATCTGTGAAAAATGGTATCTCAGTGTAGTTTTAATTTACATTTCCCATATCATGAATAAAGTTGAGCATCTTTTTATACATTTAGGATCCGTTTTTATTTCTCTGTGAATGTTAAATCTTACCACTTTTGCTCATTTTTCTATTTTTTTCATCATTTTATTACCGCTTTATAGGAGCTTTATATGTTTTTAGAAAAATAGCCTTTGTGATTAGACTTTGAAGGATCTTTTTATATATTAAGAAAATTAGCCCTTTGTCTGTGATATGATTTGCAAAACAATTTTCCAGTTTAGTAAATTAGTTTGCTTCTGGTGATTTCTGCCATACAAAAATTTAGGGATTTTTATATAGCTTATCAATCCATTCTTTTATGGCTTTTGGTTATTATATCCATAGATTGTCCTTCTCCAGGCAGTTTATAAAATTTTTTCTGTGGTTTCTTCTAATATTTTTATGTTTTCAAGCTTTACATTTCAATATTTGGAGTCTGTACCTTGTTTTTTCCTACATAGATACTCACTGGTCCCAACACTGACTGAATAACCTACCTTTCCTTCACTAATTTGAAATGCTACTTTTATAATATTTAATAACTTCTCTTATTTAAAAGTGGAAGTGGAGCTCAAAGGCTTTTTATGCTGTACTTATATTACTGATAATTTTAAAATCTGGTAGAAAGTAATATATGTTTTCCATGGACAACAAGATCCAGTTTCAATAAATAAGACTTTGGACTTCAGGAATTTTGTTTGATATTTTTAACCAAACTAAATTATTTTTAAGATTTCTCGGATATATTGAAATATACTAGAATTGGACTACATTTAAAGACCTGTAGCTTTTTGAAAATAAATATCCACTTAGAAAAACATTACTTCTGACCAATTATGGAAGGTACTTTTAGTCTTCATAAAGACCTCAGATAATTACTAGAAAGATTTAAAATATTTACCACATTGTTAAAACAAAATTTTTATCCTGACTATAAACAACTTTGCTTTTTAATATATTCTTTAAAGACTATTCTTTTTAAAAAAAAATGAGTGAGAAATGAGGCTGAACTATGCTTTCAACTAATTTTTACCCTTCTTTCAATACCGGTTAGGAATTACTACACCAGGTTCCTATTCCTAAGTTTTACATTTATGTAAACCATCATATTGATACACAAAAGCATGTATTATATTAAATATACAAATTAAGCATGCAAATGTTTTCAGCTTTAAGTAGATGTTAACAGACAGTAATATGCAACATCAATCAGTTGTGGAAAACAACAAAACCCACTGTTTTGAACAGGACCTCCAAAGGTTAGGCAGGTGGTTCCCTAAAGGGACAGCAAAATCACACACACCTTCAGACATAAAGTTCCAAGTACTTGTGTGTTAGTGGGGAAGGGGAGGACTGGGGGGAGGAGGAATTCTTCTAAAGCAGGGAGAAGCCTCAAACCCTGAGATGCAGAAGACCCCAATGTAGCTCAGGCTGTCCCCCGAATGTCCAGGTTATCATTTATTTCACAGTAGTCCCAAGTCCCAGACCTCACAGGATCACTGTATGTCAGGAGAAAGCCTCTAAAGATATTTTCCTTGTGTGATACAGCCACTTTGCACGTGTATTTTTTAAGGTTCTAAAATATAACTCAAAAGACTTTAACCTTCTAAATAAGATATAGTACAATTATATTTATAAAGTTACTATTTTAAACCCTGAGCCCACTTCCCTATAGAAACTACGACACATTAAGAATAAAGTCCAAACAGAAATGATTTTAAAGCTCTTGACACCCTGCCTCTAATCTACTTTTCTACTCTTGTATTTCATGAAGCCCACACTTCAGCCCCATGGGAGTGAGGCCTGCTGTTTCTCAAACATGCCTGTTGACTTTGCTCACATTTTCCTATCCTCCCAACAATAGAATATCCTCCCAACAACAGAAAATACCAATCTCTAAACTAAGATCTTCTCTCATCTTTTAAAGTCTCAGTTCAAATGCTAGTTTCCATAGTTTCTTCCTCCTGGGAGGAGTCAGCAACTCATAAACTCCCTTACCCTCCCCATGGTGATAATGATGAGGGTGGTCAAGAATGTTAAAGAGAAATGTCATCAAAATACTGTTTAAGCCAGGTGATGTGGCATGCACTTGTAGTCCCAGCTACTTTGGAGGCTGAGGAGTGACGATCACTTGAATCCAGGAGTTTGAGTCTGGCATCCAGGAGTTTGAGTCTGGCCTGGGCAACATAGTGAGACCCTTATCTCTTAAAAAAAAAAGTTTAGGAGTCATCTATTTATACAGAGATGAAAGAAACTAATGAAATACTGTACTCTACTAGATGGACCATTATGAACAAGAAAATTGTAGATCCTATTTATAAAAAACTCAGATATCCCATTTATATAAACAAAATATAGATTTTTACTAATCCCACCTTTTGGGGTGGGGGGTTATCAGCTTACCCATTACGGCTTTCATCAACAAAATTGTTTTTTAAAAAGAGATGGGGTCTCACTCTGTCACCCAGGCTGGAGTGCAGTAGCATGATCACAGGTCACTGCAACCTCAAACTCCTGGGCTCAAGTGATTCTTCTGCCTCAGCCTCCAGAGTAGCTGGGACTACAGGCACTTGCCACCACACTTGGCTAATTTTTTTTTTTTAATATTTTTTAGAGATGGGAGTCTCACTCTTGCTCAAGGTGGTCTTGAACTCCTGGCTTCAAGTGATCCTCTGGCCTCACCTCCCAAAGCGCTAAGATCACAGATGTGAGCCACTGTGCCCTGCCTCCATCAACAAATCAAAAGAAATATAAAAGAGGATAAAAGTGAATATACCTTAAAGATTATATTATAGAAACTGACCCCCACAACAGGATGATTATAGTTAAGTTGAACTGCTCTCTCCTAGAAGCTCCAGCTATCAGTTCAGGGAGCCCTCGTACCTGTGGTCCTATCTGTCATGTTGTTAAGTCCTACCATTTCAGCTTCTGGTATTGACTCCTATGACTTAGGACCACAAACTCCAAAGATTAGGAGGAGACACATATCCCACAGTTCTCAAATCTAATTGAGTATCAAAATCACCTGCATAGCTCAAGAAATATATAGATTCTCAGGGCTCAAGCTCCAGACTTCCTGAAGTGTAATAGCTGAGAGTAGAGCCCAGGGATCTATTTGTAAAAACAACAGCAAAAAACTCCCTAGGTGATCAAGATGTTTGGGAATAAATAGTTTGGAAAATGAGACTATGGGACAGAGCTATGAAGGGAAAAAGAAGGCTAACAGAGGTGGTGAGAATTCCTCTCCTCTCTTGGATTTACCTTCTCTCTCCCACATCTCTCCTCCAAAAAAGAAGAGGCAGCTACTGGAAGAAAAGAACAGCAACAGCAAGAGCTATAGGTATAGTGGTTATAGGAGTTTTCTCTTTAAAGCCCAACTGCCCTCCTCTACCATAAGGTCTGCTGTCCACCAATAAATGTGAACCAGAGAGAGTAAAACAGGAATAATGGGAGTTCCCTTTGTGGGGTGGTAGCCATGGCTTAGAGGAGCTGGAGACAATATGAACTTCAGGAGGGTGATGTCAGCCTTTTTAAGTTTTCCATCAGCCTCATTTTATGCCATTTTTTGCCTAAAGATTGGAAAGTAAATAAAATTTAATCATTGGGAGCAAGAAAAAAATGTAATCATTTTAAGAATTCAACTGATAAATGAGAAAATGGGGAAGAAAAGTTTTCATGTGGTATAAAAAATACTTTTTTAAACCTCCCAGGATGGTTCAAAGACCTCAAGAGGTCACCCAATTCATCTCTGCGCAGACAAGACTACAGTCAACTGTCCAGGGAAAGATATTCAAAAATATACTTCAGGAGTTGAATTTTCACATAATTTAATTTCCTCACTGTCAAAACTATCATTTATTATCAAGAAGCTCACAAGATGTGAAACTAAGATCAGAGCATTAAAAATTGCTTCCTTTTTGTGACAAAAATCTACACTGGCCAAAAAAAGTTTTCAACTCCCATGCAAGCAGTCTTAGCATGCATTATTTTATACGACTCCAGAATCTTGTTTACATGCGTGTTTTCCCTTCTGATTTTATTCAAAAGACTCTCTTTTCTTTTCCAAGTGTACTTTCTAAGTCTAGACAAAGTGTTCCTTTTCTCTGGCTCCTTCCCTGGCCTCCATGCGATGAAGCACCCATGCGAAAATAAAGGAGCTATAGGGCTCGTAGTGGTCTTACTTGTTAGTCTGTGAAAGACTGAAGCTGCCAGCTGCATATGGATTAGAATTTTCCTGTTTACAATGGCACCCTGCTCTATATCAAGAGGAATGGGACTGACCACAGGTCATATGGCTTAGCAACCCTAGGCCATTTTTTACATTTTTGTTTTATTGTTCTAAACAAAAGTATATACAAACATAATGAGTAAGATGTGCAACGTATGGGGTATGGTCATGCTTGAGGCTCTGCCTCGAGGGGGGAGGGGGGCGTGGGCAATATACATAACCGTAATATTTGTACCCCCATAATATGCTGAAATAAAAAAAAAAAAAGAATCCAAAAAAAAAAAAACAACATGGCTTTAACTACTCAAAAGGAGTTCTGAACCCTAAAAACTCTTGATTTCAAGTAATATAAAAACGGTGGCCCAGGGAATAATTACTCAAGCTTAAATGACTGCCCTGATTGGAGGGTTTTTTAATAAATCCTGCTAACAGTTTCAAGATAGTTTTCAAGGACTAGAAAGATATCAAAGACATGTGTCCTCAATTAAGTCTGAAATCTTTGTTTCTTCTAAATCAGATATATGAACTTGGCAAGTAACATCATTTATAAATAGTACATTATTCCTGGTGCAACGCACAATTACTCTTTCAATTTTATCATGGGGTCCAGAGTTGCATAAATGCACTTACCCCACACATTACCTAAGTGTACAACAAAAGAGCAGGGATTTTTGTTTCATTTGTTCACTTCTGTATCTCACAGTATCTATGCAAACCATTATTGATCAATGAATGCTGCCCAATTAAAGTACATAAAAAAAGAAATTAATTTCTCTCATTCATTTAGATATAAGGCTCATCTATACATATATTGAAATACAAATTAGATATTATGCCCCACAATGCAAATTCTAAATCTTCCAACAGGGACAAAGTAATCGATATTGTGGGAATAACAACTTTGAATTTCCTAAGTGGGATGCCACTGAATACTTAACCTTTAAGGTGCAAAACCTTATGTGTTTAACAAAATTGAATCCCATTAGTTTCAATTTCCACATATGGTCCTTGAGGACTGTAATCTAGAAACTATATAGTATCTTGTTCTCCAAAGAAAGTTAGTCATTACAAATACCTTCATTTGGAGTTTCTGACATAGTATTTCCTATATTTTTCTTACTGGAAAAAGAAAAGTAGAATCACTAGAATCCATGTTGCAAAAGTTTGAACGTAAGTCTATACTTCAAGGAATAAAGGTTTTATATAGATTGGCAGGCAAATCTAATTAAAGTAAAATTCTAAATATAATGAGTGATATAGTGGCAAAATTCCATCGTAGTTTTTTTAAATATTTATTGTAACTAAAAATTACATTAAAATTTCAAGCATTTATGGATACATCTTCAAAATCATTCTTACCAGTGAATCTTCCTTTCCTAAAATGTACTTATAATGGTTACAGTCATCTTTTCTAATCCTCAAAAATAAGGTCCTTTAATTCTACAGAGCTTGTGTTCCAATTACTACTTGCTACTTTATACTAAAGGACATTCCAAACACAGAAATATCTACTAACTGTTACCACAACTCACAATGTACGTATTCCATAAAAGACATTTTAAGAGTGACAAATGATAGGAAATAGTTCCTTGAGTTTTGTCCCATATTTAAAGAACTCTGCAATATGTTTTCCAATCTCTCCTTTTATCCCCAGAGCTGGGGTGAAAAAAAGGAGAACAACTGATGTGTCAGTGTGGCTAATATACTTAAGCATACAGATACATACGTATGGGGGGTAGGGGAAATGGGGGAAGGACAAAAGTGTCAGCAAGGCGAGAGGGGATTGTTCTTGCTGATTCATAAAATGCTTGGCTTAATGGGACATTTGGGCAGTGATAATATTTTGAAAACATTTATACTAAAGCTTCTCTTGTAACACATCAAACTAAGAAAAGGTCATATAAACTGATGCAAGTAAGGAAATTCTATTACAAAGTACAAGTTACAAAATACAAATGCAAATGTGGCCTACTCTACATAACCATCTCCATGTCAAATTCTACCACCTCTCTGCAGACAGATCAATAGAGAGAACTTATGTAGTATTTCTGATATAGCATTATCCCATTACACACTTTGACCAATGTTTTCTACTAGCTGTTTGCCAGGTAAATTTCTTTCATATTTTCAACCTATACATCCTTTATTTTCTAAAAGGTAATCTCTCAACATATAGCATCCCTCAAAATATATGGAATAAGATTTCAGTATGTTTTTCCTTATGAATTGCAATTTAAACTTTCTAGTCCCAGAGAATATATTTAGGCTGTCTCAAGTTACAGTCTTTTGAAAAACCTTGGCATGTACTTGTAGTTATACCACTGGAAAAAGACTGGACACCTTCTTAATTTAAGAGACTTCTTCCTTCTGTTGGTCCACCAACCCCACTCTGCACTTAACACTCAGTAGTAGGCACTCCAGAGGTCAGGAAATCGTGGGGAGATTGTGAATGCAAATAAAAAAAGGTGGGCGTGTGGCTGGCAATATTACTAGAGCCCACTAAAGCAAAAGCTAACTAACTAGAACATAATAATTTTGAGGGAGAAAAAAAGCTAGCACCAGTAATCCAAATGTACACAAAAATAAAAACAAACAGAATTGTCAACATAAATTGGATAAACTAATGAGAAAACAAATTGTTCGAGTTCTAGGGCTCAAACTAAGGCAAATTATATCCAACCATTATTAAAAATACATTGTGAATAGAAGCCTGGACCACTGTCACGATTCTCCACCAGTCAAATGTAAATACAGTAGAAAGACCCCAGCAGTCTGCCACTACTTGACTTGACTCTAGTTGACTTTGCCCTGGTCAACATGTTCATCGACCACGTGGGATGGACTCAAAGGCACAATCAGTGAGAATGAGATGACAACAACCTGAGGGAATCACTAATATCCTGAGCAGATGGAAGATTCAGAAAGATTCAGCAGGCCAGAACAAGGAACAGATATTTTAAAATCTACAAAAAAGCAGGCAAAACATAAAGCACTGCTCAGGCACTAAAAACATAAGCTGCTCCTCTACAACACCTGAGGTCTTGCTTATAAGCAATTCATGTGAAAGAAAACATCAGGGATGTTATAGACAGATGCTGTCTACAAAACAAACCAACAAAAATCAACTTGGGCTGTACTAATGAAATTATAGTTTTTAAACCATCCTTGCATGCCCTGTGCTGGTTACACCCTATCTGTATGCTTTTCTAAGGACCACATTTTAAAAGTAGCAATGAAAAACTGAACATTTCAGAATGCCAGCATAATTGTGAAGAGTCTCAAATCACATCAAAGAGGGAGGGTAACACTAGGTGTGGTTGCTTACACCTGTAATCTCAGCACCTTGGGAGGCCAAGGCAAGAGGATCACTTGAGGCTAGGAGTTTGAGAACAGCCTGGGCAACATAGTGAGACCCCGTCTCTACAAAAACTTTTTAAAAAATCAGCCAGACACAGTGGCACACACCTGTAGTTCTGGCTTCTGGGAAGGCTGAGGCAGGAGGATTGCTTGAACCCAGGAATTTTAGGCTGCAGTGAACTATGATGATGCCACTGCACTTTAGCATGAGCAAAAAAGCAAGACCTTGTCTCTAAAAAAATAAAAAGTAAGATGGAGAGTAGACAGAGCTTTGGTAGCACAACCTAGAAAAGGATCAACACAACTCTTGTTCACTATCTGAAGATTGGCCACATAAAAGATGGAAAAGATGGAATTAGGACTATAAGAGGGCAAGGAATCCATACAACATGAAAAGCTACCAAATTTTAAGTTGCTCAAAACTACCTTAAAAATGAAGGGTTCCCCATATTGACAGTGGAAGTCAAGCAAAGGCAGAACGAAATAGCCAAATGGCAATGCAGTGACAATCTGCCAAGGATGCTTCAAAGAGGATATCTATGCTCTTAAGGAAGGTTTGCACAAAGCTACTTCCAACCCTGTGATTCCATAACTCTGGAGATCATCTATACCCCCTGAGTGTATCAGTAAGAGAACTGAAGCCAGACCTGGGAACTGCTTCGTTCATATATCACAACCATAAAATAACAAAACCAGAACCAGAAGCCAGTTTTCTGGGCTCCTAGAACTGTGCTCTTTATTCCGTTCCATCTTATCACTCCAAGTATCAGACAACATTGATCAGGTCACCCACAGACAAGGCATTCTCAGTTCCCAAAAAGTTTGTTCAGACTTCAGAAGTAGAATTGAAGAACCAGTCACCTTGTTTAGGACAAGAGATTTTTGTGGTTTTCATTTCTTTCTGTAATGTTCAAAGTTACTCACCCCAAGAAACACCAACCCTTAATGTGCGCTGATACTGTACAAGTTTCTTCACTAAGAACTCAGCTCTGAGGGCTTTGTGCCCAGAAGAATCAGGTCCCTCAGACCCACCAAGAGGAATGTCTCACTGTGCTCAAACCTTTCACCCAACTCAGTAAGTGTTGATAAATTTTAGAAAAGGCAAAAGAGGATCTTATTTTTTTCCCTTAGTCAGAGAGATAGATGGAATCTGCACTAGCAAAAAAAGAGTAGATTTCAGTGTGTAAGAGAAACTAGAATGCCAGTGTCAGTAATTTTCTCAACCCAGTCACATGTAAGGATTTAATCCATAATCAGACATACTCAGTGTTTTCAATCAAAATACATTTTCAAATAATAGGCTTTGATTGTCTTTAGAAAACCACACACAACTTGCTCTCCTGCCCCCTGAACTACCATTCAGCCATAAATTCAAGGTCATCCTTCCTACTCTCACTAACAAGCACTCTTAATGACACCAGTCCACAAATTCAGTTTGCTCCCTAACTGAAACAAAATTATTCTCAGAATTGAAATCACACAATGCTTGCTTTAATGCTAAAAATCACAATCATAATGAACCTCTGCTGGGGCTGACCAGGTATGACAGTACTGTGCTAAGCACTTTATAAGCATGTTTTTTTTGTTGTTTGTTTGTTTTTTTGAGACAGAGTCTCACTCTGTTGCCCGGGCTAGAGTGAGTGCCGTGGCGTCAGCCTCGCTCACAGCAACCTCAAACTCCTGGGCTCGAGCAATCCTCCTGCCTCAGCCTCCCGAGTAGCTGGGACTACAGGCATGTGCCACCATGCCCGGCTCATTTTTTCTATATATTTTTAGTTGGCCAATTAATTGCTTTCTATTTATAGTAGAGACGGGGTCTGGCTCTTGCTCAGGCTGGTTTCAAACTCCTGAGCTTGAGCGATCCGCCCGCCTCAGCCTCCCAGAGAGCTAGGATTACAGGCGTGAGCCACTGCGCCCGGCCCCTAAGCATGTTGATAAGGTAAACATTACCCCCATTTTACAGATGAAGAAAACAAGGCTCTAAGAGATTGATTAAGTTACTTGCCCAAGGTCAAGAGCGAATACATGTTGGAACCAAGATTGAAATGCAGAACTCCAGGCCCCAAGATCTTAACCAAAATACCACACTGCCTGCCTAACTGTTCAAGGAGAGTGGTGCTGTAAGCCTCCAAGCAACAACTGGAACCACAGCAAGGGAGGCCCAAGTTCACTCAAGAGGTGCACAGGTACCAGATGACAAGAGGTACTATTCTCTAAGATATTGTTGAGATGCTGTTTTGTAACCAAAGATTTAAAGTGGCAACAGGCAGGACTAAGTGTAGACATGAAAATCATATTTCTTTGTTTCAAGGGTAAACTGGGAAGCCTCTAATAGTTATGTTAATAATGGTTCAATTTTATTTCTTTATGTTTGCTAGGCTCAAACTCCTCTTTTCCCTCTCAATGTGGGTTAAGTGGATATGGACCATAAGGCCCATTCTCTGCACCTGGAGTTAGTAAACTAAACAGGCAACAAGGACCCCCATCCCCTTTAGAAGTCACTCACAACAGCATGGCTGTCACTGATGGGCTGCACGTGCCACAGTCCCTGGAGGACCCCACTACGGGGCTGATGATTCACAGCACATGCAGACCAACAAAAACAAACTGCCATTTTTCTCCTGAAATGAGGATTTATAATTACGACTGCCACCCCCGTGGGGCACTTCACTGACTCCCTAATGTAACACTCAGGTGGATTTGGTTAAGATCAAATTTGTCAGTAGTAAATCCAATGTATTTAAATTTTAGAAAATGCATTTTGATTATTGTTCTATACAAAAACATTTTTATAAGATGTTTAAGATATATATAGTATTACACATAACTGGGATGGTTCTTTTTTGGATGTTTCTTTTGGCGAGTGCATTCTGAACTAATGTAATGGATTTTAGACTGAATCTGTATCAATGTCCAAAGCTGAATAACCTGATCACTTTGTACAAACTCAGGCAAGTACTGACAATAAGGCACAAGTCAGAAGACCTGGGTTTTATTCTAGGTCTGCTCTTACTACTGACTATTGGGGCAATCATGGGTAAGCCATCATCTCTCTGAGAAGCAGTTCCCTAACCTGTAAACTGGTAACAATCATTTAAAACTCTACAAGAGCAAGCAAATTTATGGGTATTATGTTTATAACACTCCTAAGAGATTATCTTCAGTTCAACAATTCAATAAGGAATATATGGAAAATATTAGAAGGATAACTCATTTAACCCCTCTTTCTCATCCCCCAAATCTGTTGTTTCCTGAATATTTTTATTCAGCAACAAGTAAAAACTTTAACCAGATATCTAATTTTAAAATGTTTAGTTAATTTATAAATGTAGATCTTCCCCTCTGTTCTTTAAACTATTTCACCCAGGCTAATCTGATTAAAGTTAAAATAATATGCTGTGCCACTAAAAAAAAAAACTGCCACCAATACTGCCATCTTACATTTGTTCAGCATTTTGCAAACTAAATAAAATGTTTATTCACATCTGAATGAAAACATTCAATTCTCACAACAAACATATACAGTCAGGAGAGTTATGTCTTGTTGGGATAATTTTGCAAATGAGGAATATGAAAGTGATAAGTAATACATCCAAAGCACACAGCTATAAGTAATGGATGTGTAAGTAGAAGCCAAGCTCAGCTTTCTTGTCCACCCTGCTCAAGATAATGCCTGCCTCCAAACAGCAGCCTGGACCTTCTGATCTCGGTGCATATGAAGACTTGTAAAGACACACAAACGTTCCAGATTGTTTAGTTTGCAAGCAATATACTGACTTAGCCTTAAATCAACACCTCCCCCTCAAAAAAAAATATGTAGAGCTTAATAAGATATTCAAAGTCAACAGCCCACTGACACCCCATTTAGTAAAGAAATTTTCTTTACTCTATCTGAATAATTTTGTACAGAAATAAGTTCTCTGAGAACACATTAATATCAGATTACTGTTGTCCATGGCCTTTTGTCTCTTACTTATAAAACTTTGCTTAAAAGTTCAAGTGAATAAAATGTCTTAATTTATAAATTAGAAATTCTAAATCTTAATCTCTCCTGATACATCAAAAAGAAGCACAGATTTTTTTTAAACAAGTGTTTTTCAATTGTTGAAATCCATTTTGTTTTAAACTCAGGTTTTAAAAAAATCAATTAAGTATTTACTGAGCTATCACCATGTGTCTAGCCCTGTGCTCATTTAATCAATTAAACCATTGATTTTTATCTTAACTCTGATATTGCTTAACTCAGTATTCAAAGATGACACCCTGACAGATCCATATCTGTGTGCAGGTATGAATGGGAAAAAAAAAATCAACGCACAGCAAAAAGCCTTTTTTTGAACTACACAAAGACTGCTCTTACTCTTTACATAGCCTGCTGTCTGTCCTGTCTTGGGCTGTCAGACAAGATTGTGCAAGGACACACTGTGACCCTCCATACACCTGTAAACCTTCACCAGGTGGGATTTCCTGCAGAGGAGTCTCTTCAGCACTGAAGAGTTACACAATCTGTCTGAAATGGTGTCCCCTTTATTAAAGGATTCTTTCTCCTCACCTTCTAGGCCATGATCACATTGCTGAAGAGATGAGTTGCATTTTAAATGTACTCCCTCTGCTATTAATGCTTAGCACATCCCTTAACTTATAAATATAAGATTTTATCACTCCCTGAAATGAGCACAATGGGCTTTCATTTGCTCATCATGACTGTGCCCATAAATCAAAGTACAGGGCTAATTAAAGCCTTGTAATGGCACCCTCCTGTCCCCAGAGGATCAAGTCCAACACCTCATCCAGGCACACAAGGTCTACTATGGTCTGGCCTGCCTCTACCATCTCTTCTCCTCACCACCGTCCTCCAACACTCAGGGCCAGCCATGCAAGCTGTGAAGAATATGAATTGGAAGAAGGGGATCACTGTTTCACACTTCCGCACTTTTATACAAGATTTACTTGATGCCTAGAATGTCTTCCATACCCACCCCCCTCTGACAACCACCTCCCCCACACCCAACAGGATTTTCCTGGCCAAGTCCTCCAACTTGCCACTACTGAATCCAAGTGTCCCCTTCTCTTTTGGAAGCCTTCACAGATCTCCAGGGAGAACTGATAAATTCCCCCTCATACACATCACTCAAAGGGTACAGAATGTGCTGTCAATCAAGCTACATGCCTTGAAGCCATCTTACTTTCCACCCAGTGAACCCCAAGAAGATGGGGAAGAAATTTGTGTCAGCTTTGAATTCCTAGGACTTAACCCAGTGCTGGCACACATCAAATAATCAATAAGGGGGAAAGGACCAATATTGCTCAGCAGCCCAGGGAACTCTTCCTGCGTTCAGGACCCAAGCAGTCAAGACGTGGCTAACTCCTCATTCTTTGCCTTGGAGAAGACACTGAGTGGCCTGGCAGCCCAGGGTGCAAGCCCAGTGACAAGGGCACACTCTCCCAAAAACGAGCACTACAAGTGGGACATGCCAGCCAGGGAAGGAATGAGGAGGCAGACACTGCACCAGCACTTCGTGGGGTGAAAGCACCTCAACCCGAAGGAGGGAATTTTCTTTTAATTATAAAAAGCTTGCCTTTTATCTCAATTTATATGGCCTTGTCTCCTACATTCACCAGTAAATTGCTGCTTTGTAAGAGAAATAATTTAATCTAGCAGAGCTTCAACATGAAATAATATCCCCCAAACTAAAAAAAAAAAGTCCTTATCTATGCAAAATTCAACCAGCCTATCCCATCCCTATATCACTGGAACACTCCAGACTGTGACTTGGGGGATGCTTGCTTTTATTTTGTACGTCATATAGTAAGGCTGGTTATCTTATTTCCAAGCTCCCTGCAAATTAAAAGAGCATATTTGAGAAAAGAGATAAGGGAGATGAAAAAGAGCCTATAAAAAAAAAACAGACCCAAGAACCCCAAAGTCCAGAAAGCTGAACCATTTTGGCCACAGAATCCGGATGCATAGTACAAATCTAAAAGGGCACAATTTAGATTCTTAAAGAGGCAAATTAACAGCCCTCTGGAAATGTCTCACCCATACAAAATTACACATTTCTCAATATGTATAAAGTATAATGTTAAAGTATAGTTAAAGTATAATGACATTTAAAATAAAATTACATAAGCAATTCCACTTCTATGGGTAAGATGAATAAGTCTATAAGCTCAGTGCAGAATTATTCACAATAGTGAAAAACTAAAAACTAAATACCTATTAAAATGGCATTGAGCAACAGATTATATGTATGAAATGGAACACACTCAGCCATTTTAGAAGATGATGTTCATTAGCACGGGAAGATGGCCACAACAAAGTCTTGAGTGAAAAAATAAAAGCTGGTGAACAGCATGTGAAGTTATAAAACTTCAGTCACATTATATCATTAGAATGTCACACATATGTATGCTCTGGTATGTGCATATGGGCATACATGCATGCTTATTACCAAACTGTTAACAGTGATCTTTGCTTCTCCACAATTTTCTATATTGTCTGAACTCCCTACAGAAACATAACATTTTCATATAATCAGTAAAAATTATTTGTGAAAAATATACTCCAGCACAGGCACATTCACCTCAAAGATCATTTTACAGGGCAAAAGATACGGGAGAAAAAGGCAAGCAGATGCACGTATGTAGCCAATCTGGATGCATCTACCATGTTTTGCTTTCCATCAATCTGCTACAATAAAGAAATCAGCAGGAAGCTATAGACTCATAACTACCAATTCATAGATACTACTAGAAAACACAACTTTGAAAGCTAGGTTATCTATACATAAAGATATCTTATATATTGCTCCAATTACCCTGTCAATTTCAAATAGTCTCTTAGCTCTACCTGGAAAAACTACTTCATCAAATTTTCAATGTTAAAACACAGAAGCATGTCAATCTATGAGGAAAACATAATCTTGAAGGAAAACATATGCAAAATGAAGGTAGACTTATAAAAAGCCCACTAGATGCCAAAGGGGATCCTTGGCTCAAGATGTTTTGAAAATACTATTTTTGAGATTGCTACCCAACTGACAATGCTCATTCATAACATTTTTATCATTTGTGGGCTCTCCAAAGCAAGAGGCAAATTCAGGAGGGCACTGGGGGAAAACAGCACAAGGAAATAAAAACCTACATTTTCACTTGAATAAAAAATTTGGAAAACACTAAAACTACTATGTTGTCATAGGCTCAAATTTAATATTGAGGGAATAAGGTATCTGATCTAAAAAAATTATGATTTGGGCACAATGATAGTCATACTATTTCTGAATTCTAGTAATTTTCCTCCTTGTAAAAGGCACAAAAGGATAAAAAAAATTGTTAATTTCAATAAACTTCTTAGTCAAAATAACCCAAAGGGGGCAAAAAAGAACTTTTAAAAACAAATACAGGAAAGCAGTGGTCCCCAATATTTTTGGCACCAGGGACCAGTTTCATAGAAAATAATTTTTCTACAGACGTCGGGGCGGGGGCAGGGTTCAGGTAGTGATGCAAGTGATGGAGAATGGCTCTAAATGCAGATGAAGCTTCACTTGCTTGCTGGCCACACACCTCCTGCTGTGTGGCCTCTTTCCTAACAGGCCACAGACTGGTACCAGTCTGAGGCCTGGGGCTTAGGGGCTACAGTGGTAAAGCACTCTGAAATGTCACACTTTCAATATAGCAGACTAGCCACCCTTGAATATTTCTAGTGAGATGGAATGTACTATAGGTTGGTAGGCAGACTGGCAGGCAGGCAGGCTGACAGAGTCATGGAAAGGATATACAGAATGAGGTTGAGGAAGGAGGAGAGCTCTGTAGCAAATAAGATGAAAGAAAGAAAAATTCTGCCTCATGCACAGATGCCCTCGGGAAATGTCATTAATGGCATGTTCTCACTTCAGAAATTCTCCAGATTGGTCAAAGCACCTGCTTTTTTTTGGTTCCCAGATCAAAAACTACATGCTAATGCATATGCAGCACATGGCTAAGGATTTATTCTCTGCTTAACATGTCTTTATCAAGATACATCTGTGGCCTGCTATAACCTCTACTGACAACACTGACAGTTGCACAGGAAGACCAACACAAAGACACAGAGCAAACAGAAACAGAATAGATTTTAATCTGTCAAAGCTGTATTCTGAGATTCTTAAACTGAGTTTTTTTGCCTCCATGTGATAGTTTCCAAATGCATTTAGACCTTGAATCACTGCAGACTTTTTCACTTCCCCAGCCTCCCTGTTCAGTTGCAGAGTTCTTAAAGCTTCAAGAAAAGTACAGTATACTTGTACTTCAGTATACAGGTGTAGAACCATGAAAACAAGTCTCTGATGAGGGAGAACATTCCTAAAGGAGTAAGCCCCGATCGGTGAGAGGAGCAACAGAAAGTGCTTCAAAGGTGAGGACAGACAAGGACTTCACTGACAGATGATAGCTTTCATCATTTTTCACCTCTTCTCATTGCTTCTCCCTGAATGAGTTTGAGGCCATGTGTTCCAGTATGCCAAAATGCATTTACAGGTCTTTTAAGTCACAAAGAATAAAGAAATGCTGATCTAGAATGAGTAGGAAAAACAAAAAACAGGTTAATGGCAGTCTTTCTGATGACTAAAGAACCAAGTTCAAAATTTCACAACTTTGTCAAATTGTCAAATTTCACAATTATTCCTACTTCTATGTAAACAGTATGGATTTCCATCTTAAGGTTTCCTAGCAACAAAATGCCCAAAGCAACAATTCAACCCCAAGATAACTCAAAGCCTCTCAGTCACAACACAGCAAAGTGGTTAAGAACACACTGTGTGCTCAAATGCCAGCTTTGCCATTTACCAGTGTGTTACTGTGGGCAAGTTACTTAACATCTGTGCTTCAGTTTCCTTATCCATCTCACTGGGTTGTCAGAGATTTTAAATAAATTAATATATGTAAAGCCTTTATTTAGAACAGTACGTGGTACTTGCTGTAATAGTAATGACAGCAAGGTTTCTTCAAGAAGTTATGCCTTTTGAGAAAAGTTTTGAAATATGAACTGTTCCATCTTCCATCTTTCAAAGAGAAAAAGGAAGAGATGGGTTTGTAGGGTTTTTGTTTTGTTTTTCAAAGTGTAGCTTTGACAGGCCATTAATTCAAACTAATTTTAAATACATTTGCAGTATTCAACATGTTAAGTGCCTTGGCCTCACAGTTCTAGGCTGTTAGAAGCACCCAATTCATTAAAAAAGCAGCACTTTTTTTTTTACACAAGTGTTATTTTACTCTTTTTTCTCTATCTCTTACATTTAAAATATCTCTTACATTTAAAATATCTAGCATTTTTTCTAGTGCTAGGATGTTAATTAAAAGAACTGTAAGTTTCTCTAGCATGAGACATGGAAGAGAACATGGAATGGACGCAAATCTGGTTTTCATACAACTTACGTAAATATGTTGTTGGGTTGAGGCAGCAGATTTACTGTATCTTATTACTGATATTACCCATTTGCTGATTTGGGGAAAGTGTAGGTTTCTTCCAAAAGCAGATGGTCAATCTACTGTAAAGAGCTGTTTTCAGACATAAGCAACTACCAGCAGAGAAGTAAACTCTCAATAATCAGAACAAGCCCCTTTGAACTCTATGTAGTGCTCATTATCAATATCATAAATAACATAATAAAAGGCAAAAGCTCCCTTGAAAAGAGTCTTAGTAACTAAAGATAAAGTAATCTGCCGCCCATAAACGAGTGAGTTGCATAGAGGGCATTTGGCAGGAGCATGTGGTTAAAGAGCCTCAAAAATAAAATGAGAACCAGTAAAGTTCTTTGAGAAATAAACTGTTCAAAGGTATGAAAAACATCTTTAAAACCCACACAAAGGGATTTTTAAAACAGGAAAATCTATTAACCCACAAGTTGTTGGATTATTTTTCTTAAGTACACACATGTTTTGGAAACTTCAGAATCTCAAAATATATTCCTGATTAGCAACACTCAAGTTTCCAGCTGCCTTTACATTTGTTCACTTTGTCAAAGCCCTAATTCTACCAAAGTTCTTTGTCCTACACAAATGCCAGCTCAGCTCACCTTACTGGAAAGGCTCTTCTGGTTTTGTCAGCTGTGCCTACAATAAGCAGCTGGGAAGTATGGAAAAACCATTAACTACCAACTGAAAAAGAGTGGAGACACGGAGTTTCACCATTTGTTGCAGAAGAGGTTATAAAAAATGTAAATCAAAAAAATGAAATTAAAAAGACTATTCATTGCCCCACACCTGCTCAGAAAGGCTTTACAATCACCAACCCATATAAAATAGCCACAGCTCAACTAAAGGAAGTATAAATCCTTGTTTAAACAGAGACAAAAAAAACTGCCACAAAGACAAAGGCAAAGGCAAAGGCAAATCACTCAGAAGCAGGAAGAGAAATGTTCACTGATGCACTGGGGATAAACCAAAGGTCTCGCTGAGGTCTACAGTCCCCTGATGTAGTACTCTAAATAAATGGCATAACCAGGGCAGATAGGACATCAATTTGGAATGTAGGCAAGAGAGCTTTTCACAACTTCAAAGCATAAAAATGTGTTCCTAATTAGCATATAACGTATAAAAGCCAAATGCAGACTAGGCCTCAAATATTTCCCATCTTTAGCAATGTTCAACTGCTGGGCAACAGTGCCACTGACCCCGTTATCTCCCATGCCTACCCATGCCCACCACTCTAATACCTGTGGCTTTATAGGGAGGGTTCTCCCCTGAGCCTACACAAGAACCCCCAGTGAAAACCCCCACATCCAAAGCTGGCCATAAGTCAAATCTGACCAGGCACCAACAGTCTAGGGTATTTGCTTCTACTCAAAAGACAGAGAGCCAGGTAGCTGCTCTGTAAAACCCAGGCAAGTTGGCATGATCACCATGGCTAGCCGGATTATGCACACCCTCTGCCCCTGGGACACAGGAGGTAAGGGGAGATTCCCAAAAGAACTGAGTTTCAGGTAGATTTTCAATGGAGAAGTCAAGTAAACTACTCTGCCTGGTCATGTGAGACAATATGTGCTGTATAGAATATGTGCATTCCAATATGAAACAATGAGGGAGAAAAGAGCATTAACATTAATAAAATGCCTATGCAGGGGCCTAGATACTAGACATAAATTATCTCAATTAATGCAACTGAAGCCCAGAGGAATTAAATAACTAGCCCCAGGTCACAATGGTAGTAAGGGTTAGAACCAGAATCCAAACCCAGATTTGCCTAACTACAAATTAAGTGTTCTTTCTATCAAACCTCTTATCTTTCGTTATTTTTCCCATCATCACGCTGCCCTGAAATAGTTAACCTTCAACTATGAGCATCTATAAATGTGGTTTAAAACTCAAGAGGGAGCTGAGCATTTTCCTGAGAACCCAGGAGTACACACCATGTTGGGAGAACTCCTTCAAACACTAAAATGTTTCTCTTTTTACACTCTTGATGAAAATCTTTTTCAAAATATTTAAATACCTTCTTGAATAGAATATACCCCACACTATTAACTAGTAAATGTGTTTCCCATGGATATGGTGTTCTACCATTTGGTATGAGAGAATGCACTGCACCACAAGTTCGCACAACCATTTAGTCAAATCCCAGGACTGCAGGAGTTTCCTCCTAAAATTCTTCCAAGTTGTAGGGGCAAAAATATGAAAATAAAGCCATTTACATATGGCTCAATGGATCTAAAATTTATTTAAGCAGATTTTGGGACACAAAGTTTCCAATAGCCCATCTAAATTCAAAGTCACTCCACTGGTACTTGAGTTCCACCCCAGCAAACAGAAATAATGCCTAGCTATAGCCAAATTGGTAATCTGTCAATCTTAACATTTCCTCTTTTGGGGGGGCAGGGGGAGGGATGAAGAGAGGGCCTCACTCTTGTTGCCCAGGCTGGAGTACAGTAGCCTCACCATAACTCACTGCAACCTCGAACTCCTGGGCTCAAGTGATCCTCTCACCTCAGCCTGCTGAGTAGCTGGGACTACAGACACACACCACGAGGACCAGCTAATCTTTGTATTTTCTGTAGAGACAGAGTCTCGTTCTTGCTCTGGCTGGTCTTGAACTCCTGGCTTCAAGAGATACTCCTGCCTTGGCCTCCCTTAGTGCTAGGATTACAGGTATGAGCCACTGCTCCCAGCCTAATCTTAATATTTTCTAAACCCTATAATCTCATAAATTCAAATTCAACTGTACAATATTAAAACAATTGTTCATAAGGTTTTATGACAGTGGCGGTTTGTATTACCCTTTGTATAGCCTCAGACTTACAGGGCTATACTTTTCACTACCATGCTTGTTCTAAAAACTTTTATTCCATTTTGAAGACTTCTTATCAATAAAGATCAGAGATCCTCTGTTTTAGCAAAGGGAACAACGTTTTTCTTGGAAGATTTTTTTTAGATGTCAGTAAAGTAGCAGTTTTTCTCAAAATATTTACTAACTTCAGCATTTTTTTCATTTTTTGAAATAAGATGTTCTATTACTTAAACCAATCCCAAAAGGAATTAGCAAATATAAGAAAACATTCATATACATCAGTAGGTACCAGATTAAAATAAGAAATGTTAAAATAATATTATTATTCATCAACCTATTCAGGTCTTCATTGACTCAAAATAAGATCAAGATTTCAATTACAACTACAGCCAGCTGCTGGAGTGAAGAAAAGCCAGCCGGTCACAGGGTCCTCCAGTCCCATCACCTGCCTCTCATTACCCTCCTACCTCCAGGCTGCCCAGATCCTTAACCCAATGGGGAGGGAGCTGCTTGTCAGCTGCCTAGTCTCTTTGTTGACTGTACAAAGTTGTTTTAGCACTATGCCTGAAACTTAAAAGGAAAAATCCTACACAGAAGCAAAACACAGGGTGTCTGAAAATTCAGAAAACATAGGATAAACATTTTTAAACAGTATTTAAATTACATTTTCAGGTGGGGCGTGGTGACTCATGCCTGTAATCTAGCACTCTGGGAGGTCAAGGGAGGAGGATCACTTGAGGTCAGGAGTTCAAGACCAGCCTGAGCAAGAAGAAGACCCTCACTCTCTAGTAAAATAGAAAAAAATTAGCAGGGCGTGGTGGCACACACCTGTAATCCCAGCTACTTGGGAGGCTGAGGCAGGAGGATCACTTGAGTCCAGAAGTTTGAGGTTGCAGTGAGCTATGGTGACACCACTGCACTCTCAAAAAAAAAAAAAAAAAGGAAAAAAAGAAAAAGGTAAAAGAAAGAAATAGGAGGAATTTCACCTAGAAAGGTGTTTGGAGGTTAAAGAAAACTATACTGAGCACATTATGTGAAAGGAAAACTAACATACTGTTTAAAACTAAGTTTACCCTATGTTTCCTGGCTTTGTGGATACCCTGTATCTTAATCCATTATTTCCCACCTACCTCCTGTGCACCCCAAACACCACATTTATTCTTTCTACACATAAGGTATCATGACTTTACTGCCATATTTAAAACTAAGTTTACCCTATGTTTCCTGGCTTTGTTGACACCCTGTATCTTAATCCATTATTTCCTACCTACCTCCTGTGCACCCCAAACACCACATTTATTCTTTCTACACATAAGGTATCATGACTTTACTGCCATATGGTAGCACTTTTAGAAACTGAATAAAGTATTTAAAGAAGAGAATTGTTGACACCATTAGAGTCTCATTAATTTTATTACAGGTTGCTATGTAACTCTAGGTGAGTCCCTGATCATAAATAGAATGCATCTGTTAAGATTACAAACGTCGATGGGAGTGCCAAGGCAAGGGGTAGTAGAGTACTCATCTCTGTGAGAAAATATCAGAGAAAAGATGAGGTAGAAAGGATTATCTCTTTTCACTCCAAGATATTAAAGATGTGTATTCTGGCTATTTTATCACCCAGTGACAGACAGCTGTGTGTGGAGAGAGAGAGAGTGCATGAGAGAGCACGCAGGACCAGCCACCACCAGCCACACTTGTCTATCAGATGAACACGATGCTACTTAGTCTTGGCCGCATTCATCTGGAAAGGACCAGCTTTTGGCCTGCATTCCAGTTCTCATTTTTCTCATGTATCAGTATCACTCTACTGTCTATCCCTCAACAAAGAACAAAAAGTTTAGCAGGTGGACCTTTACTAGTATAACACATGTTAGTTACAACCAACTTCATCTGTTATATCAAAAAAGAAAACCGCATTCCACTTCCACATGAAAAGCCCTAGTCAATTTTACGTTTGTTTTGAATGGATTGTATTACATGTATCCACACAGTAAACTACTACATAATGCACTGTGATGGAGGGATCTATTCACTCCACACTGCATGAATACCTCAATTACTAAAGGGAAAAACAGCCCTTCTTGTGGCATTCAAAAGGTTGGCTATATGGAGTTTCAGCTAAACAACAGAGAAAAAAATATATCATTCTCATGATCAAAGAGGTAATATACTGTACTTTAGTTTTCTACAGCAAAGTGGCTACATGCCACGGACTAGAACCAAAAAAAAAAAAAAAAGCAGCAACAAAAAACTACAGCCAACTGCTCACTGAGGCATTTATGTACCTTTCTTCATACTTTAAGCTAAAGTCATGACATGCATTATAATGTTAGCTACTTTGAGCTTTGTCCAGGACAGATGTACTTTGCTTTAAGTAAATTCAATATAGTCATAAACAAACAAAAAAAGATGATTTTCACTTTTAAAAAGAATTTGCAATGATATTCTTTAAAAATAAATCCTAGAATGATTCATTCTACAAATATATTTATTACATACTATAAGGAACAGTAAGTGTTTACGCACACTTACTGTTGATGAGTTTATGCTCGCTGTAACAATTCTAAACCAGGGATTGGTAATCACTGGCACAAAAACCAAAGACAGTGGAAGTCATCACTGAAGAAGACTTACTGGCCAGTGCACAGGAGTATAATCTTCCTTGGCTCCAGTCAACATTTTCCAATAAACAAATGTTTCTTGAGTGTCTACTATATGCCAAAAAACCTAGCTGGATCAGCAATTCCTGCACCTCCACCTCCTGACTTGACACACAGAGAGGACTCTCAGTCTGTACATGAATGTTGACCAAGGTGCAGTATACTTAATACCCTCAGTTTTGGCAAGATTTTGAAGTTGTAAGAACTCTGAATGAGTATTACATTACTAGTATTTTTAAAAACTAGATTTAAGTCTAGTGAGAAACACAATCTACAGATGTTAATTGCTAGGAAAACTTTCTGGGGCTCTACTACTGCAAGAGTATTTACTACTGACTGTCTAAATTCTGAGAAGAATTTAAAGCTATACAAAATCTAGTATGAAAATAAACAGAACAAAATAGTTCCAAGGCTATTCAAAGTCATAAAGAATATGCAAAGCCATTTTCTCATCTTAAATATCACACAAACAAGCTTAACATTTTGCTTACTGTCTATCAGATGTAACTTGGCATTTGCATTGCTAATAGTCCTTTTTCAAAGTGTGCTCACACTTCCAGTTCCTTTTGAATGGCAATAACTGATCTCCTACCTACCCTAGGACTTGGACATGCTAATAATGTCAAGCTGCAGATAAGCATACTTTCATGTTCAGTGTATCAGCAGAGTACAAATTGTTTTGGAGGGAGGTGTTTCTTTTCTTGGGAAGGCATTGTATAGGAAAGTTCACACTGCTTTGTTCTAGTTTTCATTTGATAATCTATAAAAGTTGAGTCCAAATATAATTTATCCCTCATGAAAGACATATCTCACAAGACAAAAACCAATGGAAATGAAAAATCCCTAAAAGAGCTGTTTTCTGATATGCACTAGAAAAAAGGGACTTCACTTTTTTGTGGTATTAAATTCTTTGTCTTCATACAGTTATCAACTCAAAACTAGTCATCGAAGGACCCTTTGGAAAAATGAAACTGTAAAAGGCAATGGATTACTCAACCACAAGTAAATCCCTACAATTTTAAGATGACGGTATACTTCTGTGCAGTCGTTTAGATGATAAAGATTTAAAGGAAAAGGCCGGGCGCGGTGGCTCACGCCTGTAATCCTAGCACTCTGGGAGGCCGAGGCGGGTGGATAGCTCAAGGTCAGGAGTTCGAAACCAGCCTGACCAAGAGCGAGACCCCGTCTCTACTAAAAATAGAAATACATTAATTGGCCAACTAATAATATATAGAAAAAATTAGCCGGGCATGGTGGCGCATGCCTGTAGTCCCAGCTACTCGGGAGGCTGAGGCAGAAGGATTGCTTGAGCCCAGGAGCTTGAGGTTGCTGTGAGCTAGGCTGACGCCACGGCACTCACCCTAGCCTGGACAACAAAGTAAGACTCTGTCTCAAAAAAAAAAAAAAGATTTAAAGGAAAAGAGAGGCAATAAAACACACTTCACAAATCCAAAAGATCGCTCCCTGGATAAAAAAAGAATTCCCTTCACAACGTTTAGCCTTGAAATTGCAGTAAGAAATAAAAACATTTCTGAATTAATAAACTGAAGATACAGACCTGATGTTAACTTCCAAAATATTCTTTATATTTTTAATTGTATTTAATTTTTATTATGGTTTAAACCTGGAAAAGTATGAATGGGTATCCTTGTCTCCCAGTCTGTCTTCAAGGCAACTTAAAGTTATCATTTTCTTGTGAATCCTTCCAAAGATATCACATGCATAATATAAGCAACATATAACTGTTGTATATTTATTTTCTCCTTTCTACTCAAATGGCAGCATAACACACACCATTCTACACCTTCTTTTTCATTTAATAAATATCTATACATCATTCCATATCAGTAGTTCCCTCACTCTTTTTTATAACTGTATAGTATTCCATTTTAGATGGACAATATTTTATTTAACCAGTCTTCTATAATGAACATTTAGGTTGTTTCCAATGTTTTGCTACTATAAACAATGTTTCAATAAACTCTGAGCATACTTCATTTCAATTTAGCACAAGATAAATTTCTGGATGTGGAATTGTTAGGTCAAATAGGTCTGTGCATTTATAATTCTGATGGATCCTGTCAAGTTATCCTCCATAAAGACTGTCCCAGTTTACATTCCCACCAGCAATGTATGAGTACCTATCTCCTCCCTCAGGCTAACAACTTCTCAAAATTTTATTTTATTTTTATCAATGTGATGATGAGTTTTTTTTAAAAAATGGCATCTGCCATAGTTTTAATTTTCATTTCTCTTATAAATCAAGTATGCACCTTACTCTCTCATGATATAGAGCCATTTAAATATCATTTTTGTCCAATCTCCATATATATCCTTTGTTTCATTTTTCTAGTGAATTGTTGGTCTTTTATGTATTGATTTGTAGAAATTTTTCATACATTAAGGAAATTTGCCCATTATCTTTGGTAAGTTGTAAATGTTTGTTCAACTTGTGTTTTGACTTTCCTTGTGGTAGCTTTTGATATGCAAAAACTTTTATTTTTTATGTACTCTAATTTATGAATCTTTTTATTTTATTGCTTCAGGATTTTATGTCAAAAAACCTCCTTCATTCTGAATTATACAAATTTCTCCCTTATTTAGTTCTATTTCTTTTGTGACTTTGCTTTTTAAATTTAAAGTCCGATCCACTTAAAATTCATTCCAGTAAAGGTATAAATTATAGACCCAACTTTATTTTTCTCCAGATGGCTACCCAGTTATCCCAACACTATTTAATGAATAAATTTCATCACTAATTTCAGATGCCACTTTTATCATGTCTTAGGTGTTTTGGGGTATCTTTCCAGTCTTCATATTTTATTTCATTGATACAGATCTATGCATGTGCCTTCATCACACAGTTTTAATTATTATAGCTTATCTTTTAATGTCTTATAGAGCTGGTCCCACCTCTCATTACTCTTCTTTTTATAAGGTTCTTATTATTATATGCTCATTTCTATATTAATTTTAGCATTAGTTTGTCAAGCCAAAACAAATCCTGTTGGCATTTTCATTGTAGCTACTTTCAATTTACAGACAACTTTAGGGAGCCTTTAAGAAATAGCCCTAATACCTTGCAATTTTGCTTTACCAAGTACAAATGATGTGATTTGTGGCTTAACAAGAATATTCATATTTCATATTAGTATGTCTCCAATCACAAGACAATGGTCTTCTTCACAGGTAACAGTGGTGTTTGGCATTAACCTCCCTCCTGCAGGCAGAAGGGCTGCATCAAAAAATGTATGAACGTCAAGAGTAATGTTAAAATAGGGTATTCCCTGAGTTTATCTGTACATTAAATATAAACAGGAAACAATTCCATGGTCACCATATGCTTTCTTAAAATGGAAGCTTAAAACATAGGCATAAAGAACTGAAAAAGACCTCAATAGACGATCCAGACAGGTTCTAAGCAACCTTTTCTTCTGAATATATCACGCCTATCATAATGGTTTATTTTATGGAATGCTTCCTAATTTTCCATTCAAAGGGCACTCCAAATTGGAAAGTCATGTCCATTCTACTCCAACATTCCTACAGAATTACTACCACATGTATAGTATCTTTTATCATCATATAGATGGAAGCAAAAGGAATGATGGGAGCCAACAGTAAATAGTATTTTATATTAAATTTTATAGTTTACAAACACTTTAATAAAAACCATCTAATTTGATACATATGCATAAACTGAGCTACCTAATTATGAATACATAAAAGTGATAATTTTTATAAGCAATATTCTAAAACTTTAATTTGTACTACATTCTATCATTTTAATGCTAAAAATCTTAGATATCAAAACAGAAACATGTTCTCTGTTAAAGGGTGGGGTGAGCAAGACATGAGATTAAAAAATTTGGCAGGGCCAGATCATGAGGGCCTTGTAGGAAACAGTAAGAATATTAGACTTTGGCCTTACAAATGGTGAAAAATCAGTAACAAATTTTAAGCAAGGAAAGAACATGATCGTAACCGATTTTTAAACATAATCTGGATACAGTGTGAAGATGGGTTAGGTGTAGGATGGCAAGGGTAAATACGGAGAGAAAGAAAGTGTTATTGGAATGAATTAGACATGATGGCTAGATGTAGGGTAGTAGCAGCAGTGATGAAAAGGACTCAAAGAGATACAGAAGAGGTAGAGATGATATAACACTCATAACTTTCTGGCTTGAAAAACTCAGTGGATGGCGGTGCCATTTGCAGAACAAATAGGAAAAGGCAGGTTTGGAAGGAAAATAGTTACCTCCGATGCACAAGTGTGACAAACAAGTAAAGATGTCCTGTAAACCAGCGGTCCCCAGCCTTTCTGGCACCAGAGACTGGTTTCATGGAAGGCAAAGAAAGACAATTTTTCCAAAGACCGGGGCAGAGTTCGGGGGAGATGGTTTCAGGATGATTCAATACATTACATTTATTGTGAACTTCATTTCTGTTATTATTATGTTATAATATATAATGGAATAACTATACAACTCATCATAATGCAGAATCAGTAGGAGCCCTGAGCTTGTTTTCCTGCAACTAGACAGTCCCATCTGGGGGTGATAGGAGACAGTGACTGTAAGTACAGATGAAGCTCCTCTTGCTGGCTGCTCACCTCATGCTGTGCGGCCCAGTTCCTACCTAACAGGCCACAGACCAGTATCATCTGTGGCCCCGGGGTTGAGGACCACAGCTGTAAATAGCTGGACTACAGGAGTCTGGAGTTCAGGAGAAGTAAACACTTGAACCTGGTGCATGATGTTTTGAGAGTAGACGAGAATTAAGAAAAGGACGCAGGAAAGTGGATAGAAGAGGGTGGCCTCGCTAAAACGACTGGAATTCCCAGAGAGGTAAGAGAAAAACCAGGAAAGCTTGAGTTTATTAAAGACAAGTAAATACTTACAGGAAAGAGTGGCCAGCTACGCTGAGTGCTACTTAGCTGTCAAATAAGATGAAGAGGAGGAAGAGCCCACTGAATATAGCAGCACTGGCACCTTTAGCAAGTCCAGCGGAGTGATGGGGCAGAGACCAAAGTGCAAGGTGTTGAAGAGTGAAGTGAGAGAAGAAATTTGGACATGAAAAAGAAGAAGACAATAGGGCACTGAGTCTGGCATCCAATAATTCAGTCATTTTGGATGGACTGAAAAGAAGACAGAA
>VBSM01002608.1:10962225-10999655 GCA_008086735.1 Cheirogaleus medius | reverse complement strand
AAGAGGTAGAAAGGCTAAGTGTCTTTTTTTCAAGACAGAAGAGATTTTTCTATGTTTAAATGGCATTTATGTATGACAATAGAAAGGGTGAAGAATAATTCCTTCCTTTCAATAATGCTGTAAAGTTAATATAGGAAACAAACTGGAATGCTGCTCATTTCTATATTATGATAGTGAAAAATTTCAGCCATTCATAAATGGAATTTATTAACCCCGAAAGACAATTAATAAATCAACAACAACAAAAAAACACCCCTTCTGCAGACAAAAAAGAGTTCATAAGGGAGATCTGCTTACTTTTAAATCATAAGGGAACATTCAGAACATTCACATCAAAGTGGAAAATGGAATTTAAAGCTCATACGCCTAACGTTCAATCAGTAATCTGTAAATTCTAAAATATGCTCTCTCAAAATAATCAAGTGAGAGAGAATAATCTGTGAATCTAACAGGTCAACTTTCTCTGATTCTTCCACAGATTAAAGGTTTTACAGATGCTTTAAAAGGAAAGAAAACTGATGACTACATGAATGGTTTGGTTATTTATACCCCTGGAGGCTCATACACAGCACACCTAATGGTTTTGCCTTGAGGCAAAAGATTTAACAGATTGCCCTCCTAATTGCTCCCTGGACACACCGTACACAAGGCCACGTGATCCTGAGGTAGATTCCTATATAAAACTCACCTTTAAAAAAAAATCAAAGATAAATATCCCACCAACTACTTCTGAACAAATAAAACTGTTTACGATGCCCAAAACCTAACAAATCACCATGCCAAGCACTCGCTAAAATACCTAATAAATTCTGACTTGCTTCTCTTTAAAATAAAACCAATTTAGGTAAAGACATTAACAAATTATTTAAACAACATCATCACCTAATAACTTCTGAACATTTAGTTGTACTACAAATCCAAGTGCCAATTTTAGAATTTCAAAAGTGAGAAATACCATTCCTGAGAAATGTCTATCTTCATAATAAGCACAGACAGTTGGGAAAGTCAACAATTTTAAGAGTTTAAAATATAAAATAAAATCTAGGTAGAGTAAGGAGACAAAAGAATTTTCTAAACTTGAAGAAACATAGAACTAAGGATTAAACATCTGGGTATGTAAGGATATTTTTCTAAATTTAGAAAGAAATCACAGTAGAAAACAATTTTGAATTCATAAAAATAAAAAATCTTCTACTCCTCTGTCCCCAGGAATGCCCACATTCCCCACGCCTGGGGGCTGAGCCAAGATGCAGACCTGGCAGTCTGTCTACAGGGCTCATGCTGTCCACCACTGTGGCCTTCTACTGCCTTTACCAGCAGATGAAGAGAAGGATAGCAATAAAACTCATGAATCAGGAAATGCAAAAAATAAGCAAACATGAGAAAATACTTAACTTCATGAATAACTTTAAATTTTCACATTTCATAAGTAACTTTTTTTTTACTGTTAAACTGACAAAAATATAAAACTATCATAATAACTAGTGCTGGTAATTGGTGTGTGAAACTGGTAGGCAAATTTGGCAATATATATAAAGAGCCATAAAAAAATCCAACATGCCCTTTGGCCCACTACTTCCTCTTTTAAGGATAAAAAAAGTAAAATATGGACAGAGTAAAGGGCAGTGCTTACTGCACATGCACAAAGATGCTCATCTGAGCCTCTTGCATAAAATGAAAACTTGGAAACCTCCTAAATGCCAAAATAAGACAATGGTCAAATAAAGTATGATAAATCAACTGGTACAATCATTAAAAATAATTATAGAATGAAAATGCTTCACATACCAAACCAAAAAGAACTAGATAGAAAAATGTACAGATGATGAAAACCCTTTTTTAATGCATAGGAAAATACAATAAATAAAAACAGTAAAATAGTGACCATGGGTGGTTAACACAATGGTATAGAATGATTTTTTCCCACTATCTTGCAAATGTTTCATAATGTGGTTTCATTACCTCCATTATTTTAACACAGCTTTTAAAAATGAGGGGGAGGGTAGATTTCATGGAGTACTTGCACATTTAAAATATAAGAACATAAATTTCATTGTTCTTTGAAACTTATTTCCAAAAATGAAAAATAGTACAAAAAAGATGTCTCAGATAATTCATTCTATATCATCCAAGTTCCATCGTACAGAGGATGCAAAAGAAAAAATGGTTGTGAGCTCATATAGGGCCTTAAAAGTTAGCCCAGAAGTTATTTAATTCTAATTGCAACTCGAAAGCCATCTGAGTTTTAAGTTGGAATGTTCCATACTCTGATTTATGCTACAGCCTCCATTTTCTAGCTTGCTTTTTGGTAAAATCTGGCATCCTTTAAATGCTCAGCAAAATCTCTGCTAGAAAAATAAGAATCATTTACACCATCTGACTCTTGATCAATCTAATAAAACTAACATCATTAGATAAAAAATCATTTTTAGTAATATTCAAAATCTTAACATCTGCCCTACTAGACTGACAGTTCCTGAGGGAAGAAGACAAGAATACATCTTATTTAGCCTGATGGTCAGTTCTAGCACAAGCATACAAGCTTGAGGAGATACACAAAGGGAAAAACAAATGTCCCACAAGTCATGATAATCACAAACCACCACTCAAGTAGGCAGACATACATAGGGCTGTCCAAGTCTAAAGAAACCTCTGTAAGATATTTAAATATTTGAGAGAACAGGTGGGCTACACCAAACCAAAAAAGTCCAGCCAAGCCCCCAGGTCACTGGGGAATACTCAATTCTAACCAACCATAAAATATACATTTATTACAATGGATTTTGAGAATTTGGTCTTTTGTTTATTACATAAAATGGTGGTTAACACAAAATGATTATTTATTGGGACATGTCAAAAGAATGTACTCAAGTTTGATCCAATGGTCAAATTACATAGTTGATTCTGCAACAGTAACTTGGCTTTCACTTACCTACACTCAAAGCCCATTTTGATTAAACATTATATGAGATAAATTCTCCAGTAGGGAACGAGGCATTTAGTTCACCAGGGCTGCTGCATTTGCTATTAAAGCCACTGGGTCTTCAGGTCTTAGAAGGGGAAGAAGCTTATAGTCTACATATAGTAGACTGTAATGATGGAGTGATGTACATCACTAAAAGCACCAATGAACATTAGTATAAAACACTTTTACACAGCTTAAAAAGGGAATCACATATAAAATAAAACTTGAAAACTAAAATGTATCTAGACCTTTCTTTGTAGTTTTTAACATGCTTCCTTCACACACTCTATGCCACTTCACATTCAAACAAGCCTTTTTAATTAAGCAAGGCAGGTACATCACTGCATCATAGATGTGGTTAAGCTAAGGTGATTTGCAAAAGTTCATACAGCTGCTAAATGTCAAAGCATAAACTAGACTTTGGAGTGAAAGACACTAACATTTGCCTCTCCTCCCCATGCCGGATCTCCATTAGAGAGGAGACCGACTTGCATCTTGCCCAGGCAACATGATCTAAGGGAAATCATTTGATGACATACCAGAGATACATCCTTTCTTGATGTATGGCCACCAGTAAGAGTTGCTTCATCTACTAGCACATATAATAGGAAACCCAAAGTTTTTTACCCAAAAGGCAAACCGATAATTAAAAAGGTAAACCTCCAACTGAGCCAAAGCCCAGGCTTTAAAAAAAAAATTTATTTAAAAGTTCAGGGACTAACATCTTGAAGAAAGAACAAAGGCATATTTTTCAGGGGTTTTTCCCATTTTGTCTACTGTTTATATCAAGCAAGACAACACCTCAATTACCTAAAATGATTATGCCAATTATCCTAACTTATTTTATTAATGATGACTGCTTTTAAGCATCAATACTTTGAAAATATTTCAACTGAGTGAAATGTTTCTAGAATTTAAAATATCTTTTTTTTAACCCCTGCATAATTACGGTCATTTTTTAAAACCTTCTATCTTTTTAAATATGGAAAATTACTGGTGTGTCTACTATGAATCACTAATAATTGTATTTTATATAAAATGTAGTAGCTAACATGTTCTGAGTTTTTATCATGTTTTGGCTATTTATATACAAAATCTCCCTGAATCCTCACAGCAATCCCACGGTGTAAGTACAAATAACTTTTAAACCTATTTCACAAACATGGAAACAGAGGCACTAAGTATTAGTTAAATCAGAAGGCTGCAGAACTGGGATCCGAAGCTAGAAAGTCTAACCAGCACACTACATCAGTGGTCCCCAACCTTTTTGGCACCAGGGACCAGTTTCACAGAAGACAATTTTTCAATGGGGTGGGGGCAGTGGGTGCAGAGATAAGGCAGTAATACAAGCGGTGGGGAGTGGCTGTAAATACAGATGAAACTTCGCTTGCTCTCTCAGCCAGGTTCCTAAGTTTCAAGAAAGACAATTTTTCCATGGGACACGGGGTGGTGGTGGCGGTGGCAATGTTTCCTAGCAGGGCCGCAGCCCAGGGTTGGGGACTGCAGCACTACATGGCCTCCATGCTCTTGAGATAATGGGAAAAGCACAGACTCTAACAGGGATCCTCAAACGTTTTAAACAGGGTGCCAGTTCACTGTTCCTCAGACCATTGGAGAGTGAGCACTGTGGGCCCAGGACGAGTCGGCTGCTAAGCAGGACAGGCAGCGGCGGCAAAAACACCTGGCGGGCTGGATAAATGTCCTCGGTGGGCCACATGTGGCCGTAGTTTAAGGATGCCTGCTCTAGAATCTGACTACCTGGGTTCAAATCCTAGCTCCTGTGCTTACTGACCAATCTTGGGGAAGCTAAAGAAAATGCGTCTCATTTTTCTCAACAACAAAAGGCATACAAGAGCTGATATAAGAGTTTCTGCATCATGGAATTGTTATGAGAGGAAAATGTGATGCTTAGAAAACAGTCACTGGCTCATGCTAAGGGCTCAAAAATTTCTGTCAGCAATAAGACAATGATTCCTCAGGGGATAGTGAGGTGTCTGGGGCTATGGCCCCACACCAAATGGCCTCAAACTGCTCTTGTTAAGTTCTCAGATTTTTTTTTTCTTTTGTTACACAGTTTTATTTTCTCATGCTATCACTTAATCAAGCTGGCACTCTGGCTGCTGATATGCCTGTACATAGAGCATCCCCTTCTCCTCTTCCCTCTTCTGTGCTTTTTTCAAACACACTGTAAACTAGAAAGCTAAACAGTTAAGACTTTCTAAAACAATTTCTAAGTAAGAATATTCAGGTTCTGAGGGAAGATTCTGGGTCTCCCTAATGAGTTAAGTGAAAAACTTCAGTGTGTGGATTTTTTAACATACAGTTTTGGCTTTCCAGAGTTCTTTTTTGTTTATTCAGCTTCTCTGTGGGGTTTGAAGAGTGTTAAGGATACCACACATTTAACCTACACATAACTTGGATTTGCTGGAGCGCACTAAGCTGTGCACTGACACTATCCCTGACAAATCAAAGACAAAGGGAGGGAAAGGGGCTGCAGGCTGGCATACGGGATTGCTTAAACGAGCCATAAAACCATAAGCAGCCTTCTCTTCCTAATAAGGGTTAAATTAAAAGAGGTTAAAAACAATACAAGATAGGTTTTGGATTTTGAGGTGCTGTACAGAAAAGGAACTGAAGTATTGGGCACATGTCCTCATTTTAGACATGTGTGCCAAACTTACTGCCAAAAACAGGTTTGACATAACAACTAACTTTTCTGCACGCTATGCCAGCCCAGTGCTATTTGCATCCACTCTCTAGTAAGTCAGCAAAGGGAACTGACCCCACCTTTCAGTGATGAGCCCATTAGACAAATGTAAGTACTGAAAACCACTAAGTGTTAGAAGAGAACATGATCACACTGTTTACTGTGAGACAAAGACAGTCTTCACTGGATTAAAATAAAAGCACACAAGGGAGGGTGAAATGGATCATACAAAATGTATCTGAGATGCCTCAAAAATAAAAGCTGTCAAATCTGAAACAAAGTTTAGAACATTCCACCCTTATTAGAGCAACTATATCAAGCGCTATATTTCTGTTACACCACTGTATTAGCCATTCCCAACTATTTTTCAAAATTTAGCAAGTCATCCATTCCCTATCCAAGAAGCCAAGAAGCCGGTCTATAAACTCTATATTACATATAGGAACAAATTCATGTTTATAACCTCCATATCCTCCTTATTTCCTATCTTTATGACCATGATATTCCATATTGGAACTTTTTAAAATAATCAAGTTCACTGATAGAACTGATTAAATGTATTATATTCCAAAAGGCTATGAACCACGTAAGGCCATGGGTTAGCAAATTTTTTAAATAAAGAACCAGATGGTAAATATTGTAGGCTTTCCAGGCCATAAAGTCCCTATACCAACCACTCAACTCTGCCATTAAAGCATGAAAGCAGTCACAGACAATATGTAAACTGCTATGGTTTGAATGTTTTTGTCCCTCCAAAATTCATATGTTGAAACCTCATCACCAATGTGATAGTGTTAGAAGGTGGAACCTTTTGGGAGGTGATTCCAAGAATGGGATTAGTGCCCTTATACACGAGGCACAAGAGAGACTCCTGATTGTTTCCACCATATGAGGAAACACAGCAAGAAGGCGCCATCTATGAATCAGGAATATGGCCCTCACCAGACAATGAATTTGCCAGCACCTTGATCTTGGTCTTCCCAGCCTCCACAACTGCGAGAAATAAATTTCCATTGTTTATAAACCACCTAGTTCATGATATTTTGTTATGGCAGCCTGAAACTAACACATAAACTGATGAGCATGGATGTGTTTATAATAAAACTTTATTTATGGACTCTGAAATCTGAATTTCATATAATTTTCATGTCACAAAACATTTTTTTATTTGTATAAATTTATGAGGTACAAGTGTAATTTTGTTACACAGATATATAGTGGTGAAGTTAGGGCTTTTAGGGTATCCATCACCTGAAATAACATACATTGTGCCCCTTAACCACTTAGGTACTGAGCTCACCGGCCACGAAACCTTGCCCACAGCCAGCACTCATAGTCCGCACGATAGTTTGTGCTGTGCATTGACGACAAATCCGTTTTGCTCTTGTGTGATGAGGAAAGCTTTAAAGCACTGAAAGCTTGTTTTACTTTACAGGCAGCTTTAGGAAAATAACTATAATAACTCCTACTAAGGACTTGTTAAAAGGTCACAGATTCATAGTAACTTCTTAGCTGAACGTACACACTGCAACTGCAGAGATAAAAGCTATAAAATAAAAGCTTTTGGCTGTCGACTAAAGTCAACACTCAGCTGCGCGCCTTCATATCACGGCTGTCGGCTAAAGTCGACGCTCACATTCATCTGTGGCTGTCGACTATAGTTTACGCTGGGCTGTGTGCGTTCATCTATGGCTGATGACTATAGTTGACGCTGGTACCGAACTGGTTAAGTAATTTCTCATCATCCACCCACCTCCCACCCATTCCCACCCTTCCTAGTCTCCACTGTCATTCCACACTCTACATCCATGTGTACATATTTAGCTCACACTTATAAGTGAGAATAGGCCATATTTTTATTTTTGTGTCTGAGTTGTTTCACTTAATAGCCTCCAATTCCATCCAAGTTGATGCAAAAAAAATGATTTCATTATTTTTATAGTTAAATAATACTACATCGTGTATATACACTACATTTTCTTTATCCAATACCTATTAATGGATACTTAGGTTGATTCCATATCTTTACTATTGTGAATAGTGCTGCAATAAGCATACAAGTTATAGATATCTTTTCAATATAATGATTTCTTTACCTTTGAGCAGATACCCAGTAGTGGGATCACTGAATCAAACGGTAGTTCTAGTTTTAGTTCTATGAAAAATCTCCATACTGTTTTTCACATTAGTTGTACTAATTTATATTCTCATCAACAGTGTATAAGCATCCCCTTTTCTCTGCATCCTCGCAAACATGTTTTGTCTTTTCATTAATAGCCATTCTGATTGGTATAAGATGATATCTCATTGTGGTTTTAATTTACACTTCTCTGATGATTAGTGATATTGAGCATTTTTTCATAGGCTTGTTGGCTATTTGTACGTCTTCTTTTGAAAAATGTCTATTTGTGTCCCCTGCATGCTTTTTAATGGGATTATTTGGGGGTTTTTGTGAAGATCCTTGTAAATTCTAGGTATCAGTCCCCTGTCAGATGCACAGTTTGCAAATATTTTCTCTCATTCAATAGGTTGTCTGTTCACCGTTATTTCTTTTGCTGTGCAGAGCTTTTTAGTTTAATTAAGTCCCATTTGTCTATTTTTGTTTTTGTTACCTGTGCTTCTTAAGTCTTAGTCATGAATTCTTTGCCTAGACCAATGTCCAGAAGAGCTTTCCCTAGGTTTTCTTCTAGCATTCTTAGTTTTAGGTCTTACATTTAAGTCTTTAATCCATCATGAATTGATTTTTGTATATGACAAGAGAGGAGATTCTGGTTTCATTCTACATAAGGATATCTAATTTTCCAGCACCATTTATTGAAAAGTGTGTCCTTTCCCCAGTGTATGTTCTTGTCAACTTTGTCAAAGATCAGTTGGCTGTAAATACATGGCTTTATTTCAGAGTTCTCTATTCTGTTCCATGTATCTATTTTCCTACCAGTACCATACTGTTTTGGTTACTACGGCCTTGTTGTATAATTTGATGTCAGATAATGTGATGCCTCCAGCTTTGTTCTTTTTATGATTACTTTGGGTTTTTGGGCTCTTTTTCGGTTCCATATAAAGATTTTTTTCTAATTCTGTGAAAAATTATATTGGTATTTTTATTTGCTATAAGCAGTATGGTCATCTTAATGATATTTATTTCTTCCAATCTATGAGCATGGGATGTTTTTCCATTTGTTTGTGTCATCTACAATTTCTTTCATCCACATCTTTTGTTTTGTGGTTTTCCTTGTTCACCTTCTTGGTTAAATATTTTCCTAGGTATTATTTGCAGCTATTATAAATGGGATTACCTCCTTGATTTTGGTTTTCAGCGAGATCATTATTGGTGTACAGGAACACTACTGATTTTTGTACATTGATTTTGTATCCTGAAGCTTTACTGAATACATTTTACAAATCTAAGAGTTTTTTGGTGAAGTTTTTAGTGTTTTCTAGATATAAGATCATACCATCAGTGAACAGGGATAATTTGACTTCCTCTTTTCCAATTCGGATTTCTTTTCTTTCTTTTGCTTGACTGCTTTGGCTAGGACTTTCCAGGAGTGGTGAAAGTGGGCATTGATGTCTTATTCCAGTTCTTAGAGGGAATGCTTTCAACTTTTCCCTATTCCGATGATGTTGGCTGTGGGTATGTCATATGTGGCCTTTATTATTTTGAGGTATGTTCCTTCTATGCCTAGAAAACATTATTCTTTTGATTTTTTTCCCAACCACTAAAAAAGTATAAAAATCATTCTTACTTTGCAGGCTATACAAAAATAGGTGGCAGGCCAAATTTGGACAGTGGGTCATAATTTTTTGATTCCTAATATAGGACACCCTACTGCTGAAAAAGGGAAATGCTACAATCTGAGCTATTTGTTCAGGAAAAACAAAAAATAAAAATAAAGAGAAATGCAAAAAACCTACCAACTACAATTGTGAGATTAAATTACCTTTGAATCTAGAGAGGGTAGTATATTACTGTGTTTTCTGATATAGAAATCATGCTATACAGGCCATTTAAAAATCTTGGCCTCTGAAGCTGGTAACAAAATGTTAAGAGATTGTGTGTTTGTTTTAATATCCTTTAAACATATTTTAGCTTCCCTCAGGTATGACTTGTATCTCAGGAGTACTCATATTAGCACACTATTTTTAGGTCCATCCTTGGATAGCTTGTGTCTCTCCCTAACCCCCACAAGTCAACTAACCCTTAAGTCACTATGCCAATTGGAAATTTCTATAATGTGATAAAAGCTATTTCCTGAAGCTTCATTAGAATAAATATTGTGTTGGGTCTAAAATAAATATGAGAACACTATGGGATCAGAGAGGAGGCTGTTAAGAACATGGGATCAGTCAACTTTCTATGAATTCAGTAGAAGTGAAGTAGGTAAGTACCTATAAAATCTTACAGGGAGTTGTTACAGATATATTCAAAATTAGTTCCATATGTAAGTGCATGAGGAAGTATTCTTACCAATTCTATATAACAAACAATTCTGAATAACATAACCAAATGGTTGCTCTAATTTCATGGTCACTCTCTCTAGGAGTTGATGTGATCATTCTTATATGGAATAGCCTTTTAAACTGGTGCTGTTAACCTGTACTGAACCTTTTCCATCTAGTTGGCCTCAGCGGGCTCTGATCAACCACCTTCCCTGTGTACAGTGCCCCTTGTAGGTGGCTAGAGGAGGACATAGTCACAAATAGAGAAATGAAGTTTTCTCATTTTGGCAACTTTGTTCAAACGCAGGTGTCAAAGATCTGAACAGGTGGTAAAGAAAACACAGCTTTTCATTTTGAACCTCAGGGGGATGAAAGAGACAATTGAAACCAGACTAACTTACCCCAGGCATCTGAAAATCAGTGGTTCATCCAGAACACACATACTTTGTCTTGGCATATTAAAACATCTTAAGTCAGCATTTGGAAGAGAAAAAATACATGGGCTGAGCATTTATTTTGGACCTAAGAATTGGTTTCATTTTGGTTTCATTTTTAAACTATTCAAAATGATTGGTTTCATTTTTAAACTATTCAAAAGTATCAGTAATTCCATTTATCCAGATCTTGCTCAGACAGGGAAAAAGCAAAAAATGCTAGTGGTTGAATTATCAGTGACCTAGATAAGATATAGTCCAAGAAATGCTGGCTTTCTGATACAGGGAAAAACAAGAAATTATTTCATTCCTTCTTTCATTTTATGATTATTTATTGCACTCTAAATATTCATTGTCTCCAAATATGTGAGCAGGCTCCCCACAACCTAAGATATCTCTAAAACATCTCCAGTGGCTCAAGAACAATGGTTTTAAACAGCGGGTCATCATCCACTAGGAGGGGACAGATCGATCCTGTGGGTCACAGAGAGCATTTTTAATTAAAATGAAAGAGAACATTAATGGAAACAAAACAGTATTAAGTATGGCATGTTTTAAAGATAAAGTCTTGCCTTGTGAAACTTCTGTTATTTATAGTAATGTATGTGTGTACTAGGTTATGATGTGAAGTTTCTTACTTTAGAGGAGGGTGGCTGTCTAAAAATGGTTTGAAATGCCTGCTGGGCCAAAGTAGACATAAAAGATAAGTAAGCAATCAGGAGAGCAGTCAGACTTGGAAATAAGAATTGTAGAGTCATCACTTGATGGCACTGAAAGCTTTGAGATGGCTGGCATCATTTAGAAAAGGCCATTGGGTAGGAGAAAAGAACCCAAACCTCAAACCCTGCAGACACCATAGTGTGGATAGAGGATAGATACACAAAGAACCACCAAAACCAAATGAAAGCATGGGCAAAGAGATAGTAGGAAAACCAAGGCCAGTAAAATTAAAAGTTAAAAAGGAGGCATATCCCTTTCAATTTCCCATTTTTGAAAAACAAGGTCCGAATGAGGAAGGGTTAGAGAATGTTTATAAGGTAAAGAGGGTTAAAAAGAATCTACAGAGCCTGGAAATTTACTTACTTTGCTGACACATATCTAGGAATACTTGCTTGGTATTTTATGTGAGTACAGAACACCAAAAGAGGATGTTGGTGTCCGTTTAAACCATCTATTTGCATGTTTGAAGAGGTGGGAGAATAACATAATGGTTAATTTTAGAGCTGTCTGTTGGCTTTCTAAAGGTGTCAAACCACATCACAGTGAATCTTGTCCTTAAAATATATTTTCCACTATCTTCTTGCAAATCTGACACTAAGTTTCCTGCGAGAAAAGGAGAATTCTTAATAACCTGGAAGCAAATGCTCTCAACAGAAAGTATAATGGAATAACAGGGCTGTCCTTTGTTTAGGCTGGAGTTGTTCCAAAGCTATTATCCTGAGCCCCTGTCAATAAAAGCCACAGCTTCTAAAATGTTCTGGGCAGCACCGTCATTTGGAGGTAATGGGGCTCCCTTGAAATGTATATGAAGATCTATCATCATGACTACTTTAAATGTCTTTGCTCTAGTTCGTAACTTCTTACAAATAGCATGTCAGTACTCTCCATCTTAATAAAACAGGACATTTCCTAAAGTGGAATGGTAACTTCCTTTTTCAATATTTACTTAAAAAAGAAGCAACTACCACTAGGGACAATCAGTATGTTACAGAATCAGGATGAGGGTACTAGAATAGGCCTTAAAAATTATCTTGCCAACTTCCCTCACTTAACAGGTAAGAAATTAGGGGCTTTTCCTAGGTGGTCCAGTGTAAACCACCTGGCCGTCACAGCCAGTCAGATGAGGGTTTCAACCCCAGTTCTACCACTTGTTTATTACACAAAGTTTCTTCATCCAACCTCAGGACTGGTGTGAAGCACGCAGCAGTGCTGGCACATGGCAGATACTCAAAAGTGAGTCCCTCTCCTTCAGTCCCACTCTCTTTTCCTCCTTGCCCAGGGCAGAGCCCAAACGGGACCCTTCTCCTCTGTGACTTTACCATACACAAAAAAAGAAAAAGGCCACAAGAATGTATACGTATTTGATGTTTTTATTGGTCCTGATTTAAATATAAAATTCATATTAAGTAGCTTCTTGTAACACATCTAATCCAAATTCAATCCAAGAGAGGGCAACAGTTTAAAGAATGGGAAGAGAGACAAGAAAATCAAGGAGCCTCAGTAAGATATGAGGAAAATGAAGCCAGTCCAGCATCACAGAGGTCAAGGCTAGAATTCCATATAAATGAGTATGGGTATCAAAAGCCAAGAAAAGATCAAGGGGAAATAGAAACTGAAATAATTCATAGTATTGGATATAAAATCAGTGATGACCTTGAAGAGAGAGGTTCCAGAGGTGAGGGTGAGAAACTAAACCCAGTAACAACAAAAATCAAAATAAGTGATAGATAAGCAAAATCAATGGAACAGCCACTCATGTGTTCAGCAATAAGGAGACAAATCAAACGATGACCATGTGTGGAGGGAAGATCAAAGAACAAGAGCTGAGAGCACAGCCTGAAACCAGACTGCCTAAGATTCATACTCCAACTCTGCCAAGTAGTACCTATGTGACCCTCAGGAGAATTACTTACCTTCTCTGTGCCTCAGTTTCCACATCTGTAAAGAAAGCTTAAAAACAGTACCCTTTATGCCAGTTATTTTTCTGTTGGTTCTCATCTCTTCTTTGTATTACAAAGGGCTGGAAGTTTATAACCTACACTTTCCAAACTGGCTTCCAGTTGGATTCTGCCCATGGGAAATACTGGCAGGAGATTGCATGGTAAGAGAAAGAAAATGTCTACTTTGTTTCCTGTTTCTAGTGATACCTCCAAAAGCAGCAAAAGAACTGCGGGCTCCAGCATCATCCGTGGTGGTTTCAAAGCAGCAGAACCAATGAAGATCTCCAGAAAACCTGTAGAGCATGCAGTTTATATAACAGCTACTATTTGATAACATCCTTTTCTCCTTTTTGCTCCTTCAACATTCACCGACACCCACACATACACCCCTACCTTTTTGCCTTTCTGCTCCAAATTTACTGTGCCAACACACACCTTTTTGTTCCTCCAGCCCTTTCAACACCACTATAACCAACTCCCTGCATTAAATCCTTCTCTGCTCAAAACGAATAGTGGTTTTTTGTTGTTTGTTTTTTTCATTTTCCTGACCAGACACTAACTGAGAATACCTACTTCTTATAGTTGTTTTGAGAATAAAATGAGTTTAAAAAGTAAAAGAACTTTTAGATCATTGCCTGGTACCTGGCAAGCACTTTATAAATATTAACAATTGTTGATCTGCAAGCATCTTTAAAAAAACACATGTCCAAAATCAAGCCCCTTGTCCCCTACACAAACTCTAACTCTGAAAATGGTCTCCTCAGCCTTTCCTTCACCCAGGCTCCAAATCTGAGTTACTGTTCTTCACATCGATGAGCAAAATCTGTGGGTTCCCTCTTCAGCAAGTCCTCCTGTCTCCATTCACCAGGTGTAAGCCTTTATTATCTCTTAACTAGCCTGGATTAATGCATTCCCCTCCCCAGGATCTCTCTGCTTGCAGGCTCCATCCAGTTCATGCTAGAATGCCCCAGGAGGATTTATTGGGGGTTGGGGGGACCTGATCATACCATTCCCTGAGTAAAAACTACCAGTGCTGCCCAAGGTGATGAGCCCATTTGTCCACATAAAGACTTTCCTGAAGTTAATCCCACCCTACTTTCATAACAATAGTTCTCACTATACTGCTTCCTATTTGCATACTCAAATCTTACACCCCAGCCACTTCAGAAATCTAACCTCTCCTAGTCTCTCCTAGCATTCAACAAATTACTATTCTAATTTGTCACCATATGTATCATAGGTTGCAAGTAGTGAGCTCCTAATGGGACTGAGATTCATTACCCCATAAATGTCCTCCATACACCAGAACTTCCCAATATGAGAGATTAAAGTTGCAAGATATACACCTCAGCTCTTGGGCCAGCCCTCAAGGCCAGCGGTGTTTATCCGCCTGCCTGCTGGCAGCTTATCTATAGTTAGAAATCACCTCCTTCATGCCTGTAATCCTAGCACTCTGGGAGGCTGAGGCAGGAGGATCGTTTGAGCTCAGGAGTTCGAGACCAGCCTGAGCAAGAGCGAGACTCTATCTCTACTAAAAAAATAGAAAGAAATTAGCTGGACAACTAAATACATATATATATATATAAATAAAATTAGCCGAGCATGGTGGTACATGCCTGTAGTCCCAGCTAATCGGGAGGCTGAGGCAGGAGGATTGCTTGAGCCCAAGAGTTTGAGGTTACTGTGAGTAAGGCTGATGCCATAGCACTCTAGCTCGGGCAACAGAATGAGACTCTGTCTCAAAAAAAAAAAAAAAAAAAATCACCTCCTATCCCAGTGTATACAAATTATTATTCTCTGTGTGCTTCTATGAAGACACTGGAAAGCACAACTCTATAGCAGGGGTCCCCAAACTATGGTGAGTTGTATAATTATTTCATTATATATTACAATGTAATAATAATAGAAATAAAGTATATAATAAATGTAATGTACTTGAAGCATCCCAAAACCACACCACCTCTCTAGGCCATGGAAAAATTGTCTCCAATGAAAATGGTCCCTAGTGCCAAAAAGATTGGGGAATGCTGCTCTATAACATCTGTGTCAGCACCTTATACACAAAACAATAGCTCTCTCCATCAGAGCTCAAGAAATAGAATTCCTTCTCCATTTCCAAGTTTTTACTGGCAGCATTCCCTTATACTTATAAAAACTTACAAGTAAAATGAAATCTATACCAGTTCCTCACCTATCTCCAATTTTTTTCTTAATTTTTGGAATGTGAATACAAGAAAGTTAATAAATGAAAGCACAGATCTTTTAAATGTAAGAATATCTATTCCGGACTCATTTGCATTCATAAATATTAGATTTTATTTGGGGCCATTAAACACATAATTGGATTATAAGACAGTCAATTGGAATTCAGAACACAGTCCCCCCTCAAGAGGGAAAATTGTGGTTAGCTTCTTATAGTTTAAAATAAGATTGCTTCAAATAATAGCAGTTAAATACTTGTGTCAGGGAAAAAGCAGACTAATTTAAAAGAATGAAGCAAATGCATGATTTTTTGCAGAGATTTTAAGGGGATCTTCAAGACCCTTTTCAAGGGCTTAAAGGGTTAAAGACAATATTTCTAACTTTAGAAATCTAAAAGCTCCATTGTCCTTGTTATGGGCTTATCATTATAATTACCCTTCTATCAGCCATAGTATAATTACAATTGAAACAATAAAAAAGGGAAAAAGGAGAACACTGGAAAATTGAAAGTGGGGAAGGAAATACTGGCATCAAAGAGGACATACGAAATGGTAGAACTTGGGTTTAAGCAATGACTGAAAGGAGAAATGTGAGAAAAAACATTAGGATGTTTCAGAGAAGTTGTCAGAAATTGAGGCAGAAAGTTTCCCATATCTGCCACAAGATGGCGCTAACAACCAAAGACAGCTTGGTAACTGCTCAACTAAGAGGAGGGTTAAAATAGGTCCCAGAGTAGACACGAAATAGTCTTTCAAATGTAGAAGGTAATGTATCCCAAATTCACAGATGTTTGTCCCTGAAAATATTTCCCTGGCCAACAGTGAAATGGACAAAAGGACAGTTTAGTTTTCCTAAAGCTAAATTTATACCATTAAGAAGACTGTCTTCTACTCTAAGATTATTTTATAGTATTAACATGCCCTTTAAATTTTTTAATTATATTACAAATATTGTTTTGTCCTAAAGTGCAATTACTAGATGAGCCAATTTGGGGCCTGTCTGTCCACAGATCTACTCTTTGAGAGCTCTTTATCTCAGGAGAGCTGCTCACTGCCAGACATCATTTCTCAGGCTCTTAGATCAGCTGGCTTATCTCTGGGTTCAGTCTATGAGAGGCATTGGTGGAAAAATGGCAGGTGGGAAGAAGGAAGGAGCCAGGATTTTCACCTCCTACTTTTCTACTTCAGACAGTGTTCCCAAAAATGGCTGCAATTCTTCTATGGCTCCAGCTTCCACTTCCCCCTACCAGGAGGTCCCAACCTCCTCATATAAACCCTGGCCCCTAAACACCCCTACCCCTACCCCTAGTGGATGTATTATTTTCCTTCTGCTGTTAATCTTTAGGTTGCCTTACAATTCTATCTTGCCATCTAAGCTCCTCCATCACCTGCATAACCACCCCCTGCACTGAATTCCTGTCTTAAAAACTTAATGAGTGGCTTCTCTTTTCCTGGGTGGAACTGGACCGGTATCTTAGGCTACATGCATCAGAATCACCTGGAGAGCTTATTAAAACCCAGATGTTCGTCCCCATCTCTAGAGCTTCCCAGTCAGTGTATCTGTGGTGGAGCCCAAGAATGTGTGTTTCTAACAAATTCCCAGGTGATGATGATGCTAATGAACTAGAGATCATATTTTGAAAAATACCATGAAAGATAAAACAAAGAATTGGCCATTTTATGTTAGTATGTTGGTCTGTTTCCCCTACTTTTTTTTACTGGATAGTAAAGTCAAAAAAACATTTTGAAACTCAAGAAAACCCCACTCTTCAGTCTTCATACAAAAAATTAAACCTTTATAAAGACAGCTTCCTTATATTACTATAGAAACCAATTATGTTTTAAGGACTGAGTTTTAAAAGTAAATATAATTTTAGCATTCACTATATATTTTAACTAGAAATAAAACCCACTGAACTTTTATGAAAATAAGATGAATTTAAACTCTTTAATATTACTGGAAATAACTCAGCTAATGAAGTCTCAAACCTTCAGTCTTCTACCTTACACATTTACGATGAAAAATAGTCTCAAATAATTTGAAAGGCAATTAAAAAACAGTGTCTTGGGTGTTTAGATTTATATTGCCAAAAAGTTAAAATCAAGCCAGGCATGGTGGTGCACACCTGCAGTCTCAGCTACTCAGGAGACTGAGGCAGGAGGATCACTTGAGCCCAGGAGTTTGAAGGCAGCCTTAGCAACATAGCAAAATGTGGTGTACGGGTTACACTTCCAGCACATCTCAATTCTGGCCTGCCACATTTCAAATGCTCAAAAGTCACATGTGGCTACCACATCAAACAGCAAAACTATATATGAATAGAAATTTGCCAGTCTCTTTAATGAATGTATTAATACCTAGCATAGTGGTAGCATCTTACTATGCTTTATTCACAAATTGTGAATTATATTATTTAAAGAATTTAAAGCTTTAAATATTTGTACTGTTCTCAGACTAAGCTGCAAAAATAAGTTCACATTTTGGCTTCTGCCACCTAATATTGTATTTTTTTTTAAAAAGCCTCTCAAGAGAATCGTACTGTAAACAAATAAGCTATCATCACTGCTATTTTACTTGTGTCCCAAAGCCAGGAGGTATCTCAACTTGACTTTCTCTAGCCTAGGGGAAAACTTAGCAGCCACTATAGACTTCCACTGGTCCCTAGACTAAGGGATCCTCATCTTCTGGGATTGTGAACTGGGACCTAATCATAAATACAAACCTAAATCCCCAAGCTGAAGTATCTGGTGCTTTCACAGGGGAAACTGATATAACCTGATCACTTTACATAATTCAATAGCAGCACAGTCAACTCACTTAATGGGGCTTATAAAATTCTGATAAATAAATATTAGTCACATTTTAATTGGATTAAAATATTCTTTTAATGCTGAATTAAAAGTAGAAAGGACAAATCAACTTAAAGTACTACCTGTGATTCTTCATAATCTATAAAACGAGACAAGACAGGCTATAAAATTAAAAATCTAAGTGGATTCCAAAAGAGTTTTTACTTTCAATAGAAAACCAAAGTACAGCATGTATTACCTTAATTAACACAAGTGATGATCAAAATGGAGTCTAAGAATGTGGTATATGACAAGTCACTGAATACAAACTATTAATATAAATCATAAGCATGGTGCTCTAAGAAACTCCCTAAACTGTCCTTAATATTTGAAATCCAGAGTATGATACTGGCTTACTCTAGAATCCAGTGGTATATAAATTTAAATTAGGCCCTAAAGAAATGCAGGGGGCTTAAAATGGTACTTCTAATACCAAACAACCTCCGAGCCCTTCAAAAATAATGGACTGTTTGTTCACTTATCAGAAAGTGTATTTTCTTTTACACATAAAACTCTTGCCATAAGCATAAATGCACCTGTGTCTATGTGCAACAGTAGTGAGTTAATTACATACCTTTGGGGCTTAAATACATCTGGTGTCACATCACACCTTTGCCATACAGTTATTTCATTTTGAACCATTCACTCTGGAGAGTAATTACTCATCCCATAATTTGGTCATAAAATGCAGAGCTTACTCAGTATTTCAGCAATTGTATAGCATAGGTGGATTTTTATATGGTACTTTTATAAATCAGATAATCAAAACATATACCTTAATGAGTTAAAGTGCTAAAATTATGACAAGTTATATAGACTTCCTAAGCTTTTAACTTAGCAGTCTACATAGAAAGCTGCAAATGCTGCAGACAGACCCAGCTTTGGAATACAAGTTGAACTTGTAAGTTTACTCATTTGAGGAGGGGTATGGTGGCAGCACGAATGTGGTCACAAGGCACAAAAGCACCCAAAAGACCCAAGATATTGCCTGGAAAGACACATCTAATATTTCCTCACCTGCAAACAGAAAAGTTTCCTAAAAACAAATGTGGGAAAGAAAAATTTAAGGCTTGCTCTAAGAGTTAGACAGGTCTTCAGGCTATAATTTGGTAGAAAGACAATGTCCACAGCACTTTAGCAATCTGCCGAATCTCTCCATCAATCAGGCTGCTAACACGATCCATGAGCACTCAAAGCTGTCTTCCAGTAACAGAGCTGTGCGCTTCCACTACCTCACGCAGGTTCTACTATACTAAACTTCTTTTTGCAGTATCTTCCTACATACATTGCTCCCAAGTCTTCCACAAAATTCAAGGAATCAATGAAAGAGATAACAGTAATTGTTCCAAGCCAAACTATCAATGTCACTAAATGCTGTAATTGAAACTATTTTTTTAAAGGTCCAGCAAAGAAAAAATCCTCAATTGAGTGTATTATCAGCTCCAAAAAGCAGGATGGTACTACATCACCGATGAGTCATATATCCATTTCTACTATCGAGGAGAATAAAATAAAACAGCGCATGCAGAAGTAGAGGAACACTGTTCAAAGGTCAGGGAGCTGAATTTCAGTGGTGTCACAGACCAAGGAGTTCTCTGAGTAAGGTTTTCCTTATGCACCTACGAGAAGACAAGTTGCCTCTAGCGACGCTTGTTAAAGAAGGTGGTATGATGAAAAGATCCCACTTGAGAGATGAGAGGCCTGGGTGACAAGGTCTACCACAGACTGGCGGGGTGTTCCTGGACAACTGACTTACTTAGCATCTCATGTCTATTTCCTCAGCCATGGAATGGGGAGAAGTCCTTCTCAAATTTGTTACCAGGACTAGAGGCACAGAACTGGTACTGAAAACCTGGTAGATACTATGAGCTGTAACTATATAAAATAGTAAATGAATACAAGTTTCAAATTAGAGCTGACCCCAATCCTCAACCCAAACAAGATACTGAAAAAACTTTGTTTTTCCAAGGCCACTTTAATGGGATACAAATGTTTATGTGGCAGATACTTGACAGAAATTTTTTACATGCATCATTCTAGCCTACTAACTTTACAGTTTGATTAACTTGAGGAAGAAAAGACTAAAATGACAAAAAAAAGATTGAAAAAGAAAAGCTCAAGCAAAGGCAAGAATGCACAGAATAACTGACAGGAAAAAAATGTTCACATGGCTTTGCTATGGTCCACTGTGACCCTGCACATGAGCTCTGTCCAAAGCCAGTGCATGCCCTCCATGACTAAACACAGCTGCTCGACCCAGAGAACTGACGAAAAGAGGAAAGAGAACTGACCTATGCATGTGGGCAAAAGAGAGTCTCCTGCTCTAACTACACACCTGTCATCCTCTTGCAACCTTTGGCTGTAAACATAGAGCTGGTTTTTCCCAGTAACATGTGCCAAACTGAATTTCTCAGTCCATGTCATACAAACCCACATCCCAAGAGAAATGACCTTATAGGGTACTTACTGTAAACAAAATAGCACAGAGTTTCTCAAACTCTTCTAAGAAAAGTCCAACTACAGAGGTGAATGCAAGCATACCTTTGGGGAATCTGGGAGTGGCCCAAGGTGGCTGCAAACATAAAACAAGGCTGTATTTTTCAAACTGGCAAATTCTTTCTGTGATACATGTGGGGCAGGAGATACATGGAACCACTTAAAACAGGCAACGTCTCCTCCTGTAGAGCATGAAAATATTCCCAAAGTAAAACACCAATTCCTTCATCCATTTATTCAATAGACTTTTATTGACAACTATATGCAAATGGTTGTACTGGGGGCCATGGATACAAACACATGTACATGTACATATATACACATATATATACTACAGTTTCTGCCCTCCTGGAGCTTACAGTCTAATGGAGAATACAATTTTAAAAAAAAAATCACACAGGAAATTATAATTAGGGTTACAAAGGAGAGAATTTTATGCCAGGGTATTTCTCTGAGCCAAGATGACAATTAGGGAACGAACCAGGCATAGAAGAGCATTCCAGGCAGAAAAAAGAACATGGGCAAAGGAAGCTGGCCAGCCAGCTAGGACGCAGCTGCAGGGCAAGGGAGAACACTGCAGGAGGCAGATGAGGGTCAGGGCCGGACCACGCTGGGCCTCCTACACTCATGAATGACTTTAGTTCTCTGAGCAATGAGAAGCCACCAAAGGACGGCACAGGGTGGGTACAGACAACATCATCCTGGCTGCAATATAGATTCTAAGAGCTGATACCTGCCTGTCTAAAGTTTACAAGCTGATCAACACTCTTATGCATACATGAAGTCCATTCTTACACACAGATGTGTGTATACACATAAAGAACATATAAGATTTTTTTTTAAATACCTCTATAGTATAAATTAGAAGTACAGAAAGGCCATTAACAGGTCAGAAAAGGGAAAACTGCATGATGTGGTATCTAATCCAGTCTAAACTTCACTAGAGACATTAAACTTTGGATAAATAGAAAAAAAATGTGGAGCAGGTAGTCCAGGTCATATCACCACAGCTTTCCAAGGCAAGGACTTATGAAAACACGCAAAAAATGAAATGAAAATGAAAAAATATACAAAGAAGATTTCAGTTCATAGGTAAGCTCTTAAAAATTTCACTTGAAACCATTGTTTTGAATACTTTATTTTTAAATCTTCAAATCAGAGGGGAAAAGTTATTCAATTATTTTCATTTACTGATGCAAGTCTCCAAAAGAAGGGGATGTAGATCTCAGTGCAATCATATGATTTAAGGAATTCAGAAACATAAATCTGAAACTGAAAGTTTTATATATCTTCTTCCATCCTCCACTTGCCATGGTACAAATTCAGGGAAGCCTAGAAACTAAACTCCAAGACACTAGGTTAATCCACAAACTGTCCATTCTATTCATGAATACCACAGAATTAATTTTAGCCATTTCCTTTTCCATTTTCAGAAGAATTGTAGAATTCTAAGTAAAGAAAAAATTTATCCATCACTGGGGTCATAAGGGAGACATTAAGACACAAGGCATGGCATACCTTGTTGAGTAATATATATTCTGTTTAGTTACGCTAGATCAGGCAACAATTATAATCATAATAAACTATTAACACAAATAAATCTGTGGAGAGTGAAATTAGTGTTTTAATGGTAATGAGACAGATTTTTTTAAAACAATGTTTCCCTTCTCTAATTACAAAATCAATGTATGATGATTGCAGGGTTTTTGGAAAATAAAAAAGACTAGAAGAAAATAGTAATAAATGGAGGAAATTAGGTAAAACTAGAAGACTGCATAACAATAACATACTTTCCCTTTGTATAACTATTTCAAATTCAAATACTTTCATGTATTCCCATGTGGGCCTCTTAGTAGCCTCATGGTAGAGGTAATTATTCCCATTTTATAGGGACTCTAAGTTCAGAGGCAATATGTAACCTGTCTAGGGACAAACAAGTACTAAGGCAAGACCCAGCAAAGAGGACTCTACTCTCCTGATGGCTCAAGCACTTTCTCCAAGCTCATGACCATGTGACCCGTTTACATAAGTAGCTAACTAACTGCAAGTACCTAAAATGAGCAGTACTTGTGAACATCAATCTAAGAAAATGTGGAAACAGAATTGTATTATTAATACAAACACAGGCTAAAACAACTTCAAATGAGAATATCAAAATTTTACGTATCTTTAAATTGTCAAAAAGGGGAGTGGGGCAGAATACATCAAACCCAAAGAGACTGAGAATCTCTTAACTGCTTCTTTTTGGTCTGAATAAGAACCCAAATAGAAATCATGTATTTCCTATTTGAAAGAGAGAGAGGGGAGACCACTCATAAAGAGCAGAGATAAAGCAAAGGTCTCCTTTCAGTTCCAAACTCCTGCCTCTCTTCCTCTCTCCCTATACACACAAGCACACACATAGCATAATTTTAAACTGATTTATTTCTTGCTCCCTTCTAGGAAACAAGATATATGGCTAGGGTAAATACAGACTTTATCATCCAAACTGGAACACTTCTCGGAGTGAAAGAGGTGACTGTGTCTAGGGGAAGAGGCATAAACCAAGACTGACTGGGCATATAAGGAACTAGTGGTCACCGAATATCTGGATAATCCATCTCTCTCAGGAGCCAAGCATTGGGAATACACCTCCACTGTTAAATTATTAAGAATACTGCTTGAGTATACCCCATTTTATGCAAAACTAAAACTCAAGCAAATTCTACCTCAAGGGAAAGTCATCACCATGTTGTAAACCAGTTTAATAACCCATTCCTTTTAATTAACCAATGTCCTTTCACAGTGTTTAAAATCTTGTGGGACGTTTCAAAGTTACATGTGTTTTCACAAGGCATCTGGGGAGAAAAGTCTTAAAAAACTAAATTTAGTTTTACCAATTTGTTTAAAAAGTGAAATATCAAATAGAAGGAAAAAGCAATCTCTTAATCCCACAAAGGCATTTATAATTCAAAGTTATTTTCCTGAGCAACCAAAAGTACTGTTCTACACAGGAATACCCAAATTATTTCAGGAATCATCTAATAAATAAATTGCTTTCATAATAGCTTTTGGGCTGATGTTACTGTTAACAAGTTCATAAACTTGAAGAAAAAGTCACCTCAAATGAGAAAAAGAAAGAAACCTTACACAGTATAGAAATACACTTATGATAAAGCCTAAAACCAAGCTACTTATCCAGTGGTCTTATTCCTATTCACCTTCTTAAAGGCTAAGTCACAGCAATTCAGATTCAGAAAACTGAACAAAAATTAAAAATTGGAACTTTTTTCAACTAAGAGAATTTCATACAGACATCCACAGGACTGGGCTATCATCTAAGACTATCATTCATTCATGTGATATTTCAATGTCTACTATGCATACAATATACTAGCACTATTAATATAGTAGTTGGCTGTTTCGGATTTAAAATTTGCCAGTAAGGCCAGGGGCAGTGGCTCACACCTATCATCCTAGCACTCTGGGAGGCCAAAGCGGGCGGAACGCTCAAGGTCAGGAGTTCTAGACCAGTCTGAGCAACAGCGAGACCCCGTCTCTACTAAAAATAGAAAAAAATTAATTGGCCAACTAAAAATATATATATAAAAAATTAGCCGGGCATGGTGGTGCATGCCTATAGTCCCAGCAACTCAGGAGGCTGAGGCAGGAGGATTGCTTGAGCCCAGGAGTTTGAGGTTGCTGTGAGCTAGGCTGACGCCATGGCACTCTAGCCCGGGCAACAGAGTGAGACTCTGTCTCAAAAAAAAAAAAAAATTTGCCAGTATTTTTTTTCCCAACTAGCAAATTCATCTTTCACTCCAAAAAGGAACTTTATTATTTTAAATGCTCTGTAATTCTCACCCTCCCCACCAAAAAAGACTAGAAATATCTGCTAAACAATGGGAAATTCAAAACGATGACTCTATAACAGTATATGACAGAATATATTTATACATTTATTTGTTAACACTTCATATTTTGAGTCAATTTGATTAGCCAACTGATGCTCCCTCTATCAAAGATGCTTAGAAATCTGCAATTCTACAAAGGATTTGTTTTGATATTCTGGATTTCTTGGAAGAAACAGTCCCTTATTTCCTTCAATTTTTACATTCTACAGTTGTATTCTCAAATTTGAAAATAACCATGAGTCAGGCCACAGTCAGTCTCTACAACAATCCCATAAAGAACTTCAGAAGGTCTACCTGCTTTCACTGGAGGGAAAGACACTGCCCCTCAATCTAACAATAAAATCAGATTATCTAAATCCATCTGGTCTACTATAAATGATTTTTTTAAAATGGTATGAATCTAAGACATAGAATCTTCCAGATTTAATAAATAAGGCTTCCTGAGTCAGGTTCAAAGCTCAATCCTAAGAAAAGGCAAATCAAAAAGGAGGAGAAAATTAATTGTTCCACAATTGTAAAGGACAAAAATGGAAAACAGCAACTTAAGAAGTAAATTTTTAAAACTAGCCACTTAGAAATGTGATAGTCAATACATCCCTAAAATGACCAAAGATAGACTGTCATACACTGAATTTTTCAGATTATATTCTGAATTGTAATGTCTCCTATCTTTAAAATATAAAGGGAGAAAAGAAGTAAGAAACAAGATTTTATGCAACATTAAATAAGCAGTCCAATGAACTATAAACTCCTAAAGGTCGGAGGAGAGATCTCTCTGCATTTGAACATGGCTACTTAAATTTTTTGTGCTTTTCTTAACTTAACCCACCACCACCAAAACCCCAACACACACACACACACATACACACACACACATACACACACAGTTTTAAAAAGACAAACCACAATCTTATGTGTCAAAAAACAAATTTCATTGAAAAGCTAAAGAACTAAGTTTCATGATTTATCAAAATCAAAAAATAAGCCGCTGCTAAGCTATGAGCTACTAAAACAAATTACTAATTACATTTTGAATAAACTCATCGTCGTCACTAGCTCTTATATCACAAATTGTTTTCTAACACATCTAAAATTATTTAAAAGTATGAAAATAAAATTTTTAATAAAAATAAAGAGAAAAATCTTCAGTAAATCTTAAATCTATAGAAACAAGAATTTTTTATTGCTTCTTGGCCTTTTGGCTAAGATCAAGTGCAAAAACAAGAATTCTTTTTAAAAATCCATCTAGTTTAAAATAAAAATGTTTTGCTACAAATTGTTAAAATGACTAGAGTTTAAGTTTTTCCCCCCACTATACCATTCCTTATTGAAAGCAAAATGCAATATCATTCAGGCCTTTGGAATTTCCTGCTATTTATGAAACAGCTTAAACCTTTTTAATAAGTTGGTAAGAGAGATCCATGAAAAAACTACAAAGAAACTGCTCTGCCAAGTTCCAATAAGGAATGTCATTTGAGCATTTTGCTTGTAACAGCACTAGTCAAACTACCTACTGGGCTTTGGTTTTAATCAAAGCTGGTTAAACTAGAGCTGACATTACATATATAACTCACCTAAATATAAATTACATTAAGGGTCCATAAGATAGTCACTTAACCTACTACCATCCAGTAGATTACAATGTTCTATGGATCATATTAAATTATGCATATACACATATCTATAGAGATACTTAGATCAAACAACAATCTATCTCTCCAAGCCACTTCTGAAATATCTATCATAACCTCCAACTGTAGAAAGACACTATATGGTATACTTACTATACTATGGTATAGTTCAATGTACTTGATACTCTATCCCTGAAATAGTCTAGTTATATTTCCTAATAATTTTTTTGTTTTCACCCTAAGTAAAAGAAATGAAATATTATTGGATCAACATCAGCAAACTGCTCAACTTGCTCTTATTCAAAATGTTTTAAGATGTAAAAATGTAAGTATACTCAAAAACACCACCTTCTGTAGGCTATTAGACCAGCGATCCGCCTTTCACTAAATCTCTCAACTTAAGCTCTCTTATTTTCACAAAAGTGAATCCAGCAGATTTCATCCAATAATTACCTTAAAGACAAAGTGAAGAAGAAATCAGTTTGATTCCATTCCTAGTTATTTTGGCCAATTATTCTGTGCTACCCTTAAGAAGGGTGACAGACCAATGCACTAGCTAAATGTTATCTGGCCATCCAGTAGATCTAAGTCCATTACACCAGCCATCCCCAACATTTTTGGCACCAGGGACAGACCAGTTTCAAGGAAGACAATTTTTCCATGGACCAACGGGCTGGTGGTTTGGGGATGATTCAAGCACATTACATTTATTGTGCAGTCAAACCTCTCTGCTAATGATAATCTGTTTTTGCAGCCGCTCCCCAGCACTAGCATCACTGCCTCAGCTCCACCTCATATCATCAAGCATTAGATTCTCATAAGGAGCATTGCAACCTAGATCAGTAGGACTGCGCTCCTGTGAGAATTTAATGCTGCTGATCTGACAGGAGGCATAGCTTATGCTGAATGCAAGCAATGGGGAACGGCTGTAAATACAGAAGCAACTTTGGTTGCTCACCTCCTGCTGTGCGGCTGGTTCCTAACAGGCCTTAGACCATAGATTGGTACTGGTCCACAGCCCCCAGGGAGGTGGGGACTCCAGCATGACATCACTACTCATTGAATAAGTGAATAATCACCACTGCTTCTATTCGTATTCAAGGTAATCCACAGTACACTATAAATCATCCCCTAACATACCCTCAGCTTTTCTATATACCGTTATAGAAAGAGCATAAATATTATTTCTCTTACCAAAGTCCCTTCCAAAGACACAACTTCACACTGTGTCATTTTTACTGCATTCCAAAATTATTCAAGAACAAATATATATTTCATTTTGAGGGATACAAATAATCAAGTAAGTTCTTAAATTTACACATGCATCCAAAAGTTTAAACTCAATTTGCAAATACAATCTGCATAATATTGGCTCTAGAGCATGCAGAATCAGACTCAGATACTGGTGTTTCAACCAAAACCTAGCTGTTCCCTACAATAGTTGAGTTTTTAAAAACGTATTACTAGAACATTAACCAAATCTAAACACACATAAATGTGTTAGCAAAGAGAACACTGACAACTGTAGAAAAAACAGTATGTGTTTTTTAAAATGTCTGATGGCACCTATAATTATATAAACCAATTCACACTCCACCAATTTCAACAGCAATGGCAATTTGAAAGATGCCTGAGGCATAGTAAATAAATCAGGCAAATTTCACACCTCTTGGTGCCACAACAAAACCAAAAGTATTGAGATGGATATATGTCTGACCTGATAGGGCAATTCTTAAGTCTTTCTCCTGTCTGAAATAAACTACATGTTTCTAGAGTTATCATTTTATGATGACTACTATTAATGATCAATCTTTTCTAAAAGACATGCACATCCTATTTCAAAAAAGTATAGGTAAAAAGAGTCCCATAGCACAGAGTATGTCTGAAATTTAGTTCAGTTTGATAACTGAAAAGTTAAGTTTTTGACATTTGCCAGCAGTCCCACAATATCCTGGCCCTGTGCCATCATGGCCTGGTGCCAGCCTGATGTAGGGCCAGGCTAAAAATAGCAGCTAAGCAGCAGCTGGAACACATAGGGCCTTCTGACCTCAGCTTTATTTCCCTATATCAAGGGGGGTCAGAGGAAGGTGGAGACAACTGCAGGGAATGAAGGAAATGGAATATACTCTCAGGAGGTATTTTTACCTCTTCAAATTTGTCTTTTTTTCTACACCCTCGTACTCCTCACTTCTCCTTCCCCATTCCCAAAGAAAGAAAAGGAGAGAGGAAGAGAGGAAAGGCAGTGAGAGAAGGAAGGGAAGAAAGGAAAGGAAGAAAGAAAGAAACTGGAGCTCTGAGGTAGGTTGGGTTCAGAGCCTTCCCCATCTCCTGTCCCCAAGTCTCCCTTGACTCTACACAAAGCAGCCATTGGTCATTTCAGTCCTCAGCTTTACCACTGTCTACAGAAAGTATAAACCACAATCTTGAAAAGACTGGCCAGGTTAGTTGAAGGTCTGGCAGACAAAAATTACACAAGTGATATTTGGAAGAAGTAGGGAGAGCTGTGAGATGGCATCAAGAATATAAAATCCTAAGTGCTAAGGAAACTTGAAGAACACTAAAAAACCAAGTCCTAAAGGAATATGGCTAACATATTGAAAAGTTTGCTCACATACAACCATGAGATTATACATTTCTGGTATTTGAGTTTTAGGATCTTATTTTATGACAAGTATTTATAAAAATCATGACTGCCTCCTTCATAGAAATGAGTTACTAGAAAGAGGCAGTAGCAGGAGTAAAGTTTCAACATGACCAAATATAGTGCTGCCTTCATCCTCTGCAGGCCTTTACCAAGAAAGACCAACAGCAACACTAGAAGAGGCTCCAGGTATGCCCTTTACACCTAAATTATAGAATACCTATACAATACTTCATTCATAAAAATGCTGATCACTGCCAGCAAACATTTAACAGGTACAACTTGGCACATACAAAATTCAAAATTATACTGATGTAATTAAATAACAGAATTTAAAACTTGCTTCTGTGGACTCATTCTACATGCTGTCTTCTTACACATATTTTCTATATAATATCTTCCAACATTAGAGATTTGACACCAATTAACAACGAAAAAATGTTTTAAGTAAACAGTGAAATAAGGTAGCTAGTCACCTGAATTTTAAGTACATTAATTCACTAAATGAGCTTTATCTGATCAGCTTATTTGGTTAGAAACAGTTTAAATGTACTGACAGGTTCTACTGCATCCTTCCAGTTAACACCAGGGTTCAGCAATTGCACAGATAAAATTATCTCTTTCAAAGAATGTCAAATCTCTTCACCAGCAACAAGAAATAATAATACAATTTTTAACTGTAACATTTAAAAAGGGCCTTAACATGACATATATAATTTCTTAAATATGCTTCAAGAACATACCTTTGCTGCATATATACGATCAGATCTAACCTACAAGTTATTTCTCTTTCAAAACATAATTATCTTGCAGTACGCGACCAAAATCACCCAACACAATCATCCTTCAAAGCTGAAATTCACTCATAAAAGACATTTTTAAAATGTAGTGTTTTTAAAGTAAAATTTTAAAAGACATATTTAAAAATCAGAGCTATGATTACAATTTAAAATTTAGTCCAATGTGAAAGTCACTCTATAAACCTAAAGATAAACCTTCCTGAATAGATAATGATGATGGATCGGGGGCAGTATTGCTTAGAGAATAAGAGCACCAGCCAAAGAAGCTGAGTCTGGCTGTTATTTACCAGCCTGTGTGACCTTGGGCAAAAGTTCTCTGTACTTTTTTTCCTGTGTTTCAGTTTCCTCATCTGTAAAATAAGAATAATAATGCTTACCCCTTCCTAGGGCTACTGTTAAAAAAATATAAAGTGGGTAGAGAGAGCAGTATATGGCACATGAGTAGAGGCTATGAAAATGCTGGCTCTTGTTATTAATATTACTATTATTAAACACAGTAGTAGTATTAAGAGTCTCACCATAAATTATAACCAGGTGGTTTAGTGAAGAACTGCTCCAAATCACACAAAAATATCTTTAAAGGTTAGAAAGGGTAGTACAGTTTGGAGGCCACATCAATTACACGAAAGAAGTGTGTACATGTATAGGTATATCCCAAAAGGTTATGTAAATACTACCGGCAAAAAAGGAAGAGGCACATTAACAAAAACAGTGAATTACATACAAAAACAGATCAAATACAGATAATACTGGACAAGTTTTCACATACACACTAAATTCTGAGCAAACTTCTGTTATTCTGCATAAGTACTTTAAACTTTCAGTAAATTCTTTATTATATTAGTGTATGTGTACAATCACGTACAGTGAATACTCACTTAGAAACATGTAATGAAAACAATTTTACTATAGGCTAATTGATATAAATAAGAGTTAAGTTCCTATAGCCTATTTCTGGTTACAAAATCATGACCAAATTTCTAAATAAAGGCCCAAAACACTTCTAATATTAAACATTGAAATAAATGTGAGCTATACATACACTTAAGAAAGATTAATAAAAACAAGTAATTATTATTCACCCAATTATTCCAGCTCAAGGCCGTGAGTGGCCAGAGCCTATCCCCACAGCCCAGGGCACAGAGCGGGCACGAACCCTGGTCAGAACGCCAGCCCATCACAAGGCGCACACACAACCCCACACTCACTCAGACTGAGACAATGCAGACCACCAATTCATCTAACAGGCGCATCTTTGGGATGTGGGAGGAAACCAGAGTACCCAGAGAAAACCCATATGGACACACGGAGAACATGCAAACTCCACATAGACAGGGGTCCCCCTGATCAGGAATCAATATTTTTTTTCTCTTCAACATTATAACGAAACAACACTATTCAGGACCTCCTGTATATTCACACAGCTGTAATACAGTTTTGTACAGTTAGCAATCATAAGTAATTTTTCCTGAACTTTCATCTCATAACATTACTGCAATTTCCAAATACCTACAAATGTTTTACACTAGCAAGTATTTGTTATGCTAGTACCATTGCTGAACTGAAGCCATTAGAATTTAGCCTGAAACTAAAATGCTATCTAGAAATACTTTCATAACATTCAATAAAATGTTAGCCAAATAACCTCTCCAACAGTCTAATTTACATTCAAGAATATGCTTGTTCTGATTTCTTAGACTACCAAACATCCCCAGCAAACTAAGAGACAGCCTAAACGGTGGAAAAATAGATTCAACACTGAGCTTTGCCATTACTATGCCACTCTAGACAATTTACTCAACGTGTTTGGGCCTCCATTTTCTCATCAGCAAAATGGGAAAAGCTGGAATTAATGTTCTTTTCGTCTCTAAAATCTCTATAGTTCTACAAGTATATAACACCTATGATGCGACAGTTATTTTCAAAAACAGTTTCTCATCTTTCAGCATATTTTAAGAAGAAAGGGAACAGTGCATCCGTACACAGAGGTCACTGAAATATGCTTCGGGTAATGATATTCAAATTATACCTGGTTTAATATTCTCTTTTTCTGCTCACTTATGAACATATTATATATATAAATAAGCTGACACAAAACTAGTTACCACTTAAGAATTCTACAGATATAAAATATTTAGCATACCCTTAGCAACCGTTTATTTAACTTCAGCTGAAAGTCAATCTTTCAGTAAACTGAAAGTTCAAAATGATAAGCAATTCTGCACTGCATTCTCTCTAAAGCTTGCTTTAACTACCTTTTCTAGTGGAAAAAATTTAAAGAAGCATCGTATTTTTAAAGAACTAAAAACCATGTATTAAAGCATATTCTTAGAGAAACACGGCATTGAAAACAAAAACTAAAGACACCCAGGTTTTTTAAACAAATATAAATCTAACCAACACATTTTATTTTTGAGAATCTGGGTAGGGACTTAAAAACAAAAGACTTTTTTCATGAGACAAAACTAGGTAACACTTTTCCCCTACATTATCATTTAATATTGATGTCTCAGAAGGAGATGCATTTTAAAAAGGAGGTAACAGTTTGTTTTCAAATTTACAGTTATCTTCAAACATTTACATGTCAAAAAATTAATACACTAAGAAAACTAAATTAGACTTTTTGTTGTGAAAAAGCACCATTTTTAAATTACACCATGGTAATCTGAAGGGTAACTAAAAATGGTTTTGTGGGCTTCATGTAGTTTATCGCCTTTTAAAAAATACCAATAATCTGCTTTCATTTCTAGGATGTTTGTGCTCTTAAATACAATAGTGTAAGTCAACAGCAATTTGAGTTTAATGACTGCCCCTACAAAAATTTCTAACACTAAATGAGTTTGTTTTACCATATGTACACGTATGCTTCTTAAAATAAAGGCACCAAATTCGTTTTGCCTCACTTAAGAAAATTGACACTCTAACACAAAAATATAAAGCATGTACACACGTGGAAACAGTACAGACCCAATCTTGTGATTTTTTTCAAGGGACAGCTCTCTTAAAAGAAAGCATGTCATTCCTCCACTGCCATACTGTTCCCTGAACATGTTATTAGCTAAAATTACACATTCTTAATTAAACCCTTAATGTAAGTGTGAGCAGAAGAGAGATGCTGGCTTTCATCTTTCCATATGAAACATTTAGAGTTAGAATTGAGATAGCAACTGATTACCCATTGTGAAAAGAGGCCGAGGATAAACATCTTAAAAATTAGCGAGGACAAGGAAGTACTTAAGACCAATAATGACTTGAGCCAGGCGTAGTGGCTCACACCTATAATCCCAGGACTTTGGGAGGCCAAAGTGGGCAGATCACTTGAGGCCCGGAGTTCCAAACCAGCCGGGGCAACATAGCAAGATCCCATCCCTACAACAAAAAAAAAATTAGCCAGGCATGGTGGTACATACCTGTAGTCCCAGCTACTTGGGTGATCAATGGGAGGATCACTTGAGCCCAAGGCTGCAGTGAGGTATGATTGTATCACTGTACTCCAGCCTGGGCAACAGAGCAAGACCCTACTTCTAAAATAAAATTAAAATAAAAAATAATAATGACTTGAATTATTCAATCAATTGCAATAATTCTTCCATAAAGGACACACTCCACAGGCATCCACAGGATTATGAAATGTCACATCTGCAAAATGAATGAAATTCAATGCAGAGTGGGAAAAAAACAATGGGGATGGCCTTTTAATCCAAGGGTATACTCATAATACAACCGTGTAGTGAGAAATTAGAGACTAAAGAAAGAGTAGAGATGTTTGCTTAATCTAAGTCAGCAATTCCACCTTCCATTGTTATTATAATCTTTGGACTACAAAAAAATATTTTGTCTCCTGAACACTTTAAATTTCCTCACTAGATCATTACCAATGATCAGAGAACCAAGTAACAACAAATTCCAAGTACTCCTCACCTAAAACTGAAAATTTAACTTTACTCAGAACAATGCTGAGGACATCTGAGATACTGAAATACTTTCAAAAATAAATTATAAACAAATCAAACATCTCAACTCACACAAAAGAATTAAAAAATACATATGTGGCTGGTTTCAAATTTTTTTGTGTGTATTTTCATCAATCAAAAGGCAGAAAAAGTGTAAGATTTTATACACCATTTTTCTATATTACTTTAACCTTGAAAATGCATTCAATGAAATGAATGCACCATCAATAAACAGGAATCCAATGAAAGTGCATTTAGAATCACATCTTCACAGAGTAATCTCTGGACTGTAAAGAAAAATCAAAATACTCAAAAGAATAAATTATCTGATTGAAATTTATATTCATCTTAATTCTAATAATGATACCCTTTTACTGCCTTGCCACCCCCTAAAAAACACAAAATTTTAAGTTATGAATCTGAAAAGAGTGTAAGACTATATTTACCAAAGTGTTAATAGAATTCCAGGCAATATTCTTTTCTCCCAAGAATAGCAAAAAAAGAGAAAGACAACTTTTAAAACTTATCTCCTTCCTTCAGAAAGGACATGCCTGCTCACCCACTCAAGCACATACAAACACATACATGCAAACACAACAAAACAAAAAACATAAATTAAAAACTCAAGGATAATTTTTTTAAGTTTCTTTATTACAAAAATATATACTTTTAGTTTTAAAAATAATCCAACCATAAGATAGGTATAAAATGTTAAGAAAAATCCACCATAAGATAGGCATAAGGTAAAAAGTAAAATTCCCCCCAAAAAACCTTGACCATTCACTTGATTCCCTTTCTCCAAAAATACCTACTATTCAATGGTTGCTTTTGTAGCATTACAAACATTTTTATGCATCTACATACAAGCCTATCTTTTCTTTGTTTTAAACACAAATTGTGGCATACTACATGTAGTTTTTTACTTTTTAAATAAAGTATTCTGGTCAGTATATATAAAATCTAGTTCATTTTTCATGGCTGCATAGTATTCCGTTCAGTATTTCTTAACCCATTTTCTTCTGATAGAAATCTAGGTTGATTCCAGCTTTCAGTCTTGCAAACCATACTGCAATGATCATCACTATAGAAAATATCTTCATGTACTAATATCAATATTGTCTATAGAATAAATTCCTAGAAATGACAAAAAAAATTGTGCTAAGCAGCAGGGTAGGCAGCATCCTTTTCTCCTACCTCTGCAAACAATTTTATTATCTTTCTAGTTTTCAGCAATATGACTGCATAAACGGCATCTCATCTTTACTTGCTTCTCTTTATATGAGTGAAGATGACTATGTTTATTAAGCATTTGCATTTCTTTGTTTCTGAAATGTGTTGCCCATTTTCCCATTGGGTTATTCATCTCTTTTCTTTTCTTACCTATTTTTAGGATTTTCTACCAGACTTTGGTCCAATGTGCTGTAAATATTTGTCCCAGTTAGCTACATAACTTGGTTTATAATGTTTTTAGCCCTACAGATTTTTTTTTCTTCTTAAGACAAGGTCTCACTCTGTTGCCCAGGCTATAGGGCTAGAGTGCAGTGGTGTCATAATAGCTCACTGCAACCTTGAGCTCAAATGATCCTCCTGCCTCACTCTCCTGAATAGAGGGGACTTACGGGCATGCACCACCACTCCAGCTAATTTTTTTTTTATTTTTTGTAAAGACAGGGTTCCCTAGGCTGGTCTCGAAATCCTGGACTGAAGCGATCTTCCTGTCTTGGCCTCCCAAAGTACCAGGATTACAGGCGTGAGCCACTGCACCTGGCCAGAAATTTTTAGATTTTCCAATTAAATTTATCTGTCTTTTCCCTTATAGTTTCAGTTTCAGATAATACTAGGGAAGCTCTTTCCCAGGCCAAAAATTTAGGAAAAATTTTTTATGTAACTTCTAAATCATTAGTTACATGATATCAGTACTATTAATATCTTATATATTAGCATCTTCAGAGACAGCTCCCTTCCAATATCTTACTTAACAAAAATAAGCTAACTACACTTTCTCTAAAATTTTCCTATAATCAACTGATGGGTATCTCTATACCAAACAAATACCACTTATATCTATTATACCAAAGATTTAATATTTTTCTTTAAATTTCTTCTTAAAAATCTAGGAGCTGAAAAATAGTAACTACCAAGTAGGTTTAATTTCTGGCAAGCCCCAACTCTATGTCCCTCAACAGATAATCCTCAATAGCATAAATGTAAATAAAAAGTCCAAAAACTAGATTTTCCCTGTTGTAGCTATAATTTAGTCATCTCTACAAAAGTCAATAAATACTTCCTGTATAAACAAACTTGCAATTTTGCAATACCAGAAAATTGCTTTATGGTGCTATCAACACAATATTCTGTTCTTTTCCATTTTAGGTTCTGAAGCAAAAAAAAAAAAAAGAGTTCTACCTCAAATCAGAATTATAAAATAATAAGCCTCTTGAGTTAGTGAGTTAGTATACCAATTCAATCCACCACTTAAAGCTAAATTAGATGGTTAATCTAGCCACCCTCTCTCTGTTCCCCATAAAGGGGGCAAAAAACCCTTGATCATAAGTTTTCTATCTCACAGTACCAGCTGCCAGGCATTTAACAGCCTTCCATCTCTACGCTGACTGGCACAACAAGTAATGTAACTTGGAAGTTAAGGCAAGTGGCAGAACTCAGAAGGGGAAAAAAGAATATTTTCCACAATTTGTATAGCACTTGTTTAGCACGTATGTGTTTCCAAAGTAGTGGTCAACTCTTCAAACTACACTGGAAGCAGCATACCACTTCACATCAACCACTGCCAGTTTCATTCAGTGGCCTCCTTCCCCTTTGGGGAACTATTCAAAAAGTTACTATTTTCTTTTACAACTACTCACCCAGGCCTCTTCCACTGATGAAAGCAGGCAAAGCCCACGCTGTGTGTCTGTCTCCTAGAGAAGATTGCATCTTTTATTTATCGTCCCTTGGCTTTATTTTCACAGTGAATTCCTGGCTTAAATGCAATCAGCCAAGAAACCCTCCCTATGTGCTCTCCTGTCATTCCTCATTGCTTGCAAGCAGAGTCAAGCACAGGGGAAGGGGGAAAAAAAAAAACCCTCCACACTGCCAGCCAAGCCATAAAAATTCGCAGACTCTAGTTTGTTATACTGAGAAACCATAGATGTGCTTCAATCCGTTTCAACCCGGCAGGAAACAAACACACAAAAAAAGGTATAACTTGAAAGAATGTTAATTAGATTTTTTAAGGGGGAAAAAAAGATAGATGGATAGCCTCAAAAGCTAAACCTAAACCCCCTCTAGACAGAAGGAGAGGGTGCCCAGCATAGAAAAGGCAAAACTGGGGCTGCCTTTGCAAATAAATGACCATGCAGAAAATCACGTTTGCAGATTGCATTAGAATTCAAATTAATCAGACAGGATTAAAACAAATCTTAATTCTCTCTTGGGGCCCCTATCCAGACCCTCACCTCACTCCCAAAGAAGAGAAGGATAAAAGGAACTGACTACAGAAAGAGATAAAAGATTAAGTTAAAAATCAAAGAGACAGAAATGCTTCCAAATCTATCCCCATTCATTCGGTACCAGGTTCACCACACTACAATTTCAAGTAGACTATAATATGGGAGGGGGTTAGAAAATACACCATTTGCAACCAGGAGAAAAACATGGGGAGTTTCACTATAGCATTGTTCTTTTCAGTCCGGCTCAAACATCCCCATCGCTATGGCTGAAAAAGATATCTGGACAGGAAAAAAAAAAATGGAGGGGGGG
>VBSM01002608.1:10945490-10962125 GCA_008086735.1 Cheirogaleus medius | reverse complement strand
GTCGCAGCGGGGAGAGGGGGCGATGAGGGGTGTGCTAAGGGGAGGGGTCCGAGCTAAGTGGGGGGCGGGGCCCGCGGGCCTTGCCCCACCTCCCGTCAGCCTGCCCTCCCGGGGAAAAGCCTCGGAGCGGAGGAGGCGCTTTCAAAACAAAGAAATGCGGCATGGAGCCCGGGGGACGCGGGTAGAGAGGAAGGCGGAGGAGGTGCGGCCGAGGCCGCCCGGCTGCCCGCTTCCCCTCCAGCCATTCCGGGGGAACTCCCCCACCACCAGCCGTGGCTGCGGCGCCGGGGAAGGGGGAGGAGGGCTGCGTTCGGCGGCTGTTTTCCACTTCACTTTTGCAGACCCGGGTGGAGAAGAAGAGCGCGCACTCCGCTGCCCCGCGTGGCTGCAGCGCACCCAGCCCCTTGCCCCGCGTCTGCTCAGTCCTGGCGGCCGGGCTGGGGGCCCAGCCAGCCAGGTGCGGGAAAACGCGCGGAGCGCTGAACTTGCCCCGCAGCCGCGCGACCTGCGGCCGTCCCGCCCTCGCGCTCCCTCAGCCCCTCGGGCCAGGAAACCAGCCCACCGTTCGGAGTCCCGGAGCTTGAACCGCCCTTGTCGCCCCCGCGGCCGCACCGCCGAGACCCAGCTCCAGGCCCGCGGTTCTCCCACTCGGGGTGGAACGTACACCGGGCTGTGGATTTAGCAAACACACCTTTGTGAGTACACACGCCCCGGGGACGAGCGCAAACCCCACGGGCGCGCGCACACCGCCCCGCCGAGAGCGGACGGCGCGCCAGGCGGTGGACGGCTGCTGCGAGCGCGCAGAGTGCGCCCTTGGGGCTCCGGCGACACGGGCTCCCGCCGCGCGGAGTCCAGGCGCTCGGGACACGCGCCGCGCTCTCTGCAGCCCAGGCGGCGCCCGGACGGCCCGTGCTCCCCGGCAGGGCAGCGCGGCGGTGGGCGAGGAGGAGCGAGCGGAGAGCGCAGCTCGCTGGGGCGCGGGCGCCGGCGAAGGCGGACAAGCGAGTCCGGGTCTGAACCTGGAGCCCTGCGGACATTGTTCTTTGCGCTCCACAGAGCCGGGGCAAATCTGCTTCCAAGTCTGCAGACTTAATTACCACGTCAGAAACACCCTTACTCCTTGCCCCGCCTCCTGTTTTTACTGTAAACAGTGTTACTGATACTATCCTATTGTTGAAGATAAACTATATCTCCTTTGACACTTTGGCATCTTTTAAGGTTATTGGCTGCTACCCGCCCGCCTGCCTCGTAGCCTGGATTTAAAGGGATAGAGCCCTTCGGCGTTTTAAAGAAAATCGCCCGCTCAGGGCCGAGGCCCTGGAGACCTCGAGCTCCATGTCGGGCTTTAACAGCCCCAGGCTGCAGGTCCCTAGGGTTGGAACGCAGGCCGACTTTCCATAGCTGCCTTACTTGTTAGGAAAATTTTGGTGACATTACGTTTTTGTACATCGGTCCAGTATTTTTCTGGGCACCTCCTCAATGCCTAGGAAAAGGCCTGGGCAGAAAACTGGAAGATCTTTATGGGCAAATAGAAGGGGAAGTCTCTTTCCTTCAGTTGGTTCATTTCTGAATCTCTTAAAAAATAGAAATAATTTTAAATTTTTAAAACATAAGTGGTAAGAGAAAGTAAATTTAAAGTAAAATAAATTTGGACTCTATTCTGTCCACAAAAACAGTCATCATAGGATTTAGGCTTGTATAATGTGTAGATTAGCAAGCATTTTCACATACATACATACAGAATCGCTGAACTGGAAAGTTAAAGATGACAAAACTGGTGCCCCCAGACAGGATAGGTGACTCAATCAGGGTCATACAGGGTGTTAGTGGAAGAGGTTAATGCACATACAGGAAAACAAGACACCTTTGGAGGTTGCCTAACTTAGAGATTTGGAAAGTATAATGAACCAAAGAGACTGGGTTTAAGTCATCATCCTTTGCTGGAGGGATCTAGTTCAACTCTCTAATCCAAAGAGAAATCAAGAAGAGCCACCAGCCTGATCTAGCTTGCCCTCCCTGCAATCAGTGACATTGTGATCCCTCTCTCCCTCTTGAACTGTACCCCTCCCTGGGTTTCCCTTACACTCTGCCATCCCTCCAATGTCTCTTGGCTCTTCTTTCTCTGCCTCATCTATGAGCTGCTTTTCCTTCAAACTGTCTAATGTATACCCTGTCCTACATACCGCCTATCATGGTTCTCTTCTCCATTTTTGATGACCCACCACCCCTGGGACAGTTTCCACCATTCAACCTGCAACAGTTTCCCAAAGCATTGCCTCCCTCTCAACTCACTTATTTCTTCCTGGTGGCCATCACCACCAGGATGCCCATGGTCACCTCAAACCCAAAGTACCACCTTTCACAGAATCCAGATTGTCTTCCTCCCCTGTATTTTTATTACTGTTGCCACCTGTTCCTAGGCCCCAAGCTTTTTTCCTTTGTCTCTGCCTTTTGCCTGCAACTCCTACAGTTTACTTGCTGTGTTGTCTATACCAGCCCTTCTAGCTGCTCACAGTCAATTATTCCTCCTCTTCACTCAGCAAGAGCCGCCTCAGTGGTGTGTCTGCATAGCCTTTCCTCCTCCACATCATCCTCCACCCAGCTGCTGTGCTTCCTAAAGTACATTTCTGATGGTGTCACCCTCCTGCTCAAGTCCCTTTAAAAGGCTTTCTGCTGCCTACTGGAAAAAGTCCAAATTCAGGTCTGATCTTGACCAAACCCAACTTGCCAGCCTTATCTCCTGCTAACAGCCAACAGAACTTCTCCCAGTCCCCCAATAGGAATTCTGTTATGTCCCAACAGGACTTTTCCACTTCACGCATTTGCTCAAGATGTTCCTGCTGCCTGAAATGTCTCTCTCTTCCCTTGCAACTTGTCAAATTCCTACCCTTCCTTCAAGAATTTGCTCAAATGCCACTTCCTCTGGGAAAACCCACCTGCATGTGTGATCTCTCTCTCCTCAGACCCTTCTAACACTTTGTATCTTTCTTGTGACATTTATACCATTCTGCCTAGCATCACAGTTATGTTTACACTTGCCTGAGCCATTGTCCTCTCTCTCCCCTGGTTAGAAATTCTATGAGGGTTGGGTTTATGTCTCATCCATCTCTGTAGTCCCTAAGTGCCCAGCTCTGTACTGCAAGGCTTCTGTCTCCCCAGAGCTTAGTTACACCCATGAGCCAAGGGAGAATTGAATGATGATATGTCATCTTTGGCTGGTGCTAGTGCCACCTCTCATTTTGGGGGTATTTATGGTGTTTTTTTCTGGTGTTCACAGAAATCATTACCAAATTACTTATAATTGCCTTTTTCCAGCAGGCCTCTACCCCTGGGACCAAATCAGGGGTAGAGCCCTCTCCAAATATTTACCATTAGGCAATGATAGGAAATCAAAGTACAGAAAGTCTACAGCTTCCCATATGCAGTGACTCATCATATCACATCACACCACACCACATCGGCCACTGTGGCCAGGAGCTGGGCTCCCTGGCCAACTTCATAAACAGTACTCCCAGTAGCTAAACTGATGCACTCAAGGAAGAGAAGGCTCCCCGCCCCTCCCAAGCACCATATCCAGCACCTAGTCCATTGCAGTCAGATGCATAGATAGGTGGATGGACAAATAAATGGCTAAGGAATTTATTTGAGAAGGGTAGTGGGGTCCTAGCCATAGATCTATCATAGCTCTTCCACCCTCCTTTAATTTAAAAATGAAAAATTTGAGCACAGCACAATGGCACATGCCTGTAGTCCCAGCTACTTGGGAGGCTGAGGTAAGAGGATCACTTGAGCCCAGGAGTTTGAGACCAGCCTGGGTAACATTGCCAGACCCTGTCTCAAAAAATAAAAATAAAAATAAAAATTTTGAATTAAAATCGATAGAGTTTTATCAAATTCCTGGAGCAGTGGTTTTCAAAGAGAGACCCCTAGAGTGTCCCAGAGCAAAATGCACACAACTTTGGAGCTGAGAACCAGAAATTAATACATGTAGCAAGTACCCCGCATGAGTCTTCTTTACACTAAAGTTTGAAAACTACCCTTTGGTGGCAAGAACTTCACACGGTCCCAGTGCTTAGGAGGAGGCCTGCAGAAAGAGAAAAATGGCATTGCCTCATCATTATTGCTAGTCATCTCAGCTAATTAAGACAATAATTTGCCATTAGTAGGAAGATTCCAAGACATGAAAATTGAATTAGATATAAGGAACTTCAAGTCCTTTGAAGATGGACATAAAGTTATGCTCATTTCCATGCATTTTTTCATACTGAGGATCCTTAAAATATTATAACCAAAGCCAATTATGTTTCATGAAGTATACTTAAATTGTTTAGAGGGGAATAAAAGCCAAAAACAGTAAAGTTAACCTATGAACCAGGAATTATTCTTCCCTCCGGTGGAATGACAAAAAATTCTACCTTGTATGGCTAAAAGGGGTGAAGAATGAGGTATTCGAGATGACACTTTGTCAGTGAGAAATGTTCAGTAACAGAGAAAAGTGCCAAAGGAGTCAGTCATTTCCACCAAATAGATTGTTGGGCAAAAGAAGAGGTGGGCAGGGAATGATCAATCCAGAAATGATCAATTGAAAACAGTCGCTTCATCTTTGAAGAGCAGAAAAAATGGGTCCATTTTAACTTTGTTAAATCCTGGAGAATTAAGTCACTGATATCTTACTATTAATATTTTTAAGAGAATGGATATAGACACAGTGCTAGGTCCTTTACAAACAGTAACTCATTTGATGCCCGAGCCCCCTGACACAAGAAACAAATGAAGAAACTGAGGCTCAAACAAATTGGCCGACTGGCCTAGCAGGGATTCAGATTCAGTCTATCTAACTCCGAAGTAAGAACTTTTTCCTTTATCCAGTATTTCTTAAACTTGTCAGATCATAAGAATCACCCTGAGCACTTGTTAAAAATATACATTTCCTTTACCTCTCCCCTGGAGATTCTGATTCAGCAGGGCTGGGGTGAGGCTTGGAATCTATCTTTTTAACCCATGCCCTGTACAGTTCAGAATATGCAAAATTGAGAAACATCATATTCCACACCACATTGTCACTCAGTAACTCACATCGTTTCACTCCTTAAAATGTACTCTTCTAAAATTTGCTATAATTATAAGAAAATGTATTCAGCCACCAATCAATCAACCAATCTTTTCTACCCTACTTCTAAGAACAGTATATTCTGTTTAGATGGAAGCCTTTAAAGTTACAAGCTGGAATTTTGAAAAATAAATCATCACATCTCAACACATACCAAAAACCAGGTTGACAATTTGCTTACAAACAAATTTGTTTCAAATTTTGTAATTTGGACAATAATTCTACTCTCAAGAGGTAAAAGGTATTTGCTTTTATTAAATATTAGATAATCTATACTTGTTAATTTTTAGGAAAAAAATTAGCATAAATACAGTCTGTGTACAATTTTAGTATTGGGGAAAGTGACCAGACTGTTACCATTCCACTATTTACTCCAATCCAAAGTGCAGTGGTGAAGGTCTTATGAAATGAAAACATCTCCAGACTGGAATGATTGTCAGGCCTCAGAACAGGCTTAGAATCTAGTGATAGCCAAAAGAAATAGGAAATGCTGTATTTAATTATAACTTTTAATACTTCCTTTTGTTTTAATAACTAACTTTTTATGAGATATTTTGTTAAGATTGTCACAAGATAGACAAATGCATACTATTTAATTGGATAATGTGAAGATATTTACTTCAGTATTTATTTACCTATGTCAACTAGAGAGGGAAAGCTCCCATTTTTAAACACCAAAAAAAGTGGTACTATAGAAGAAAAATTTAGAAAAGTTATGATTTCCTCAAAATTGCATCAGTCTACCAGTTCAGTCTTTTACAGATATCTCTGATATGTGAGGTGGTACAAGAAAAACACATTTAAGACATTAAATAACTATAGTCTGAACATGTTCTCTAGGTAGACAAAAGATGCTCTAACATGTATGATGTTACTTTCAGAAAATAACGCCATTCCAAAAGTCATTTCATAAGCATATAGCATGAGCATTTTCCAAAGTGATCCAACAATATTTCATTCATTCTCATCCCTACATGGAAAAAGTAGAGATGTAAAATTTAGACAACCAGGTAACTTTAGGGGGCAACTTATGCCTAAAGACTATGCTCATTTAAGAGACAAACATGAAAATTAAAGTTTAAAATGTGATAGCTAAATTTTAAATGGATTTATTAAGGGCATTTTATCACCTATAATATTTTTAAATATTCAAGAACTCACTCCCCATCAAGAATAGCATCATGACAATATAGATGTGAAAAGTGCCACTTCCAATGACTTTGTTCAAACCCGGATTTAGATAATTTGTGAAAACGAAGAGGTTTCAACAAAAGCTGGTATATAAGACATTTTTTCAATGTGAAATTTACATTAACTAACACTCCCACAGAACCATACTATAGTAAAACTATGGTTGTGCAAAAGCTTTGTGAAAACCACCCAGAATGGACATGTTTCCCAAAGAGCCGAAGACACACTTTTTAAGTATAATACCAAAACTGTTTTCAAAAGCTTAACTCCACCAAGCGTGGTACTTCACCCCTGGAATCCCAGCACTTTAGGGGGCTGAGGTGGGAGGATTGCTTGAGGCTAAGAGTTGAAGACCATCCTGGGCAACATAGCAAGACTTTGTCTCTACAAAAAATGAAAAAAATCAGACAGGCGTGGTGGCATGCACTTGTAGTCCCAGCTACTGGGGAAGCTGAGGTGGGAGGATAGCTGGACCTACGTGTGAGCTATGATCATGCCACTGCATTCCAGCTTGGGTGACAGAGCAAGACCCTGTCGCTTAAAAAAAAAAAAAAAAAAAAGGCTTAATTCATTATATACACAATGGTGCCCTTAAGATATACCAAGGTATGCAAGGTTGTTTGTTCATAACTAAAAGCCCTGGTTGATTGATTGATTTCCTTCTTTCCTTCCTTATATTTTTTTATTACTTTTCAGTGTTTATGTCCTTTCTTCTAGATTTTTTAGGTCTTCTTTACAGTTGTGCTGTCTCCCATTACTTCTGATTATTGTCAGATAACTACCCATAATGTCCCTTGTCCCTTTCTGAATTTTTGCTCCCCCCTGCTATGGCCTGAGAATCCAGAGAACCTGCTTGTTACAATTGTGTGTAAAATAAAAATCAAGTATTTAATGAGGATCTCCCCTCTGTTAAAATATGCATGATTTTTGTCACATTCATTTTGGCTTCTTGCAGACTTCCTTGATCCCAGCTAGGTCCCAGATAATGGGGAGGTTATTTGGTGGCCAAACTCTAGCTTCTGAGGGGTTAATATATAATGACAATTGAAATTCATGATGATGACTTTCATGAGGTGCCTGCTGAATCATAACACATAAAATAATATTTATTGAATATGACTTAGGTTTAAAGTATTTCATGAAATTATAACCATTGGAACTTGGGTTCACCTCTGGAATCGATGGCAATGTTCTCACAGATTTCAGATGAACCAGAAGCTGCTGTTCCCATATCATACACAAGAGCTGTCTGCCATGCATTCCTGGTATGAGGAGGGTCAGAGACCAAATCCCTAACAAGCAAGACTCAAGACGGCGCATTAGGAATGACCTGGCCCCTGCCCACCTCTCCACTGGCCTTGTCCCAAGTTCATTCTCTTCACTCCCTGGGGCTCTGCCAACACAGGCTGCTCAGGCCTGCTTTCAGTTCCTTGAACACTCACTTCCTCCAGAGGGCCTTTGCCCAAGAGTTCCCACTGCCTGGAATGCTCTCCTTCCCCAGCCCTGCAACAACTGCCTGGTTTCCTCCCACTCAGCTTAACCACACTTCCTTAGGAAAGCCTGGCTGCCCTGACAGGTCAGTTCTGCCTGTCACACACTCTAGTCGTTGCATATGTTTCTCCTAGGAGCTCTTTACTGAGTTGTAATTTTTCATTTTAGTTGTATGTAGGACAGATTACCTAGAAAATAGTAGGTGCTCAATAAATATTTGTTCACTCCACAGGAGGGGGGATAGCAAGGGCACTTCAGCCAGACTGGCTTCCTCATTGTGTTAGTTAGCATCAAGGTGTGCCAGGAGAGCAATTTCTAATAGCTTACATTCACTCAATTGCTGCCAAGGCCCATGGGTCTTTCCTTTCCTTTCCAGAAAAGAATAAAATCTACTCGATGAACATTCAGCAGCATGGTGTGAAGCTATTACTGCTACATTCTGGAAATCACTGCATTATTCCAAGCAAAGAAATAAGAAAATCTTCCCAAACAAATGTCAAAAACTTTACCACACTGTCATACATGCTGCCTGTAACATTTGTCTTTGTTAATTTTTTTTTTTTTCTGGCTTTCATCTCAAGTGTCTCTCAAGTTTTGGCAATTTCAAGTCTTCTAGTTACCATAGAAATAGGAAACAATGATCTTTTAGAGATTGAGAGGGGGAAGAGATCCACTGTATTGGAGTTCTAGAGTTTTCTTCCTTTGATAGTATTTGCGAATTGAGAGAATGTGGATTTGGAAGTAGTGCTTCTTTGTCAACAACAAATATTTATTTTTGTGCCTATAATGTGCCAGATGCTGTTGTCTTCCAGGAATGCCTCCACCACTAAATGCTATATTAAAGATAAACATGCTCTCCCAGATGTGGGCTTTCAGGTTTATTCTTAGGTTAAGTTCAAGTTGTTGAGCATGAACTATTAGCTCTGAGAGAGAATCTTCACCTTTTCCCTCTAGGTATCCTTACAACACTTCAGATACTTTATAGAGCTCTTTTGGACACACTGGAAATTTGAGTTACAAAGAACCATACTACATACATTGTCAACTTTTTTATTCTTTATTTCACAGGTAGATAAAAATTTCTTTTTTCTTTCTTTTTTTTTTTTTTTTTTTTTTGAGTCAGAGTCTCACTCTGTTGCCCGGGCTAGAGTGCCCTGGCATCAGCCCAGCTCACAGCAACCTCAAACTCCTGGCGATCCTTCTGCCTCAGCCTCCCGAGTAGCTGGGACTACAGGCATGTGCCACCATGCCCAGCTAATTTTTTCTATAGATTTTTAGTTGGCCAATTAATTTCTTTCTATTTTTAGTAGAGACGAGGTCTCCCTCTTGCTCAGGCTGGTTTCAAACTCCTGACCTTGAGCAATCCGCCCACCTCGGCCTCCCAGAGTGCTAGGACTACAGGCATGAGCCACCGCGACCGGCCAAAAATTTCTTAATTTCCGGAGCAAGAAATAAACATTTGATGTTAGTTTCTGTTGTTGTTCTATAGTCTTAATAGTTGCTCATATCCACAGAAAACTTGACTATAATAACCAAAAGTTTTGGAAATCTGGAAAAGGAAGAAAATAATTTACTTATCTCCTTAATAGTCCAATATCCACAATATTACATCCTCTCAAAATGCCTTAATTTCTTTCAGACTGTGAACCTAGAACCTACATGCATGTATATGACTATATAAGACTTGGTTTTTAACACATTATATAATATACTGTATTGTAATATTCCATATCTCGTGCCACCAGAAAGTTTCCAAATTCCCTGCAGGATAGATATGGAAGATTCTAAAACCAACTCCAAGTTTGTTACTGTGTGGAAGGTCAGCCTGCTCGCCTCTCCCTGTCCATTTAAGAGTTCCTCCTCCTGTAGAAGCAGCCACCTGATGGATTAGTCCCCACTGCAACCCACCCTCCTCACTCGGAATTCTTTTTCTTGCCTATAAGTCTGGCCGTGGGAATAGCCAGGGGAGACCTCTACACAAAAAGTATGTTTGAGCAAGGCCAAATCTCCAGACTAAAATATTCCCAATTTACAATTCAACCTTTAGGACTTAGCTATTTTGCACCTTCATAAGCCCCCTTTGAAAAATATCAATATGCCTTTAGGGCTTAGACTTGAAGTATGCTCCCAAAGGATTGCTTAAGCTGACCAAGTGCCAACCCTGGTGGGAAATTAAATTCAGGACAGGCCCTGGAGGGTGGCACCAGTATGTGGGAGGTGCTGGTAGGGAGGAAGGGGGAGCCATTGGAACTTTACTAATTCCACCTGGGACTTCACACTCTTCAATTCATGGACTATCCTCGAAGGTCCCTTTTCCCTTCCCCCTTCCCCCTTCCCCCAGTTCCACGTTTGCTCCTCTTACCTAAGTTTACCTGAGTGTGGGATTGTGTGTGCACGTTACGCCTGCATGTGCGAACGTCTGCATCTATATCCCCAAGTCTGTCTTTGTTCTGACACCGGCTAGTCTAGCAGTGGTAACCATAAAAAATTAATTCAGATTACTTGTTGGATGATTTAGATATTTTCAGCTTCATTAACAGCTAATCACCGCACAATGGATTACTCAACCAGGGTTTGAAATATGCCTTGAAGGTGGCTAGACTAACTGGAATGATCAAGTCAGGGGACTTCAGGAGGGTATGGTACACACACAGCTATTATGTCTTTTGTGGGAACATGTATTTGCCTATGAACTGTCTGTGCATGTTTTTGGCAGGTGCCCTTTCTTATTCTCCATTCCCGGCCCCACCCCAGCCTCTGCCAGGTCTGCCTTCAGATCCCTCAATCATGAAGCCTCCCAGACGGGTAAGGGCTCATTTCGGTGTAACAGCACCCTGGGAGGAGTGTCCCTAGTGTGCCTGCAGGTGTGGCAGGCCAGCCAACTGCACCCCAACAGGGTTCAGCTGGGAGGTGAAAGATGTGTAGCAAGAAGTCTTGGAAAGGTGCCACTGGGGACACAGCCAGGTATCTTGCCGCCCTCAGAACATGCTCCTCTTGCCATGCCCTGAGGAACAAATTAGAACCAGTGACAGAAGTAGGACCCTGGAGCCAAAGTCTTACGTGAACTCTCTCCAACCACTGAAAATAGTTCGGTGGATATGGGGGTCTGGTTGGTGTGGGAGAAGATGAACTCCCCCTGCCCCACTCCCGCCATTGACCCCCAGCTCCAACACTGGCTTTGACCAACAAAAGTCAGTTTAGCCAAAGTAGCAGCAGGTTGGGGTAGTGCACTGGGCATGCGCCTCGATGTCTACATCCAGGTTCTGTTTTTGCAGGTCTGACACAAACTACTAACTCCTCCGGGCACACAAAGTGCTCTGTGAGTAGGACTAGTCTTGTTTGCCCTTGACAGGGACCATTTTCAAGGGCTGGTTGGATTTGTCAGGGGTTTTCTCTTAACATTTATCAATGACCATTGTCAGGTGTTGCTAGGGTTGCAGGAGAAAGGTTTCACTTGATTGGCTAAGTAACTGTATTCCTTAGCCAATCCAAATGCTCTGCCTGGGGGAGGGGGTGCTTAACAAGATAGAACAATATCAAGCACAGGCAGACGCATTCCGTGTACTAATAAGGCGTCTGGAAAGATGGAATTATAGTGTGCAGGAATCTCATGTCCCTCTACAGCTCCAGCCATGGCATGGTTGCTGTTCAAAATGTTACAGCATAAGTTAAAGTCATTCCCACTGATCGAAGGATATCATGATTTCAAAACAGGGGAGTAGCAATTGTAAGGAGGAAGTAAAACTCCTTGCTCATTGTGTTTTACAGCCTTCCTTAGTAAAACTGCTGAATTGTAATTTAAAATATTCCACCCTTTCAAATAAATGAAGTGCAGCCCTTAAAAACAGGAAATGAGAAAGGCACACACACATATTGTCAACTGAACATTCACAGTCCTTGTGCCACAAAGCAAAGTTGAAAATCAGAGAACAGTCTTATGAATTCATTTTAGAACAATGACAACAAGGGTCACCACCAAGGGAAGTGTTATGCCTCTGGCAGTGCACTCTTGGGCTGAAACCCTGAATGCTAATTAGGAAACAAATGAAAGACAAACATAAGCTTGAAGGGAAATTTGGATCTTGCAAGATCATAGGTACTCAGAGATTCAGATAAACCTTATGGTACTCAGGAAAGTAAGAGCTACGGTGGCAATGGCTGAACCCTCCCTTCAGAAAACATAATTGCCAGTATGCCAGATGTTCCTGCTGAACTCTTGCAATATATTAAAGCAAACACAATTATCTTGCTTAAAAAAATAAGTCAAGCTTATATATAGTACTGATTTCCCATTCAGTTATCAATATAATCACCAAATTTCAGCATTTTTATTGACAGTTTTTATTCAGTCACAAGAAAAATTTCTTTAGACTTCCTCACCATGCATCTCCCTCTGCTCTCAGACCTGCGCCTTAGAAAGATGGAGCTGCCACTCAAGAATACTAGCAAAAAGGAGGAAGGGACGTAGGAATCGAGGGTAGAATAGAGAAAGGAAGAGAGAATGGAAGGTATGGAGGGAGGAAAGGAGGAAGGAAGGAAGGAAGGAAGGAAGGAAGGAAGGAAGGAAGGAAGGAAGGAAGGAAGGAAGGAAGGATCGGTGCACATGTTCTGTGGTGCCATCCCCTATTGTCCATTTCCTACATCCAACCCAGACCCTTCTGGCAATGAAGGACCCCACAGTCAAGTTCAGGAACTTGAGCTTAGTTTCAGGCTGAAATGTTTTTTCAGAGTTCTGTATTTTACCTTCATGTACATTTTGATGTAGCTCAAAATGAGAGAAAAAGGATAAAAAATTTCAAAACTGAATTTTGGATAGTTTCCCCTCCCACCTCCATTGGTATAAAGCAGTATATTTCATGAACAGAAAATGATTTTCGAGGAGGGCTGGCAACAGGTCTGCCCTAAGAGTTGCACAGAAAGTAGAGCTTCACAGTCCTCCCCCACCAAAGTTGGGTACCCACTTAATGCTACCCAGGATGCAGGCCAGTGACACCTGTCCCAATTAGACTTTGCTCTACATTCTCCAGTGACTTAATGGAGAAATTATAATAGCAGGAATTACTATTCCAAAGGGGAAAAAACTTGGAGAGTCTGTTTGGTTACTTCTTTGGTTGCATGTGATGCTAAATGCAGATATTTGTGCTGTTGGCAACAACTTAGGAAGTGATTTAACCCTCTTGCATAGCCAGGCATAATGTGTCATGTGGCCCTGTGACTTAAACCCCATTCATTTCTCCCTTATGATTACTTTCATCATGTTTGTGTATTAATTACTTAGGACACATCTTTATTTCAGGGGTCCTGAAGTCTTACTTGATATTTCTAACTCAGAATCTAGGCTTTTCCCATCCTGGCCTTATCTGCTCTCTTCAGAAACAGATCTGGGAGGCCAGAAAATTTACCATGCACCTTTAATCTTCCTACACAAGAAATTGGCCCTGGAGTGATTGGTTATGAAACTCATCATTATCCTAGTTCCTTTCCCAGCCTGGAAGGCACACCCACATAGTGAGTATTCTCTAGGGTTCGAGCTATCCAGGGCTTTGTGAATTGGTACTCTCTCTCTCCATATTTCATATTTCAAGGTAACTTCCAATGAGAGTCATACAGTTCGTTGTTTTGTTTTGTTTTTTTTTTTTTTGGAGACAGAGTCTCACTTTGTTGCCCAAGCTAGAGTGAGTGCTGTGGCATCAGCCCAGCTTACAGCAACCTCAAACTCCTGGGCTCAAGTGATCCTACTGCCTCAGCCTTCCGAGTAGCTGGTACTACAGGCATGCACCACCATGCCCGGCTAATTTTTTTTTGTATATATATTTTCAGTTGGTCAATTAATTTCTTTCTATTTTTAGTAGAGACGGGGTCTCTCGCTCTTGCTCAGGCTGGTTTCGAACTCCTGACCTTGAGCGATCCGCCCGCCTCAGCCTCCCAGAGTGCTAGAATACAGTTCATTTTTATTAGGTCATTAAATGTGAAATGTCCGGTTTCAAATCAAAAGTTTAGTTTATTATATCTCAGACAAGAAGCAGTCCAATTAATCAAAGTATGCGCCTAAAGTAACCACACAGTGTTGCCACCATAGCTGTAGCTTGTTTATGCCAGCAGCAAAGAAGCCTGGAGAGCCAGTGGCAATGAAATTGCAACAGGTGTTTACCACAGTTTGTTGAGAATTGAATATTTTTCCTTGCAAGAAGTGGTCCAAAGCCTGGAAGAAGTGCTAGTCAGTTGGTGTAAGGGCTGGTAAATACAGTGAATGACAGAGTTTCCAAGTTCAGCTTCTGTACTTTGAGCGGCATTTTTTGTTTGTTTGTTTCTTACAACTGTGGTCTTGCAAGAGGATTGCCCTGTCTCTATTGATCAGTCTTGGCTGCTTTATCGCAAGCATCCTCATCATTTCACCCAACTGGTTGCAGTAGACATCCTCTATAACCAATTGCCAGGTTTCATGAAGCTTTAGTGGATAATACCAGCACTGGGCCACCAAACAGACACCATTAACTTTTTTTGATGAGTATTCGGTTTGGGGCTATATTTTGGCACTTCATCTTTATCCAACCATTGTGCCAAATGCTTGTGATTGTCAAAAGGAATGCATTTTTTCATCAGACATAACAAAATGGCATAGAAATGATTCACCTTTATGTCATGACAGTATAGAAAGGCAAGCTTCAAAACAATTTATCTTCTGATGCTAGTTTAATTCATGTGGTACCCATCTATCCAGCTTCTTTACCTTGCTGATTTATTTCAAATGGTCCAATATCGTTGGACTAGTAATGTCGAGCCTTGCTGCTAATGCATGCATAGGTTGATATGGATTCACGTCCACTACTTCCACTTTCGGCTCATCATTATCCATGTTGGTCTCAGGTCACTCACGTGGCTCATTTTCAAGATTAAAATCACCAGAATGGAACTTCTCAAACCATCGACATAGTGTGTGTTCATTAGCCACATCCTCCCCAAATACTTCGCTGGTATTTCGAGCTGTCTACATAGCATTGATTCCACGATGGAATCTATATCTATGGTTTCACAAAAATTGCTCTTAAAAAAGTTTCAAAGATAATCACAAGCCAGAAACTATGTGTTTGAAAGAATCAGGATGTACCTACCCAATAAAAATAAACTAAGAAGTGTCAAAGTGCAAATGTTAGAGGTATCAACAGTCAAATTTAGTACTTAAGGAAATCAGATATTTCATACTTAATGACCTAACAATTTATAAAAGTCTACTAGATCAACAAAACCCAAAAACTTAACCTCTAATTTCAACCTGCAATCACACAGCAAAATTCATCCATTTAAGTTGTAACCTCTTTCTTTCCCTGAATCACAGTCTCGAATAAAGGGGGGAGGGAATGTTTGAGGATAAAAAGTAGAAAAGTGAAGAAGTAAAAGACCCGAGATCTGCCACAAGTAAAGAAACAGGTGCAGAACATTGATGATCACTGGGAGAAGATGGAATCAGAGTGGCATAGACTCAAGGGAGTTTGTGTGAAAGTTTGAAAGACCACATTCAGCCCGCACCCTCAAGAAAGTGTCTAAGAGAAAGTAGGCCAAAACAACAATGAAGTTAGAGTGAAAAAGATGTGAGTTTAGTTTTCAAAATGTCATGTCTGTATTGAGTGTCCCTTTGGTTCAAACAAGAAACAAAGGGACAAATCAAACAGCTTCACTGACAAGCAGAGCAGTTGGCAAAGGGTCTGGGGTAAAATCTTGGGAAAGGCTTCAATGTGCACCCTAAAAACAGGTCAGAAGAATCACAACATCCTTTCAGTTGACCTCTATCTTCCCAAGTTCTGCTTTTCTCATAGCAGACTGTTACCATGTTTAATCAGTTCTTGATTTTGCCCCATGCCATCCTGATACCTGGGTCTTTCTGTGGATTTCCTTCTTTTAATTTTTTAAAGCCTTTCTGGTGGAGTCTGTTTTTAGTTTGTTCATGTCACACATTAAATTATTTAAATATGATCTCTAAATAACCCATTTATTGCTAGGTGATGTGGCTCACACCTATAATCCTAGCACTTTCGGAGGCCAAAGTGGGAGGATCCCTGGAGACCAGCACTGTGAGACCAGCCTGGGACCCCAGTGAGACCTGTCCCTCATCTCTACCAAAAATTTAAAAAATTAGCCAGGTGTCGTGGCACACACCGGTAGTCCCAGCTACTCGGGAGGTTGAAGCAAGAGGATGGCTTAAGCCCAGGAGTTTGCGGTTACTGTGATCATGCCACTGTGCTCCAGCCTGGGCAACCGAGTGAGACCTCCATCTCTAAAAATTAAATACATAAAATTTTTAAATCCTCACTTATTATTCTCATAAACAGAAAGGCTGACTTGATTCCATACTAAGGCATGACCAGGTGTTTTTATCTATGGTGACTCTTTCCAGCCATCAAAACAGAAGTCTTTTTATTATAGAACAAAGTGAAAAGGGAGGTAAAGGCTTGGCTTCCTTCTTTGGGATGTTCTTGAGAGTGTTTTACAGACCACCTGTTGTCCTCACTTGTTCCCAGTATGCACATAGATAGGTGTTTCTTTAGGCAAACACTTTCATTACAACAAACAAAGTGAAGCTTTGAATTTTCTTGAGCCTACAAAAGATTTTGGGAACACCATTTATTAAGATCATTGTGCTTTGTTTAAGTCACTGAAAGCAATAACCACAAAAGAAAAAATTGATAATCAGACTTTGTCAAAAAAAACTCATGAAAAAAGACCATTAAAAAAACAAATGACTGGGCATGGTGGCTCATGCCTATAATCCTAGTACTCTGGGAAGCCGAGGCGGAAGGATCACTTGAGGTCAGGAGTTTGAGACCAGCCTGAGCAAGAGTGAGACC
>VBSM01002608.1:10887030-10945390 GCA_008086735.1 Cheirogaleus medius | reverse complement strand
TGATACCCAGAATATGTAAAGAGCTCCCACTTATTAATAAGGAGAAAAAATTGTTTGAATGGACAGAAGATTTGAACAGACACCTCACAAAAGGAGATGTTTGAATGGCAGAGAAGGGATGAACTAATGTTACGCACAATAACATGAACAAATCTCAAAGGCATTATGCTGAGTGAAAAAAGTCTTACACATCTTTGTTCATACATTTTGATCCATTCATATGAAATTCCAGAATCAGCAAAATTAACCTCTGGTGAAAAAAAATCAAAGCAGTGGTTGCCTCTGGGTTTGGGAAAGGGATTAGGGACAAGAGCATGTTCCAGGGTGATGGTAATGTTCTATATCTTAATGGGGGTTTGAGTACATAGGGATATATTTGTCAAAACTCTGAAACTGTACACTTAATTTTTACATTTCAATGTATGTAAATTTTATATCAAAATAAAAAAGTAAGTATTGAACTGAAGTTTTTAGGTGGAAATTTGTTGATACCAATAATTTACTTTTAAACACATGAAAAAATAAGGTGACTTAATGGAGGCATGTATAAATATGTGATAAAGAAAAAAATACTAAAATGTTAATGCTAGACTCTACAACTAGATGATAAGCATATGGATGTTCACTGTAAAAATTCTTCCAGCTTGCTGCATCTTTGAAAACACTCACAATAAATGCTGAGGGGTGGGGGAATTGATGTGCTATTCTGACCCATGGACACTCTTCAGTCGTTTGTTAGATTTAAATGGTTTTTTTTTTTTTTTTGAGACAGAGTCTTACTCTGTCACCCTGGCTACAGTGCAGTGGTATCATCATAGTTCTCTGTAACCTCAAACTCCTGGGCTCAAATAATCCTCCTGTCTCAGCCTCCCAAGTAGCTGGGACCACAGGTGCATGCTAATTTTTCTATTTTTTGTAGAGACGGGGTCTTGTTCTTGCTCAGGCTGGTCTCAAACTCCTGATCGCAAGCGATCCTCCTGCCTTGGCCTCCCAGAGTGTCAGGATTACAGGCGTGAACCACTTCGCCCAGCCTGAATGCTCTAATTTTTAATATTATATTAGCAGATTATAAATAGGGAAGATGAAGGCAGGGATTGGAAGAATCTCATATATCTGACTTCTTTTTCTTTACCAATCTAGTCTTTCATATCTTTTTATTTTAGTAGACAAAAGAAGCCAGGAAATGGTTATTAGAGAGGAAGGGTGAAGGAGAAACCCATGACCTTAAAAAACAACAACAAAAAAAACCTCCTACTGTAAAATATTGAATATCAAGAGCAGGCATGCACTCCAGACTTGTAGAATCAAGAAATTAATGAAAACACCAAGACTGCATCCTCAAGACCACTGAGGAATGATAATTACAGACAGTATTTCTAGAGCAGACACATAACCCTGATTCCCAGGATAGCCCCTAAAGCGCTCTAATAGTATGCTATTTGTGGAAGGTTTTTCCACCTTTAATAACAGAGAAATAATGTTAGAAGGAAAGAAATCCCTTATTTAGCCACTGGGGTGCCATTATTGAGCCCCAGCTGAAGGCCCCCTTAAAAGCATCCATATGGTAAAAGAACATGTTTCCCTACAAAATCAAAACTGAGTACATCTGAGACTTTTGAGCATCTTTTTCCTTGGATCTTAAAATGGATTTGTGCATATTTGTGAAAAAAATTTTTATGATGTGCTATCTTCCAAAGTGAATGGTTATTTATAATTCATAAAAGACCTGAGCACAGGAAAAATTTTCCCTTTTATTAGCCCTGTAAAGTTAGACCAGCTGATCTTTTAGTACACATTACAGACATCAAATTCTCCGTATGGTTGAAGTTTCTCTCTTCCGCCTAAATTGCAAAGAGGCTCTGCTACTGAATCTGTTGTTCAAAAACTGGTGGGGTCCAAATCTCTTTTGATTAAATGTTAAATAAACAAAACATCACTCTCAGAGCTGGTCTCTAAAGACACAGAAGGGAAAATACTTGGAATGCTAAACATACTTTTTAAATCTTGCACAGGCTTTGTAAAATACAACAGCATATTTTTCAAACGGATTTTCTTTTCTCTTTCCAGCGTCGAAACAGTCTTCAGACATAGTTCCTGCATCACTTCCTTCCAGCTGCTGCTGGCTACTTGTGAGTCAGAGTCCTGATACCACGAGCAAGAGTGACTTGGGTTGAGGAGTATGGGCGCCAGGACTTGGACGCGGGACAGGAGTCCTGCTGCCAAAGGCTCCCAGGCAGCTGCACCTGCACCTCCCCCGCCAGTCATGATATCACAGAGCTGTTTCCTTCCAAGAAGCCAGCTTTCTTAGCTCACCCTGCCAGAATCGCAACCACCCTGTTTACTGGTGTGCCATGTACCCACATAAGAGAGTGACACAGAATTTTTGGAGATCTATGTCAGATCTGAAAATAGCACGTTATTGCTTTCTTTGAAGTTCTCTGCTCTCTAATATTCCAGATGAGCCTTGTAAGCTCTATTATAGAACTATCTAAAGTTAGACACTCTTTCTGTATCCTGACTTTTAAATGCCTTGACTTAAAATATGGATTGCTAACTGCCAAAAAGCTAACTCACTTATAGAACAGGATCCCTGGCCAGAAAGAATTGCCACATTTTCTATTCCATGTCCTACCCCTGCCCTGCCACTGCCCACAGTCAATGATTTTCAACCAGTTCTAAAGTTCCTGCTGAACTGAGTGGTTCTTTGATCTTATAGACTGGTGAAAGACACATTGTAGAGCTGAAACCAATACTGAAGTTCCTTGCTTCTGAGACATGAGAAGTCCCGTCAACATTGGTTGGCAAAGGAATGGAGAGTGAAGATGCAGTTACGGAGGCTACCATTTGATGGGCAAACCACACTGAAGGCTCTCTTTAGGAAGAAAGACTGATTTTTTGACAATTCAGTCTTCTTTTTTCCTATTGACTAGTTGTTAAGCTTTTAGCTGCTAGAGAAGAGTGTAAATGCAGGGACAAGGGATGGAACGTTAAGTGCTTTTTGAGCAAGTTTTGCACCATCTTGTAGCTGCCTGACCCCAGCCTCTTGGTGATCTGCCAGTGGCCCTGCGTGGTACCAACAGTGGGAATGGAAAAGGCAATATTTACTCAGAGGGCCCTGACAGCATCATCATTAAGTCATCCGTCCACTCCTAAGTGGTTTGCATTTTACAAGATCCAGTGAGTGAGAGAGAGGCTCCACCAGCTGTACTAGGGCAACTTTTCCCTTTCCACCCTCGCTCTCCTTCAACATATCTAAGCACTGTTTGGAAAAAATTAGATGGATATCAAAACCAAATATGCGACATGTTGTTATATTAATTTTAGTTTAACACATCGAGAATTAATTTTCCTGTCACAAGAATGAAATCTTTCAAGTCCTTCCTCTTCATCAACCACTCAAAACATGAAATCGTGACATAACGCAAATGTTAATCAAGTATCTACGGTGTGTCACATCCATCCATACTATAAATATTCCAAGTACTTGTCGTGTGCCAGCCAAGTGGAGACACAGAGATGAGCCATGTGTGATCCTTGCCCGTCAGGAGCTTTACATGCAGACGGTGCACTCATCTATGTCTCCTATGCCTTCATGGAACACCACTAACACCAGTACGAGAAGGCAGGGGATACAACTTTGCCACAGACAACGCCTCTAGGTCCCTGAACTTTGCCTACTTCGTTTTCTTTGCTAGCCGCCCACCCCATCCTCAGAAACCTGATACACAGTCAAGAGAAAAACTAATGTTTACTGCAGTGAGAAAACATTTCAGGACACAGCTCAGCTAAAACACAGAATAATGTCAAATATTCACTTTGTAATTTTAAAATGGAAACAGCCACTTTCAAGGACAATGAATTTGATTTTCTCTCCTCTTTTCTCCTCCCCCAAAACTAGGCCTATGGGGTTACAGTTCATCTGGCTAATTCACCCGTCCCACCCTTCAGTTCAATCACCTGCCTGGGTCTCCAGAGACAAGCCGTGAGGTTCTATCTTTGGAGAAGGGGGACATACCCTAAGTGTAGCTTCCTTATCCAGCATCCAGTGAGCTATGTCCTTTGAAACATTGTTGTGTTTGGGGTGAGGGTGGTAGAGGGTGGAATTGAATTAGGAAGAAACCTGGGTTGGGGACAGGATGCCAGGAAGGCACCCAAGATTTCCCTTTGTGCTGCATCCAGCCAAGCCTCTAACACTAGGGTTTGTTTATGGCATTTCATAAACAGGCCAGACAGCTCCCATGGCCAATATTTCTTGAAGAAATTTCCATCCTCCAGGACAGGGCCAGAGCTTCCCTTCTCACTGCAGCTTACCAAGGCTGGGTTACAGGTATGCAAATACTTACAGGTGGGTCAAGATAGGGATCCTCCCAGCCCCAGGCTGTGGGCCAGGGCCTGAGGCGCTAGAGCAACACCTGTTAAAGCTCCTCCCCACCTTTTATCAGCTGGGCCGATAACAGCTTGACTGAAGACAGCCCCCAGTTTGCCCAGGGGCTAGAAACTCTAGTCTGCCATCCATCCTGGTCCAATGCCAGCCCTTGGTGTAGAGGCTGGCTCCAGTCGGGGAGTTCCACCCTTTTCCTCAAGACCTTCTTCCTCAACCTTCCATTCCTTCTTGTCCCGCACAGAGGTGAACATTTCTGGCTGCTCTTCTGCTCTGTGTTTATGGCCCTCACTCTGGGTACAACTGGGCTTCTTCATCCTGGCTCTCCTTAGCCCAGCAGGTTTAACAGAAATATAATACCAGCCAGTTAGGTAATTTTCAATTTCCTAATAGCCACATTTTTAAGTTTTTAAAAAAAAAAATTAGGGGTCTTTTGCATCCAGATTTATTTATTTATTAATTTAAACAGCTTCATTGAGATATAATTCAGATGCCACACAATTCACGCATTTGAAGTGTACAATTTAGTATATTCAAGGGTTGTACGACCTGCACCACAATCAATTTCAGAACATTTTTATCACCCCGTAAAGAAACCCCATACCATTAGCACTCACTTTCCAATTTCCTCCAAACCATACCTGCACCCCACCTCCCCCAACCCTAGGCAACCACTAATCTACCTTCTGTCTCTATGCATTTGCCTATTGGCCTTTCGGATAAATGGAATCAGGCAATATGTGGCCTTTTGTGCCTGGTTTCTTTCATTTAGCATCATGTTTTCAAAGTTCATCCATGTTATAGCATTAATTTTAATATTTTATTTAGCCCAATCTATTCAAAATACTATCATTTCAACATGTAGTCAAAATAAAAAATGATTAATAATAGATTTTCCTTTTTTTATATATCACGGCTTTGAATTTTGGTGTCTATTTTACACTTAGAGCACATCTCAACCAGACCAGCCACCTTTCAAGTGCTCAGTGGCCACACGTGACAAGTGGGTACTGTATTGGACAGCGTAGCCCTAGCCAGAGTCTTTTCCTTTAAAAACAACAACAACAACCCTCTCCACTCACCACAGTACTCCTGAACTCACCATCAGCACCACCGACACCATGATTCGCAGGTGGCTTGAGGATTTTAAGGCAGTCACTATGTAGTGCTGCTAAATTCCCCCTTCTCTTCCCTCACAGAAGGCCCCGAGCTCCTACTTCTGCCTTGGCCATTGCAACTGAGATGAAAGCCCCTAAGCAGGTGGCTGGAGCTCACCCTACCAGCTCCCTTTGCTTACCCAGGTGCCATGGTTGGGTGATGCATCTTGCTAAAGTGAAACTTTCTGCTTCCCTTTGTGAGAACACTCTAGAAAAACATAACAAAAGAAGCTCTTCTCTTACTTTCAAAAAACAAGTCTGTCATTTCTTAATTTTCTCCCTGGTCCATTTTCCACCCTTTGTTTTGCTAATAATAGCTCTAAGCACACAAATAAAGCTTGCTGGTCAGGGTAGATTCGTGAAATTGCTGCAAGCTTCCTCACAGCTTCAGCCTGCTCCTGTCAGGCATTTCCTGGGAAAATGGACATTTAATCAGCGCAAGGGTGCATCTTATTAGTCTGGCTCATTAGCCTCACCTCCACCCGGGCTCGGGAGAAGACAGAAACCTGGGATGCAGGGATTTCAATGAGAAGCAGCAGCACCTTCATGAACAAAGCACAGTGTTTAGCTCAATACGGCTCCGTCTACGTGGTAACGTGGAAGTTATTTCTAAACATTTGTGACTCTTCAGCTTGGCACATGGAAATGTTTGTGAAATTACCTTTTTGAAGGAAAAACTTACAAAATTGGGGATTATTTAGTCTGTGAAATGGAAGATTGAGGGCGGGTTTAATAGAGATGTAAGAATAGCAATATTAGCATCTTTCCTCTTTCTCCTCAGAGCAGGAAGGGGAAAAAAAACATGCTAAAATTGCTGGAGAAGGAATGTGGGGTTGGCTTTAGGGAAAGCTTCCTGTTAATAACATTGAAGTACTGAAGAACCTCACAGAAGGAGCTTTGGAGATTTTTAATCAACATTCATTTCACCAACATTTACTGAGCACCTTCTGGAGACTTCCTGGTTTGCCTTGAATTTTGTCCCACTTGTCAATTGGGAAGATTTCGCCCAGATGCTTTTCTAACTTAAAGTATTGCTATCTCTTCTTTTAAACTTAACTTTTCTTTTTATTCTCAGCTACCTATGAAGGTGTCCTGGGCCCACGGTCCTGAAGCCTGCCAAAAAAAAAAATCTCTAAAAATTAAGAATTATTCTAACAGTAGAAAATTTGACCCATTACACAGTGGAAAGTTCTTCAGCCTCTTGATCAAACAGCCATTCCTAAAACAATGGCATTCTGGGGAAAGTGGCAGCAATGGTAGTCACCTCACAGTTTGGGAATTTCCTGTGAACTTGTTTATATTACCTATCTCCTTTTATTCCACTGAAACTTTCTTTTCTACAGAAAATGGCAGCACCGTTGCCATTCTAGGATTCCCTGTGTTAGGATTCCCTCAGCCATCACCTGCTTGGCTGTCTGTGCAAAATAGTCAAAACACCCAGCGCCCCAGGGAATGTCATGAAGTTTTACCTCATTCGGTGACCCTCTATTAGATGAGTTGTAGAGCACCAAGCTTTCTTGTGAGCACTTGATGAAGAATCACTAACACATTGACCTCCACTTGGAGGAGTTTTCCCATTGTAATTAATCTTTCTTCCTGTTAGGCACATTCATGAGATGGAGGGTTCTAACCTCTCCACATAACTCTGAAATTTCTGCAGTTGTTTACGGCAATCTTGTGTGATCCCGGCAACTCTACTACTGCTGTCATTTTAAGACCTTTTGAAACGGCTTAATAGTCCCATTTTTTTTCTTTTCCTCTTGCTTATTTCCAAATAGAAGGAGTTCTTATGAGGTAATAGGATGGTGGGGAGGAAGGCAGTTGCTGCAGCTCCCGCTGGTTTTTCCATGTTATGCCTGAGCGGGTATTTGCATCTGGTCTCTATTTGTTAGCATCAATGGGCTATGTTTGCATGACTAGATCGAATTATGAAAGGACTTCCATTTTGAATGGTTAACACACACAAACAACCAAGCTCTAAGATACCAGCCTTAGGAAACCTGTGCTGGAGAAAAAAAAAAGATTCCCTTAAAGTTCATCACAAAGCCATTCTGGTTTCAATTTCCCCTGCTCCTTTTGAAATAAGATCCAGTATCCCCAGCCCTCCACCTAGAGAGAAGTAGCTAGGACTTGGCAGGAAGTGGCGTGGCAGACCACCCACGAACAGGGCTGTCTGATGTGGAAGAGAAAAATTAAACGAATATCTAAAAATGATGTCAAATAGCTGACTCAGGCTCCCGTTTCTCTGCAGTGGAGTTCCCCGGGCTGAAGTGTTCAGTTACCCAGCTAGAAAGGGCTGGGCCACGCCACTTTCCAGTTCATACCTCAGCCTTCAAGTGGTGCACATGTAACCAGCCCTTTGGAAAGACCTCCAGGGCTTCCAAGTTCTTGAGAAACGTTCCTATTCTCTAAACTCCTCAGGCTGTCTTCTGCCAGCACACTTGTCTCTTCCTTTTACTCACACACATTGTCTTATGACTACCTGCTGTGTTTTGTTCCTTCCACTAAACTGTGAAGTTCCTAAGGCCAAAGAACAGGCAGGGGAGTTGCTCAACCCACCCCTCTGCTGTGCTTTCATTTCTTGTTTTATCATCACTCTGGATCCAAGTTCTGTCTTTTAGATTGTAAGATGTGGGAGGGGCAGGACCTCAGTCATTGAAAAGTGCGAGTGACTACCTGCCACAGCCGGCTTCACTGTAGAGTAAGGAAGCAACTGCCCCTGGGGGTTGTGACTTTAGGGTTTTGAAAACATCCTCCCATCCTCACTTTCTGAAATTCCACCAAGTGACACTTTTTCACTATGGCTTTGATCCTTCTTAAACTACAATCCCTCTGGGCTCAGTAATATGATGAGTTATCTAAGGCTTAGAGTAGATAAAGGAAAGATACTGAGCCTGGTAAAAGGAGGCGGAAGGGGAAGTTTGAATGTCAGTTGGCCCCAATCACACCAAAATCTTTTCAGCAATGTGTGATGGTGTTGATATGAAGAATCGCTCTCCATGGGAAAGCCCAGCAGACTCCTGTGTGCTGACCAGAATGTGAACAAGGATGAGTGACATCTGCAGAGACTCACCATGTGCCGGACGGTGCTCCGACTACTTAACAATCGGCATAGATCCCACAACTCCCTCGTATTACCCCAATTTTGCAGATGAGAAAATTGAGGCACAGAGGCCCAAAAGTCACAAAGAGAGAAGGCGACAGACCCAGGAAAAGAGTAAGAATTATTGGCACTTTTAAATAATGAAGCTCACCTTCCCTCACCCTTTCCCATATTCACCCCACTATGTTCCTTCTCCTCCCGCCCTGACGAGACTTACCTTAGATAACCCCAATGAATCCTACATGTGGGCAACACACTGGCAGCTAACAAAGCAGAAGCAGCAGGCATATACGAGCCTTTCTACAGAGAAGAATTTTCAAGAAATGGCAACAAATATGCTGTCATTGACAACACTTTAAAATATGTTCGTTGTGATCCAGTACTTTAAAAGTATCCAGGGATTTCTCTAAATTGCAATAAACCCATTGGGGTGGTTTTTTCTCTCCACACTATTGACTAAACAGAGATTATAACCACGGCAACCTTTTACATCACTCAACACACATGTGGAGCCCAGCCTTCCCGGCGGGGAGGGATTTCTGCCCCTTGTGTGTGCAGTATGTGCTGGTTATACGACGGGTATCAACAAACACACGAGTGACTCAGCCAGCAACTTTTCCGTATAGAGGATGAGTTGAGAAAGTTCACCTTGTGGACCAGACTAGGAAAGATAGGCTCCTTATTTAATCTTTATGTTGAAAAAATTAAAAAAGCATTGGCTCCCTAGAATCAAGGTGATTGCCCAATAATTAGGAGGAGACCAAGCTAAAGAAAAAAAGCAGGGCAAGAGGAGGGAGGGCGTCATACCTTGTTCCCGATGGGTGCTCAATATATGTATGTAAAGTTTCCTCAAAGGCAATGGTATGACATTGGAGATGCTTTGAGAACACAGGGCAAGCATGACTGAGAGGTGACTCTGGGCACCCACGGCCCTGCCTGCCTCAGACAGGGAACTCCGAACCCTGCATGCAAGGTGGGCAGGGCTGCAACGAGGTGTGGCAAAGCTAAGCGGCCCTATCCTTAGGGAGGAGGCCTGCTGATATTTGCCTGCTAGAGCTGGACTGCTCCAGGGTTCCGCTAGGTCCTTCCTGGGAATGGCTCCTTCCCAGCCAGCGCTGGAAGTCAGCGGCAGACGTCAGCAACAGGATTTTACATGTAGTGTGACTTTAAAATTTTTTAATGATCTTCCTCTGATTCATATAACACAAATAGCTCTTTAAAGGAAAACTCATAAACCTTTAAACGTCTTTGTAATTTGGGGGCTTTGGGTTAGTTAATGTCTATAATGAACAACGCAGAGAATTTATCCTTTCCTTTCATTATTATCACCAGGGGCCACATTTTAAGTTCTTGTACACAGGCAGTGTAGGTTCAATTTGTTGAGATTTTTGGAGGCTTATAACTACCAATAAAACATTGATAATTATTAGTTCACTAACTATGAAATGTCCAATTTTGAATAGAAAGTTTAGTTTATTATATCTCAAACAAAAAGCAGTCCAATTAATAAAAGTATGCACCTAAACTATTGACACAGTTTTGCCACCTTAATGGTAGCTTGTTTATGTCAGCAGTGAAGAAGCCTGGAGAGTGAGTGGTGATGAAATCGTGAAAGGCATTTTCCACAGTTTGTTGAGAATTGAATATTTTTCCTTGCAAGAAGTGGTCCAAAGCCTGCAAGAAGTGGTAATCAGTTGGTGCAAGCTCTGGTGAATACAGTGGATGACAGAGAGTTTCCATGTCCAGATTCTGTAGGTTGAGCAGCGTTGTTTTTTACTGTGGTCTTGCAAGAGGATTGGCCTGTCTCTATTGACCAATCTCGGCTGCTTCATCACAAGCATCCTCATCATTTTGTCTAACTGGTTGCAATAGACATCCACTGTAATGGATTGACCAGGTTTCATAAAGCTGTGGTAGATAATACCACATTAGCTTTTTCTGATGAATATTCAGTTTTTGGACTGTGTTTTGGCACTTCATCTTTATCTAACCATTGTGCCGAACACTTGCGATTGTCAAAAAGAATCCATTTTTCATCACATGTAACAATACAGTGTAGAAATGGTTCGCCTTTATGTCATGACAGGAAAGAAAGGCAAGCTTCAAGATGATTTCTCTTCTGACGCTCATTTAATTCACGTGGTACCCATCTATCCAGCTTCTTTACCTTGCCAGTTTGTTTCAAATGGTCCAATATTGCTGGAAGAGTAACGTCAAACCTTGCTGCTAATTCATCTGTAGGTTGAGATGGATTCGCTTCCACTATAGCTTTCAGCTCATCATTATCCACCTTGGTCTCAGGTCACCCACATGGCTTATTTTCAAGATTAAAATCACCAGAATGGAACTTCTCAAACCATCAAGGTACTCTGCATTCATTAGCCACATCCTTCCCAAACACTTCATTGATATTTTGAGCTGTCTTTGCTGCATTAGTTCCACGACAGAACTCGTATTAAAAAAAAAGATGAATTTTTGCGTTGCCCATGGTTTCACAAAAATTACTTTAAAATTTTTTTTGAAAGAGAATCACAAGCCAAAATGTGCATTTGAAAGAATGAGGATGTACCTTCACAATAAAACAAAAAAAGAAGAAGTATCAAAGTGAAATGTCAACGATATCAACTATCAAACAGTTCTTAAGGAAAATCGGACATTCCATACTTAATAACCTAATATTACGCTTTACTCTTGCACTTGTAAAATACAAGTAGTAAATTTTGACTTTGAAAGAAATTTTTCACTTTCATGACAGCCTTGGCTTGCAGGTATAACCAGTGCTACAAAAAGTATTGATAACTCCTCAGGTTGGGCATTCTCTGCTTTCTCTCGGGCATGGTTAAAATTAGAGAAACAGCAAGTATCCTACCCAGCCCCAATATTTCTGCAGTTAACAAAAGTTAGAGGGGTTCTTTTTAATTCTGGAAGGAAACGGGATTTTTTTTTTTTTTTTTTTTTTTTTTAGAATGCCTGAAGCCACACTTGGTAATAAGCACACTTTTTAATTCTCTCAGATATCCACTTTCAATTTCCCCTTCTTAAAGAACTGGTGGTAACCGTAAACTGATGGAGTGAGGGAAATCTATAATAATTCTTCATGTCCACTCTGGGGAACTTTTGAATGTCCTATGAGGTCTTATTGTTAGGTCTGTGTTGGAATGTCAGCTTCATTCTTCAGATTATTTAACTTGTAATTTATTGCTTTTTTAAAGCAGTGTGTTTAGGTACTGAGTCCTTATCAACTTATTCCTAGGGAAGACTCTGTGTCCCTCCAATACAGTTATCTCTGAGTGATATTGCAACTCTTGGTATCTCTAACCTGGGCACTCTGGTTTACAATCATACTCCCTTGGCGAGACCAGCACACTCTCTCAGCACTGTGGCAAAGGCATTTTTAAGAGCCCTGCCTAATGAGAACAATTTCTTCTCACTTAGAGTTTGAATCTAAACAGTCCTTCATTGGAAGAATTATGAATAAGATCATTAACTAGCCCTTGCTTGTCACCCAAGGTATTGCTGTTTGAACACTTTGTGTTCAATATCACCTTAAGTATGCGAGTACCCAGGGCCTTGAGGAAACCCTGGCATATTCAAGGTAGTACAGATGAGGTGGGTGGGCCACCCAGGTCATTTGTCCTCAAGCTCAGAGAGGCCCCAGACTAAATTCAAATCATCAAACCATTGGCTCTCACAATACTTGCAAGAGAAAGGCCAGATCCAGGAGTAAAGGGCATCAAAATGTGTGAGCTTTTCGGTGCTTTCGGAGGCTCTTGGCCAGCCCACATGCCTGTTGATGCAGTAATACTTTGCCAATTCCTACAGTCGTGACTGGATAGAATTTTGTTATATCAGCAGTTGTCAGTCAACAAACCTCTCTCTTGTTGGTAAGGTACGTCAAAGGCCATGACAATATCTGGATGACTGTGAAATGTTCCAACAGTAAAAGGAAGCATCTGCCACCCACGTTGCTGGCCTATTGGTAAGACACTGGCTCTTGGGAGAACTGCCCTCTACACTTGCAAGCAGAGGCAGGGCACACAGGAGGGGCCCTGGGAGGCTGGGAGTATGCTCAGGCAAACGTGAAACTCAAGCCCTGAAAGCTAAGCCCCAAATCCAAATATGCTGTTACGCAAAGCGTTCACAGATTGGCTGGCATTTGATTATCGTATGAGGTTACTTGTTGGCATGTGCTGAGTAATTCCCTGGCATGCCCGTGGCTCATCAGTGGCATTCCTTCCTGAGTCACCACTGGACCAAGAGCCTGGCTCAGGGAGGAGGGTCCAGCGCTGTCCAAGAGGCCATCCTTTTAGATGAAACCTAAAGTCCACCATCCTGATTTGCTGATGTCACCCCACGTGCTTTCCATCTTCGAAGATGAGCTGGAAGGCATTGCCAGTGAGTGTCTGAAGGACTTGAGGAAACATCCTGGGGGTTGTGCCTAACTGTTGAAGTGATGAATATTTGTCTGTCATCAGCTGGACGAGGAGAGTTAAAACCCCTGCCAGAACTCTGGAGGCCTGGGGAGATGGCATCTCTCACGGGAGCAGCGTTAGGCCAATTACAACGCTCAGCATTTTCCCAACACTCTAGGTTCAGAGCTCTTTGCAATCACTTTGTTTCTTTAGCTGGGTTTCTTAAACACACACCACCCCTTGTGGAGCTCTCTGGGCCTCCACCCAAAAAGCTAAAGGATATAAAGAGGAAGAAGAAAAGACTCTGTCCAAAGAGAGAAATGAAGCCAAACGTTTCAGTGCTTCATTATTCTCCAAAAGCCTGTCAATACTACAAAGGGGGGAAACTAGGAACAGCCAAAATGTGCAGCAACAGAAGGCTGCCTGCATACCTCATGGAAAAACAAGCCATCATTAAAACCGTGCTATAGATTATAAGAAATTTAATGACATGGAAAAATATAAACAAGGTATTGTTAAGTGAAGAAAGTTACAAAACAATATGGATAATATGGTTATATTTTGTGAATATATACGTATATTTTCATGTGATACACGTATAGAAAAAAGAAAGGACGTCACTTAAAATACGAATAGCAATATTTCTAGATTGAAGTGGATTATAAGTGATTTTTCTTTTTTTCTTCCAAATTGTCTAGAATGAACATGTTTTATTTTGTTTACATCTTTATTATTGTTATTATTTTGATTATCAAATAAAACATGCTCACAGAATAAGCTTCAAACAATACAGAAATGTACAGTCTAAAGTAAAATTTCTCTTAATCCTGCACAAGATACAGTCCCTACACATACAAATCTATATTTTTAAAAGTAGTATGGAATGTTTATATATTAGAATTACATATAGTTCTTCAACTTTCTCTTTTTTTCCACTTCAAGTGTCTGGGATATCTTCCCAGGTGCATGTGAGCGATTTTCTTTCTTTTTTCTCTTAAGTCAGTCACCGAGATGTCTGGAGGCCAGCAGGGAGTGGGAAGGCCTCTGGCCTTCGTGCTGCAGGGGAGTGAATGGGCACTGGAGTCACAGAGGATCAGAGCTGAAAGGACATCCTATGGGGCTTAAATTAACCCACTCCTTAAATGATGGAGAAATGAGGGTTCAGAGATCAGAATCTAAGTCTTCTAACTCTCTGTCCAATATTATTTTCTACCCCACACTGCATATGGTATAAAATAGATATTAATAAGTGCTTTTCAAAGAGCTTTCATCTCCCTAACTTTTTGTTTCCGCTGTAGCATCCCTTTAGTGAACCGGGGGAGGTTACTCCCCCATTTTGCAGATAATACTAACTAACACTGGCTGGGCACCATGTGCCACGTTCTAAGCTGAGCTATTCGTCTGCATGACCTCTCACATTCTCACATGAACTCTCTGAGGCTGGTACTATCATCCCCATTTTGCAGAAGGAAACAATTAAGACTCAGAGAGTTTGAGTAATTTGCCAAAGGTCCCACAGCTGAGGCATGACGGGGCCAACGCTTGCACCTATGTCTAGCCCCAGAGTCCTCACTCCTAAACATTACACTTTCTTTCTTTCAGGCCATAAACTTTTCACATGAAACAAAATTTAATTACTCTTTCCCTTTCCCCTTTGTTGATATACAGTCGTTCTCAAACAAAGTAAAACAGGAATGGCATTTGAAAATGCAGTTTGGTGTCAGGCAGGGTTCAGGGGCCTCACTGGGTGTTCAGGACTCCGTGCCAAACGCTGGGGTAAAAACAGAGCAAAACAAAGCACCAAGTCCAACCACAGCTATTCTCACAGTTGGCAAAGGAGTCACCTGGCACTTGTCCTCTAGGGATTCAAGTGTGTCCCATACAAGGCGGCAAACTGCTTGCTCCCCAGATATTTTTATTTCTTATGTAATTGTGCACTCCTTTCAACTCGGCCAACACGTTAGCACTTGTAGGTAAAGCTGATATTTTTTTCAATCAGACACATAATACACGCTGAGTCATGTGTAAAAGGCCTGTACAATGTTGTTATTGTGAGCAGAGCCCTGAGGGCCTCGTCTTACAATGCTCACGTGTGTGTCACCCTCATGGAGGAAGGGCCTGCCTGGTGCCGCAGCGTGTGGCCATCTGCACGCAACAGCAGGAGGCCTGGGCATGTGGTGAGCTGTCCCCTCGCCCACCCAGCGCTGGCCTTCCATAAGCTGGTGCTTTGGGACTCACCCCAACATTTGTACGACAGCCTCTTTATCACTTGTTCACCTGCTCCTTCTTTCCTCTGCCAGTGCCGCCAGCCCTCACCCCCACGCTTCTGGGAAGTCTCTCTGCCTTATCTAGTTTCTGACTCTCCTTCCCCCCTTGAGTGCTGGGAAGCTGCACTGTCTCCAGGATTGCTCCACACAGCCCAGAGCCGTCGCCCTTCCCTTTCCTCCGCCCTCCCCAGGCCTCTTCTCTGCTCCTGCCTTGTCCCACACGCATCATTTCACCTCCTTTCTCTGCTCTCCAGACTCTCTTTGTCACCATTATATCCATTATCAACAGACAGGCTGCAGGCGCCATCCCCAATGGGGAGACTCCATGCACGTTGAAATGACTCAACACGTCGACTCGGGGCCTGCTGCCCTGCTATTTGCTAACTGGGTAACCTTGAGAGAGTCACTTAGCCTCTCTACATCTCATGTTCTCCTCAAAATCCCCACACATTAGAATTGTCATGAGCCCTATATTAGGACCAATAGCTCCAGGGTTTGGGCTCCAGCCCTATATAGGCCTTACGAGGTGGGTGATTTTAACCAAGATTCTGAACTTTTCTCTGTGTCCTCACTTACAAAACAAGAGTGACAATAATGGGACCCACCCTTTTAGTGTATCAGGAAGATTAAATTAGTGAGGAAACAAAAGTGTCTCTAATAGAGTTTGGCACACAGGAGCCTTCCCCAAAAGTTGTCCACCTTGACGTTTGTCCATGAGGTCAGTTTCCTAGCATGGTGCTTGTCTGGAGGCACTCAAGGGCTGGAAGTTACCCATTTGCTAGAAACCTTGGTTCCTCTTGCTCTCCGCCCCTCAGGGGCCCGCTTCCGGGAAGGCTGATCATGACCGTTCCACCCAGGGTCTGTTTTCATAAGTGCCCTACCCTGCACCCAGTGCAAGTCAAGCCATGGAGAAGTTTGGCCCAGGAACACACGAGTAGAAACGTGAAACAGGAAAGGAATAATGTGGCAGGTTTCTCTTACAGTTTACTGTGCTTTTGTCCTGCTTTTGCTGGTAGAACAATTACATTTTCCTCAGTAGTTCTGCAAAACAACTTTTGCAAATCACATCATATTTAATTTCTCTCCTTAAAGGAAATAGTGTATACAGAGTGCTTCGAGCAGAGCTTTGGGCTCCATAAATTGTAGTTTTTGTTTGTTTATTCTTGTGAGACTATTCTAGCCACATTACCAAAAACAGACAAAAAGAAAAGAAAATAAAAAAAAAAAAAGAAAATCCTTTCTTTAAGTCCACCACCTATGGTCATTTTGTACTCTCATATTTTAATGTACTAAGAGAACTCACATTTTAAAGAATTCTACTGAGAATAATTTCAGAAAGTGAAGATGTTTTCATATATCGTTAGGCTCTTCGAGATTGCCAGAAAAGGATGTGCCTGGATTCTCTTTGGTACTACGAGGAAGCCCAGAGTGTCCTCTCACCGCGTGATCTCCAGATCAAACATCCTCAGCATCCCTTGGAAGATATGCCGAACAGGAGCGTCCTCAGCATTTATTTTTCCAAAAAAGTGTTGGAATTCATTTGTCATCAACCAACTCAAAGGATAAAATATTTTGTTTCTCAGATCACCCAGAAATGCTTGAGTTCACTTTTTTCAGAGGGGAGCTGTGGTTGTGGGGTGTTACTGACACATATATGAGAGTTAAGGCTTATAGATCCCTTTTTTGTAAAAAATAACAGTCCCCTTGGTCCAGCTTCTGTGGGAACTCAGCTTTCTCACCGTGGGTTCACTTCAAGTGTGGTATATCAGGGTGTCTCTTCCGCTCAGTGGTGCCTTTATATTCTTCGCATTCGCTGCCCCCTTCCTATCCACACTAAAATATCTTCACATAAAGCCACTGGAAGATTTTATTTCAGAGGAAGAAAATATGAATATGACTGAGAAAAGCTTTCGATTAAAAAAAAATTTAAATCCCTTACAGTATGATGTGCTAAAGGGCAGGAGAACTCTACAACAGCAATAAAATTGTTCGACTTAATAAGCCACATTTTTCATGGCACTTTGGCATTTGCAAAGCTTTTCTAACAATCATTATGTATTTACTTGTTAATTTACTTACTCTTTCAATACCAAGACCACATTACGACTTTTGATTTTAAGAGAAGTTAAAACATTTTCTCAGGCCCCTAACAAGTATTGTGGGCTCTGAGCACTGTCTGTACTGTACCTCCTGGAGGGGCCAGACCTGCTCGCCACTCTGTGCCGGGCCTGGGCTGGGGTTAGAAACACGAAGATGAACAGACAGAGCCCCGGCCCGAAGGAACCTGGCAGCCTCAGGGAAACGTGTCTGCAAACAAGCCATTTCTGCAATCAGGTCTGTGATGGAAGTCCGCCTGTCACCAGTCCTGCAAGAGCGTGGAGGGGCCATCTCCTAACTGCACGGAGCGTGGGAGGAGGGTTTTGTGAAGGGAGCGTTACTGGCATGGCTCTTTAAGCCAGCCTTTTCCAGCAATTTTGTGTTTGAGGCTTACTTTCAAATTTTAGAATTTCTTGAGGAACTGAGAAGTGAACACTGGACCAAAGAAGTGAGCTTCAGAGAACTGAGAAACTTACCATGAATCTCAGTATATGGAGTATACATGATTTTATATTCTGATCAATATGTAAGATTTATTTTTGCTACAATATACTATGACCTTGATGTCCTTTGACAGTGTCAAGCTGAGCAGGCCCTCTCTCATTGAGAGTGAGGGTGGGGAGTTCAGGGCATCGGGCTGGGTCCAGAGGAAGATCACATGTTCAATGGGGCACAAAAACCTTTTCCTCCTGAATATATAAAAGCCCATGGCCAGGGCTGAACATAATTCTTCCCAGTGCTAAAGAAAAACCAAATGAACAAGGTGATGATAATGTTTAGCCTCATTTATGGGAAAAAGGTATAGACATTGGATCAAAATCCGGCAATACAATTAGTTGCAAGATGTTCGAGATACACCAACCTGCCAGGCTGCAGTGGTTGGTATCTGTTAGTCTCAGGACAGTAACAGCAAACACTTAGAATGTCCCAAGGACCATTCTAAGAGCTCTAGATGTGTTTTTAATGCTCATCACAATCCTACGATGTGAGCATTATTATTATCCCCATTTTTAAAATGAGGAAACTGAGACCTGGAGACTTTGAAAACCTGCAGAGTGGAACGGGAGCCCGCTCACCCCTAGCATGAGCAACCCAGAAGTGCTTCCAGAAGTTAGCGTGGTACAATGAACGTATCCATCCCCAGACATATTTCACCGACTCCTCCGACAGTCCTACAAGGCCCAGCAGCTCACCACTAGTAGCACTCGCAGGGTTGCCAGATAAAATCCCAGATGCCCAGTTAACTTGGAACTTCAGACAAACAATTTTTTTTGCGGGGGGCAGGGTCTCACTATGCACCCAAGACAGAGTGCAGTGTGTGATCACAGCTCACTGCAATGTCACACTCCTGGGCTCAAGTGATCCTTCTGCCTTGGCCTCCCAAAGTGCTGGAACTATAGGCCTGAACCACCTTGCCTGTCCCAAATAATTTTTTAATGTAAGTATGTCCCAAATATTGCATGGTACATACAAAGAGTAAAAAATTCCTTGTCATTTATCCAAAATTCAAAGTTAACTGGGTGCTTAGTACTTATATGTGCTGAGTATGACAATTCTAAGGAGTCTCTAACTGCATAATACACCCCAGTTCAGGGTCTCCTTCCCTGCCCGCTGGGCTCCCTTGTCCCTCAGCCAGCTCCCTGGGATCACATGCGGAAGGAAGAACTCACAGGTTAGTCTTTGCTTCAGCCTCAGCTTTCTGGGAACCTGGACTATTACCCAACTGGACAAGGGCTTTTCTAGGCAGACAAGGTAGCCCCACTGCTCACAGCCTTCCTGTCAGTCAGGCCATGCTGCCATCAGCATGTCACCAAATTACAGGTAAGGAGGCCGAGGTTCAGGGAGATCCACTCTGCTGCTCCCGCCCCTCCAGTCCCTTACTATGAGAGTTCTCCAGGCTATTCTAGGGAGACATTCAATCATTATTGGAATGGGCATTAATTGGCTTAGGCAGTCATGGATTCATTTAATAATTACCTCCATTTGTTGAAAGAAACTCTCTCAGCCTTGCAGTCAAAGGGATGCTGTGACACATGCACCGAGAGACTCTGTCTCAAAGCAGCTGTAACATCCAGAAGTCCAGTAGCTCCTGTTTTATGCTAGCTGGAATGGTCAAACTTAAAACATGAAGTTTTCAACCTCAGCTCTTTGCAATAAAACCAGCAGTTCATTGTTATTTCTATATATAACTAAATATAATGTGTTTACTTCAAAAAGTGATGACTGATCACAAAGAGATAAATTCAGAAAGTCTTGAAATGACAATTGCCTTTAACCCATATCAGAAACGTGGTTTCCTTTCCATAGCATTTCCTTATAGGTTAGTCTCCTGAAAAGCTGAAATAATATTAATATAAACTATCAGTTGGGATAGTTAGAGAAAAATAGCAAACATTATAGAAAGCCGTGCCAAAACACTTGCACCCACTGGGTTTACACAGGAATGAAACCTCCTTCCAAACTTTCAGAAACGAAGCCAAACCTCATTTAGGCTGCAAATAAGCCTAAAATGAGAAAGAAACGCATTTGCTTCTGAAAAATAGGGAAGGCTGTACTTATCTACAAGGTGTTTTTTCCCAAGTAAATTGTATGAAACAGAATCTCTTTTTTGTTCCCTTTGTCTGCTGGAATCTTCATTATGAAGGAAGGAAGTTACAAGGAAAGAACCATCTTGTGGAGGCAAGATAATCTCTCCCCCTGGTGTTGCTGGATTCGCTCCTGGAATCAGCCACCTCTGTAGCTCTCTCCAATGAGGTTTTTCTCACAGCAGCCCATGGAAGCAGATGGATTAGATGGCTGGCTCTGGTTACCTGTGGCTGCCCGCCCAGTCCCCTGGGCATTCCAAGGCCCCACCTTCCACCTGGCCCGTGACCTTTGACCCTGGCCCTGTGGCCCACAGGGGTGTGGGGAAGTTGGGGGGGTGTATAGGTATCAGGCTGCCTGGGCCCACACCACAAATGAAAGAGTCAGTTGTTTCCATTCCTCATGCTCTCTTGTGAGGTCCTGGGAGCTGCAGAACTGGTATTTCTCCAAATCCTGGGAGCTCACGTGGCTGTGTAGACAAGCTGACCTGTCAGTTGTACACGTGTATGTGTGCTGCCGGGAGTTGGCAGCCTGCCTTCCAGTCCCAGCTCTGCCACCGACTCACCCGGGGGACTTCAGCAAGCCCCTTTGCCTCTTTGGAGCCTCAGTTGTCTGTCTATGAAATGGGACAGATGGATCCCTCAGGTGCTTGGGCATGGGGTGGGGAGTGCGGTTTGGGGCAGGGGTTGCTGGGTAGGCAGAGTCCTGTCATCTTCTATAATCCTCCTGACCACCACCCCAAAGTCAATGAAAACAATTCTACTTTGATTAAATACCTGTCTTGTATTTTGTATCTTCACTTAAGATTTTCTTTAAAGAAAAGTTTCTGTTGGCTTCCAAAAACCACCGGACTAGGATATCTCTAAGTGACCTTCGAGATTTATTATTTTATAATTCCATGATTCCAAAAGAAAACCTCAGACTTAGCCTTTTAAAGGATTATGTGCTATTTGGGAGGGTGAGAAAATGTAATGACATGTTGCTGATACTGAAGATTCTCATATGCAATGCCCCCCGCCCTGGGGACATCTAAAGTTTCCAGAGTCCTAGCCCCTCTTTTGGAACACCTGATAAAGGCTCACATGTTAATTATTTAGCCAATGGTGCTAACTGGGACATACTCATCTGATAAAACTGCCCGGAAAACATTTCCGCATGTAACATAAGGCTCTTGCAATTTAAACATATTTCTTCTTTCATATCAGCAGTTATTTTATGGATTTGGGCTTAAACGGCTTAGCAACAAAGGGCACTGGATTGGTGAATTATTCATGTAATCTACATTTCCTGGCTGCTGTGGATAATTGACAGGTGTCATGTCACCTTTTACAAACGTCCTGCAATTATGGACTATATATCAGTGTTTGACTTCGAAGTAATGCTCCCTTTCTAAGCCAGTTTCATATTTTATTTACAGCTTGGTGGCGTTTTTGACTTGGCTGTCTATGTCTTTCACTTTTGATTCCAAGCCTTTTGCTCCACTTAATATAACTAGGAACATTTAAATAATAAGATTCTCTCTCAGTTTGCTAAAGGCAGTCATTCATTGCTACCGTGTTTTATTCATTCAGCCATTATGTTAGTCAGTTTCTTGATTTAAGAAACCTAGGATAAAATGCAACTGTAAGGAAACCATGATATAAATTTGTTTTTATGACTTGTTTTGTTCACAGGGAAAAAAATTAAAAGCAAATCTTCTCAGGGTCTGACACAAATTGTAAACTGTGAGGAAAGTTGGCTAGTTAGAGAATATGACTGACTTAATAGGACAATGAACTATTTCAAATCTCCACCAGAGTTGGAAGGTTTCTAGCATTAGAAATAAAGTCAAGGTGAGTTCTCTTTCAGCCTAGTGAGAAAATCAGGTTAAAAAAAAACAAACCTGCAATTGATGAAGACTAATGAGAGAATGTAGCCATACGTGAAACATTCAGAGCAAAATGGAACCTTTGAAATCCTCTAGTCCTGCAGTCCCCAACCCCTGGGGCCGCAGCCCAGTCCAGGTCCTCGGCCTGTCAGGAAACGGGCCGCACGTCACCACCTGTGTTCTGCACCACACCTCCCCACCCCTCATCCGTGGAAAAATTGTCTCCTATGAAACCAGACCCTGATGCCAAAAAGGTTGGGGACCGCTGCTCTAGTCTACCTTTCCAATTTAGCTAGCGGGAAACTGAGGCCCAAGGCATGCAAAGACTTATCCCCCATCCACACCCCAGTTAGTGGAGATGCTGAAAGCCAGGTCAGCTGGTTCCTACTTGGCACCGTCACTGCTCTGCTCTGCCCTGGAGCATTCTTGTCACCTCCAGTACCTCTCCTACCACTAGCAGTCACTGACTGCGACTAGGGGGAACCCCCCACTTCCTGTTCTCAGATGCGTGATACATGTGGAATTATCTCGCACCTACTCCTGGGGTGAGCAAGATTGACTTAGTCCATCGTCTAATCCATTTTCCCAGATGGAATGGCCACATGACCGAAGTTGGACCAGCGAGAGGCAATGACTCCCAGCGCTTGTATGGGAACTGGAAGAGATTTTTCTGTCCCACTAGATTGTGTGGTGTAAGGGTGTCAGGTCTGGAGCTGCTACAGGTATTTTGCTACCCACATGGGAAGAGGCCAGAGCTCCAGGGAGTGGGTGCGGAAAATGGGTCAGGTGGTACCTGAGTGTGAAGCCTGGCGATGCAAACCAACTGGGCAGGGAGAGCAAAGCTGGGTTAAATAAACATATCGGTTATCTTCTAAACCAGGATGATTTTGAGAATGAAACAGGGCAGGACAAATGCTAAGCCAGACATTACGCCGGAGCAGCAGGCATAAACAAAACAGAACTGTTCTGGGCGGACAGAGACATATGGTTGTCTTGCTCTACAACACACCATCTGAGCTGCTGGATTAAGCCTTGACTCTGGATTAAGCTAGCACTTTCTCTGGCCTTTGTAGTCTAGGTGACAATGACCTCACTTCACTATTGAAGCTAATTTGAGTTAGGAGTTTTGTAACTTGCATATAGAGTTTAGACTTACACAGATATGGCCGGGCAGGGTGGCTCACACCTGTATGTAAGTTTAGCACTTTAGGAGGCTGAGGTGGGAAGATCACTTGAGGCCAGGAGTTTGAGACCAACTTGGGTAATAGCAAGACCCCATCTCTACAGAAAATGAAAAAATTAGCTGGGTGTGGTGGCATGTGCCTGTAGTCCCAGCTATGCAAGAGGCTGAGGTAGGAGGATCACTTGTACCCAGGAGTTTGAGGTTGCTGTGAGCTATGATGACAACACTGCACTCTAGCCGGGGTGACAGAGCAAGACTCAGTCTCGGAAAAAAAAGAAATACTTACACAAGTATGCTGCTTCCTAAGTGTTGTATTTTCTAAAAATCTTGTCCTATATCATATCCTAAGCTTGCAATTAAAGTTGATCATTATATATTTTAACTTTAATTCATATGAAAACTTTATACTTAACATTTTACTTCAATTAATACACACTATCATTTGTAGCACCTTTATAATTCACAGAGAACTTCCAAGTTAATTACCTTATTTACACTAATAACCCTGCAAAATAGATACCATTTAAGATTCAGAGAAGTTAAAAAATTGACCCAGGCTTACACGCCTGATGTGGCAGATATGCAGTGGTGGCTCTGTGGTTGGGGGGTGGGCGGGGGGACTCACAACACTCATTTTTATTGTTTGTTCATGTCTGTGGTGTAACTATTCCAGCAATGAATGATTTCAAGGTACCAACCTGACATCACTGAATGCAGAGTTGGGAAGAGATGCTGCTGTTACGAGCCGGCTCTGGCACCCCAGTGCATGGGACTTTAATTCAAGACTCCTGGCTCCATTAATCCAAGACCCCCATTTTGAGGTGTTTAGGGTAAAGTAGTCAGTTCTAAATTTTGCTCCGTTAACAATTGCAGGTGTGCCCCAGGGCCAGTGGTGCTAGAGGTTTTCAAAAGAGATTTTAGCAGAGCAGAACAGCAATGACCACACTGGTCAGACTTTGCATCTCCCCAGCCTGTCTTGTCTGATGCCCACCCTCGGCAGGAAGTGCATCGGGGCTGTAGCATTTGCTGTGCTCCCTACTTGAGTGAGGCTCCTTCCCTGTGCCCCACTTCTGCTCTGCTCTATTCATCTCACAGCAGGTTTAGGTGACTTGTCCAGGCCCTGTGCTCTGTCTCCAGGGCCACCCTTCGGAACAGGAATAGGGGCAGTAATAGAGAAAGGGACAGTCTCCCTTTACCCAGAGGAGAAGCCAAGGCCTCGGAGTACTTCTCTGCAGGACTACAGCTGGCTGTCTTTGCTGTTCTCTGATCGCCACTGTCAGAGCTGGGCTCCCCGCAGCGAGGGGGACACTTACAAAGCCCATTCACATTCATTATCTCATTTGAAGGTATTGACTGGATTGTGTGCTAAATGCTTTGCCTCAGCAGACAGAGCTTGGAGAACAGTTGAGTCATGTGAAAACCCTGGTGGCAGCAACCTAATTTGCAGTCCTGGGGCTTAGGGGAAATTAGCCAGTCTTAATAGGGCTTGCCTTACAAACTCAAGCCTACCGCTTGTGAGCAAATGCCACAGCAGCCTTAATTGTCAAAAATCATGGAGCCGTTGAATGGCATAGTAAAAGTAATTTTGCATCTGTGACATCCAGAATATGTAAAAATTGAGAATGAGAAGGTCTTCTAGTTATAATTCAACTCAAATCTTTATAGACCAACTCCTAACTGTGACTGCTCTTTCCTCCTGTGAGTTAGGAAGGCGGGGAGTGATGGCGACACCACAGGATTAATAACAGCTAATTCTACCATGGTCAGTGCTCACTTGTCCACTCTCGGAAGGTTAATGAAAAAAAATCATTCAGGTTTTATTTTGGAGTGGGTTTTTATACTTATGCTTGAATGTGAAAAATGTCAGAGCATCTGAGCATTCCCTTAGAACGACTTAATGAAGCAGGTTTATGAAGAATTGGGAAGCTGCCCTCTCTGCAGTCTGCTCTCCTGCAATGCAGTTCCTGGTGAATAAGGAAGGGTTCTTTGCCAGGATTATGGAAAGGTTTGTGCCCTCTCTAGCTTTTCCTACAGAAGAAGTGATGGTGGCTGGACCTTATATTGCTTTTCGATATGCAAAGAAAATAGAATTGAAGTGAATCAACCAAAACATTGTTTTGTATGAAGATGAATGTGCTCGTGCAAGATGTGTAGAATCTAAAGTCACAGCAAAGGCTGTGGTCCCTGTCCCATTTCAAAGCATGTCACTTGGCTGAGGCTGATCTGCTAAACAGCAGGAAACAATCTGTTGCAGCTGATATTAAGGAGGTAAGCGGTATGGACGGCTAAGGCTGCAAAAGTTCAGAAGAATGGAAGATCAGCAAGGGCTGGAAAGTCAGAAAAGAATTCAGGAAGGAGGGGAGACTTAAGCTGGGCTTTGAAAGGTGCACAGGAAAAGGAGGACGTTCTAGCTAAGTAGAATGAGGGCATCAAGGGACACACAAAGGCATGAGTGCCCAGGTGTTTCTATGCATGAGTGCCATGAAGCAGCTAGGGTTTGCCCACAGAAAGCAGGTGAGATGTTAACAAAGCAAGCTCCTCAGTACAGTGGGTCTTAACTGTTCACAAAGCTAAGAATAAGCTGATCCTGCCATGAAAGAGAGTGTGGCCAATCCAGCCGCCATTAACTGGGAATTAACCATAGTCAACATGTTTCAGACTGTGACTCAGAATTATGTTTCTTGGAACATCAGTATCTACACATATGCAGAGACAAAAGTCCTTCTGCTATTTTCAAGCCACTGATGACCAGTGGCTTATGCACAACTGATTTGATGTGCTGCATAGTCAATGTTGTCATTAAGATGACCACAAAAGAAACTAAACATTGATACATTCATGAATTATATAAAGTTATGGACTCTATGTAGCAGGTATTCTAGGCCCAAAGAACACAAAAGTAATGAAAACACAGGAGCATTACATATTTTCTAGGGGGTTAAATGTTTGTATATTTCTAAAAGTTTGAGACAGCTCTGATAAATGAAGGACAGTAGCTAACAGGGTGACGTGAGACATGTCATCGTGGCTGAACCCCCATGGGATCTGCATTTTCTTCAAGCTAATCACCAGTCTTCCCTTGTAGGAGGTGGAATTGCCAAAAGTTCTGGCTCTGTCTGTCTAGCACTCTGTGTCAGTTTGACCATGTGCCAAGTTTAAAGAAGGTCAGCTTCCTCAAGGGTAGAAATGGGCTGATATTCCCCGCCCTTTCCTCCCAGACAAATCAGCCTCTAGTCTAAAACACTGAGCCCTAGAGAAGGAAGTTACTTGCCCAAGCATTGCATTGAATAGAGCAAAGAGGAATGTCTCAGGGAGAAGTCGAAGCCAGGTATTCTTCCCAAAGCAAGTAGAAACAAAGGGGAAAACTCAGTATGTGCAAATATGAGGGAGTGGGGCCTCCAGACACATGAGTTCTACTGTTTATAAGAAAATCAAATAAGCCATTGAAGGAAGTTTAGGGAATCTCCTTCCATAAATATTTAGGAAATTTTAATCCAGTATTTATTTGGAGACAAGTATATGGGAATAATTATCTCTTTCTGATGGTTTGTACTAAATTTCTGCTCCCAAATATTTTTCTATGAGACAATAATTTTTAAATCTTATTGGAAAATCCTAAGCCCAAAGTGATCAAATAAAAGCTTTGTAATTAATTGAGTGAAAACAGGAAGAAAAGAAAATTACTTGACACATGTTGAGATTCTTGGCTGAAAACAACAAAGACTCTGTCAGTTCACCTTGGGAAAATGGGAGATTTACAAGAAGAATTTGTGGACTGGAAGCAGATTCGGAAGTCTCCAGAAACAGCAGCAGTTCTAGGTCTGGCTGTTCTCCCATCTCTGTCTGGTGGGCTGCCCTGCCTCCTCCTCCTCTCCCTTCTGATCAGTTTCTTGGCTTCCTCATGACTTCTGTTCCCTCATAACCAGCTTGCATGTGGCATTACAGTCTGCTGGTCCCCTTGATGAGCAAGACCTTTCAGTTTCAGCTCACTCCTAATAACTAGCACATTCTTGTTGCACTTCTCAGCGGAGTGGATCTGGCCCAGTTCACCTGTTGGGGCCAGGGTACGTTATAGACCATTGTCGGGTCAATGCAATGGTTGCCCTGAAGTTGGGTGCCTGCCACTGGTCCAATTACCAAAGCAAATAAGGGGTGGGGGTAAAAAAGTGTGGTCAGGGCATTTCTCATCAGAAAGGGCTGAGGCATGGCCAGGCTCTGATTTCTGCTTCTATTAAATTGTAATGACAACTTTTTTTCAGAACCTGCAAAAGGGCTCTTAAACTGCAGCTTGAGAGCATGTTTTATTATTTTATTCATTCAATCATTCCTTCTGACCCATCTCCTATCACAAAAGATTTGAGGTGACTTACAAATCTATATACAATATACAAGGATCATATAGTTCAAAAATTTAGACAAATGAAAACAAAGAATAGAAAACTAAAAACAAAAACTCAGGGGCAAAATTAGCATGATGTAGTATACAACAATCGACACTAGAAAACTGCTACAGATGAGTGTTATGGTCTGAATGTTTGTGTTCCTCCCCAAATTCATATGTCGAAACGTAATCCTCAATACAATAGTATTAAGAGGGGGGTCTTTAGGTGGTGATTATGTCATAAGGGTGGCGCCCTCATGAATGGGGTTAGTGCCCTCAAAAAAGAGGCCTGAGGGAGCTTGTTCACCCCTTCCACCGTGTGAGGACGCAGCAAGAAGGCACCATCTTTGGAACAGAGAGCAAGCCCCCACCAGACACTGAATCTGCTGGTGTCTTGATCTTGGACTTCTCAGCTTCTAGAACTGTGAGCAATAAATTTCTGTTGTTTATAAATTACCCAGTCTAAGGTATCTTGTTATAGCAGTGGGATGGGACTAAGACAGTGAGCCTTGAATTTGTTTCTAAATCTGAGACCTGCCAAACTTAATAGCAAGTGGCTACGTACAAGAGAAAAGTCCTGGCAGAAAATGTCATTTATAGTAGAACAGGTTACTAGCCTACCCTGTGGAAGCCTGTCCCTCCAAAAGACAGATTCTTTTCTTTCTGTGTTGATTTGTGGGCTGCCTTGATGGGGAAGGAGACTCTAAATTATGTCTCAAGGCTTCTTCTGGTTCTGATTTCATAACAGTGGTTGAGATTTCATTGACTGGGCCAGAAAACAAATCATTAAGAAGGCAAGATTTTATGTAGCTAAAACCAACCTCCAACACAACTTTATTCCACTGAAGCTTTAGCCCCAGCCCCCTCCAGAATTGGAGACATAGTTAGAAAGCTGAAAAGGCAGATCATAAATTTCTCATTTCTTTTTTATTGTGCATTGTAAGCCAAGGAGTACATAGGAAGGCTGGCTCAGTGATTTTTCTGCTCTCCAGTTTTTTGCCTGTAGCATTTCTGAGATTCTCAGATCTTTTGAGGCTCTTTATTTACTACTTTTTTGCTTCCTTTTGATGATAGAGCAGCAAAAAGTTCTAGAAAGCTTGGTCCTGGTGCATGACAATGGGAGACCTCTACCCTGGCGTACCAGGCATGCCGTGCTACATGAGATGCACTGAGAGAGCTCCAGAAAGTGAAATGGAATGTTCCCTCTCAGACTAGAACTGGGAATCCTTCTATTATATTTAAAAGGACAGCTGTCGTTTAATATTCATTGAGCAGCCACCATGTTCTAAGTGCCATATGAAGTATATACATGATGTGACATTTGAAAAGAGGAGACTCATTCGTACAGGAACTGGTTACTGCTGACACTCGATTTGATGGCTGTGTGGTAAGGGGTTGAAGGGATTCTTGGTGCTTTAACTTTTGCTAACTGAGAAAAATGCTATGCGGATTGCCAAGATGGTGATCCTGAAAAACCATTTACAATATTCAATTAACAATAATTAAGGGACTCAGTGGGAAGCTCCTCACTGACTTGCTAAATAGCAAAAATTGGTCCTTGGCATTCCCAGTGGATGAGAGAAAAGATAATAAGTACCCCAAATGTAAAGACAATCAAAATGAAACCAATTATGACCAAATTATATTAGGCAAATAGAAGCACAAGTTGAATCAGGAATATTTAAGTTTTTGACAAGAAATATTAAAAAGAGATATAATAACATTTTAGCCATTAATTGCTCATCTAATTTAGTTTAGTTCTAGGAAAGGAGGTGGTTTATAAACCTGTAAATTTTACATATGTTGATAAGGGACCACAGTCTCTTATAACAACTTCATATTTTTAGGAGCTAGCAAAGGCTGATTTTCTGTTAATATAGTTAATAATGAACCACAATTGATTCTGTTACCAATAGTCTTATTAAAAAGACAGCTAGTCATTTAGTCCATCTTTTCAAGATCACATACAAAATATTAATGCTAATTTGATTTACTATATTGAACTTTAGTAATTTTAAACTATCCTCCACCAACTAATTTTCTATAGCATTAAAAAGGATTTTTTAATTTACTTCTTTATAGTTTTTTCTCACCTACTCTCTTACTATCCTTCACTTCTCCATCAATTTTCCCTTCTCCATATCTCTAAAATTGTACAATCAATTCTAAACTTATAACGATCCCCCAATATCTAATTAAGGTGTAAGTCAAGGGTTGCCTGTACCTGCTTGTAATGCAGTAAATCTACTACATGGAAAACTTGTTAGATTTCATCTAACTCAACCTACCCATTAGAACATGAATATGTATATATCCATTTTTTTCAAATTCACTAATATTTAAGTCTAAAAACCTAACCCAGGCTGATTTCTGGCAAGGAAAAAAACAATTAGTGCCTTCATGATTACAGTATTCATGCAAACATCAGTACAATTTCCCTTTTAAATCCTCTGGCCTATTCTTCTGTATGCCCAAATCTCTGTTAGCTCCAACAAGTCTTTGCTTTTTAAAATTTTATGAATATATTTGAACAAAACCCTCACCTCATATTTATTATCAGAAAGCTAAGCTCAATCTATCCTTTCATGTGAAAACAGCTCTGGAAGAGCATAAATCACAGCTATCATGAAGATGTAAACATACGTGTGTGTATGTGTATATATAAAGTATGTAAAAATGTATATATATAAAAATACATTTTTCAAAAAAATGATCATACCCTTGCCAATTTAATGGCTACATAATAGTATGGATATAGTTTACCTCGTTTGATTAATCCTCTGTTGTTTAAGATTTAGGCTCTTTCCAGTTTGCTTGTATATACATCTTTACATAGCCATCTGTTCCCTTGGGATGAGTTTCTGCAGGTTATATGTTTAAGCCTGTATATATAATACATATATATAAAATATATATTACACATATACAATTTATATATTATATATATAAAATATATATAAAATTTGCCCTCCAGAAAGGTGGTATCATCTTTGCATTGCCATGGGCAGTGTATGAAGTATCAAATAACCATCCAGGACACTCTGGTTTTTCCTTGTCTAACAGATGAAAAAAGGTATCTGGCTGCCATTTGTATTCTTTGATACTAGTAAGGTTGAAAATGCTTTCAAATGTTAAATAGTTATTTCTTTGTCCACTTTTATATAGTAAGAATATTAACCTTTTGTTGGTTACATCTACAGCATTGCAAATGTTTTTCCCTTCTATATTTGTCTTTTAAATTTGTTTTTTTTTCTGGCTATTTTGCATGTTTGTTTTTATTTTTATGTTTAGTATTTTATTTTTTTAGAGACCAGGTTGCACTCTAACACTTGGGCTCGTGCGATCCTCCAGCATTAGCCTCCTGAGTGGCTGGGACTACAGGTGCACACCACAGTGCCTGCTAATTTTTTTAAATTTTTGTAGAGATGGGGTCTTGCTATGTTGCCCAGGTTGGTCTCAAACTCCTGGCCTCAACTGTTTCTCCCACCTCAGCCTCCCAAGGTGGTGGGATTACAAGCATGAGCCACCATGCCTGGCTGTATGCTCATTTTTAAAAAATAAATATAAGAATCAGTTTTGACAAATTAAAAAAAAATCCAAGTGGAAGACTGATGGGTATTTTGTCAATTTTTTTAAAAAAGTTTTTAAATGGCTATAATTTGCAGTATGGACTTGGGAATATAGCAGCTCTCTCTGCAGTTCTTCATTGAAAAGCACTAAGCTAGGCATTGTGGGGATACCGCCTTCAGATCTATGAAAAAGAAAAAAACAAAACAACCACACAAAGCAGAATATAAGTGAACATCCGAGGAGAGGAGAGCCGTAGCTTTGGAGCTTGGAGTTTGAAAAACAAACAGGTGCTGAGTGGAAGTAGCAGGCAGATGTCGTTCATTGGTAAGCCAGTCGGTTTGCTTCAGTGATGTGACTGGTTTAGCTTGGGGATTAGATGAATGTGCCGCCTTCAATCACATCCCTCGACTGCTTTAGGGTACACATGTACTCAAATCCAGTAATGGACTCGGGTTTGGAGTAGAGTACTGCCTGGTCCTACTAATCCTGGCCATCAAGATATTTTCTTCACTCAAGTAAAAGCAATGGCCCGAGCTAACATAACTTTACTAGGGAGGACTTCTGCCGACCTCTAAGATTTCCATCAAAATCATAGTTTGCCAAGGTGTAAGCTGACCGCATCGCTTACAGGCGCGTGGATCCGCCAGCTGGCAAGCCCTGGCCACCACTCTTCCCAGGCAATCAGCCAACAGCCCAGCACTCTGAGCAAGATTCATTCCTGCTGCAACATTCATTTTACCTTATTTTTTGAGGTGTTAGCCACATTCTGCTAATTGGGACCTTTTGCAAAGTCTTTCAGGCATTTTGAAGCGCTCGTCCTCCCATCAATTTCGAGTGAAAATGTACGGCTCTGTCACGTGTGTTTTCAGCCAGAAATCTGTAAAAAGACTGAAGTGGGTTCTTTTTTCTTTACCTAACTCAGTGTAGCAGAAATGAGGCAGGGGAACTGTCAGTCATTTCTATGGATGACAATTTTCACTGCTTGACAATCTGAAATAGAAAATTCCAGTCATTTGACGATATGCCTGTGTACAGCTCACCCCCCCCACCCCCCTGAAACAGCAAGAAGTGTTGAACAGCAGAGTTTAGGGGCCTTTGCTTAGGCATGATAATTTAGGGAAATAGTTAGCTCATCAAAATTGGCTGGGTGCCCTGTTTTCATATTATCCAGACAGAAGTCACTGAACCACAACTTTGCTGCTTAGAAACAGGCACCAAAAGGGAGGGGGTGGGGGAAGTATGAATAGTTAGCCGGTTAGCCGTATTCAATCATGAAGTGTACTTTACACTCAAGTATAAACTGATACATGTTAAATTATGCCTGAAGAAATGTCTGGCATAGCGCTCAGGAGATCTGGTGACTGAGCTCTGCTCTTCCTCAGCCAGGTAACCTTAAAAAAGATCCCAAGACTCCCTAACCCAAAGGTTCTTCACAAGGGAAAAAGAGAGTCCAGGCAGATGACTTCTTGGTTCTAAAGCTTTATGTTTTGAGGACTGTATTGAAGAACTACACTGACCATTCCTAGGTTCAGGTATACCCTACTTTTAAAAAGCCCTTCTTCAAAACTATAAACATATGGCCAGGCACGGTGGCTCATGCCTGTAATCCCAGCACTTTGGGAGGCCTGGAGTTCGAGACCAGCCTGGGAGACCTCGGTCTCTACAAAGAAAAACAAAAAAAAGAAAACTATAAACTCGCAATTCATTAAGCACTTACTATCTGTTAGGCAACATATTTAGTTCGGTAGAGTAGACCTTCTGTCTCATTGTAAGAAGTTCACATTCTCAAAAATAGATGGATAGTCAGGGAGCAAATACCCACCGGATGAGGTAACAGAGAGTGGAGTCACGTGGGGTTTGGAAAGCTGAATACGGCCCTTCCCAGCTCCGTGGTTCTAAGACGCCAGCTCCAGGTACCTGGTCGAAGGCTGCAAGCTGGGTTTCGTGGAGGAACCGGCAGTCGGTGAGAACCTTGAGTGAAAGGCAAGGTTTCCAGAGACAGAGATGAAATAGAGGAAATTCTAGGCAGAGAGACCAGAATAAATTACAGATGCAGACACAGAAAGTTCAGACATCTAAAGAATTCCTGAACCCAAACACCTAGCAACAACAAATCTGATTTGTTTGCAATCCAGGTTAGAGCATTAATTTATCTAGTCCACACACATTCCTGTGACACCCACTCTGTACAACACACCGTGCTTGGTGATACAGGGCATCCAACGATGACTCTGGACAGTCCAATATAGATTTCAACTTGGCATTTAAAATTTTAAGTCATAAAATAAATGTATGCACATTTTGTACAAAATATGTAAGTCATAGAAGAGGACAAAGAACTAAATTAAAAATCACCTGCCTTGTTTAAGCTTAAGGACTTTGAAGGTAATGCCTCACCCAGCACAGACTCAAAGATATAAATCTGGATGAATACAGAAGCAATCACGGATTAGCTCAAAGCAACATTTAAATTGATCTTTCCAGTGAAAAGGCATTAGAAACAGCAATCTAAAGAACACCTGTTTAGATGCACCAGCATCAACAATTAAGTTCTTCAGGAAATGAGTTTTCAGCAGCCTTCACTCCAATAAGAGGCAATAGAGCTCAGCATTTTTATTACTGTAATCAAGAACATTTAAGGGGGCCAGAAGAAAATATTTACACCCACCTCTTAATCCTGAAGAGGAGGGAACTCCTTTTAAGTCACTCACCTAATTAGTATGGGCTGGGGTTGGGGTGGGGAGACTCTGCAGGATTCTCTGCTTCACACTGTTCCTCTTTAAGAAATCTGGGATCTAGGCTTCCCAGTAAAAGAAAAAAAATTCACACTCAACCATGTGACCCAAGAAGCAGCAGGTGGTGAATCTGATTGGCGCAGAGGTGGAAGCCGCAAGTTTGGTACCCACATATGGTCTCTAGTCTAGGGTAGCTAGTACTACCCATGCTGGGTCACTCTGAAGCCACTAAGGTTGGCACTGCATGATTCCAGGGAGCATCATGCACAAAGACTGAGGTGGGAGTGTCAAGTGGGAAAGCTTAGTTTTCCAATCCTTGCTGCCCCCTTCCTAGGTGCCTTTCTAATTATAGTAATTACAGCAGCTAACATTCATTGAGCGCTTGCTATATGCCAGATGCCGTGCATTTTATGTGCAAAATCTCATTGATTCTTTGCAACCACTCCATGACCTAGGTAATATTAATATCCCCATTTTATAGACGGCAGGGAGATTACAATAAATTTATTATCCCAGCTAACGACACTGGGATGACAGGTGTAAACCAGGTCTGACTCAGGCAAAGCAGAGCATGTGGTCACCCTCCAGATAAGGGCACTCAGGTGCAGAGTGCTAGGTTGCACAAGACCAAGGAAGTGTCTGAGCCAGGATTCTTTGCAGAGTCAGCCACAGAATGTTTCCATTGAATAGTTTTTTGTCTTCGTGCCAGGCCTTTCTGAGTGTCCGTGTCTTTTCCTGTAAAATGTGGTAATGAAATCTACTTCACATAATTGTTAAGATTAAACCAGGGCAAAGTATCTAGTCTGAGGGGAGGAGTTCAAAGTGTGGTCACTCGGTAGACCCCAGTTCCTTTCCCCTAGCTCCACCCTGTGTGACCTCCGCAAACCCCTTGACTTCTTTGGCCTTTAGTCGCCTCATTCATGCAAGGATGGGGTTCGATTAAGGGGAAAACATCCCTTTCAACTCTGGCATTCTTTCTTCTCTGGTTCCTCTGAGGTCCATCTATGTTCACACATATATATGTAGCAGAAGGAGGAATGCCCCTCTCCTCTGCTTTTAGTTCAGAGAAATGGGTGCTCTGTTTATGCCTACTTGCATTTTCAGTGCTTCTAGAGATTGACATGAGGGTGTGGGAAGACGTTGCTCTCCTTCCATTCCCTTCTGCTGGTGCTGGAGCCCCTCGTGTGGGCCTCTCCTCAATCAGGGGCAGAAATACCAGTGGTGAGCTGATGTGCTGGGCTAGGAATTCCTTTTGGATTTGGCTGGGTGGAGTTTTTTCCCTGCAGCTTCTCACCTATCATCATCTTGTCTTTCTTGGGATCACAAAATGTCTGTACAAAACAAAAACAAAACAAACAACAACAAAAAACAAGCCATAAACTGCATTCAGAAGTCCTACTATAATGCCCATGAAAGGACCATTTTCCCTAAGAGCGAACATTGGAATTGAATTGAGAATTAAACACCTTTATGAATCAAAGGCAGTGAGAAGTGAAAAAAGCACACAGGCTCATGGATGGTTCTTTGCAACTGTTACAAATCCTCAGGGCAGCATGGCCTCCAGAGCAGGCAAGGACACCTGGCGTGCATTTTTCTTCCCTCCCTTCTCCCTTCCTTATCTCAAAGGATAACATGGGGCACCTACCATGTTATGTAGCAGGAACATTCTAAGCTCTGAGGATTGCAATAAACCCCAAATAGGCCAGGTCCCTGCCTTCACAGTTTCCACCCCAGAGGTGAGAGAGATGCTAATCTAGCAACCACACACACACACACACACACACACACACACGTCAGATGGTGCCCCTGAGGGGTGCCATGAAGAAGAAGGACAAACTCAGTGCCACAGAGAGCTCTGAGCGGGGGCGGGGGGGAGGCTGGGCAAGGTCTCCCTGAGGAAGTGATGCGGCTCCGACCAGACGGGAAGGATTACTCGGTTCTGGGCAGGGCGGAGGAAGCAGCTTGTGGAGAAGCCCCGAGGTGGAGGGAAGCTGGGAGAGTTTGAAGAACTGAAAGAGGCTGGGGCTCTGGAGCCCTGGGAACGTGGCAGAGGGGGCTGGCCCAGACGGCGCCAGGCCTTGAGGCCTTTGTAAGGATTTGGGCTGTTCCTAAAAGCCAGGGTCAACTTTTACTAGTGTTTTCAGTGGGAAGGTGTTATGATCAGTGTTTATTTGAAAATGATCACTTCAGAAAAATGGATTCAAATGAGGCAAGGAAGGGAGCGAGGAAACAATAAGAAATGACAGTAGCTAATGTGCATGGAGCATGTGGCCGTGGACCGAGTATGACTCTGTGAGCCTTATACACTTTTTCTCCTTTGCTCTTACACAGCCCTGCAGGCCGGGCTATGATCCCTGCCTTTTCACCAAAGAGGCAACTGAGACATAAAATAACGTGAGCAGCGATGGTCGGCTTGTAAGTACTAGGGCCAGGCTGTGAGGCTGGTGGTCCTAGAGCCCGCTGCTTCATCGCCACATCCGAGGGCTCCTTTCTGACCTGGGCCAGGCAGCCCATCCCCAGAGTGGTGGCCGTGGACAGATCCAGAAGCTATTAAATGGGAAGAACCCACAAGGCTCAGCCCCATGGTGGGTCTGTGCATGTTGGGACGTGCGCCCGGGCGGCTGGAGTACCTGGGAGGGGCCAGGGTTGAGGTCAAGAGCATATCCAAGGTTGTGGACAACTCTGGACAGCTCTGGAGCTGAGGAAGAGGAAGCAGCTTTGATAACCCTATGTGGGCACTCGTGTTTTCTTGCTTTCTTCTACAGGGGATTCCATGAGATCTACTAAGAACAGCTCACTTTAGTTCTCTTCTTTTAAATACCAGGCCTTAGCCAGTTCTGTTCCTGCTTTATTTATTTATTCAACTATGTCTAATTCTTTTAGTTTCTAAAAGTTTTCCTTTCACTCTGACTGCAGTCCTAAAAATTCTGTCTGAAGCTTGCTCGCATTCACATGGTCATTGATTTTCCCCCGCCCTCTCAGGGTTAATCTGAGCAAATGGTCATGTTTTGTAACTCCCAAACACTTCCTCTTCCAACTGACATTCTGAATTCTAATACTGTTCAGCCTTGACCCTTGGCATGTATATATCATTTAATTTCAACAAAGTGCTTTAGCTGTCTACATGTTAAAATTTCTTAAGCAATACAAACTATATTTTTTCTACAGCTGCTACCAAAATACATTTTTTAACACCCAGTTACTACATTCTTGCCTCAAGATAATTTTTTGGAAAACTTGCTAAAGAACAATCTTTTCACAGATTTCTAGGCCAAACTACTGGACCACAAAGACCTATTTGGCATAGCTGACACATTTGCATGCACACACACACAATTTTAAAAAGGAAGACGAAGGCATGCACTATTGCAAACATGTTTTAAATTTTAAAATATATCACCAGAGGGAGAGCTCTAGCAAATTAGTCAGAATTATGGTTCTAATGCTGCCGAGTGGCTGAGCTTTTTCCCCTAATGATCCCACAAAAGCAGCAAGGCTGCCTCTCTGTTTCTTTGTTAAAATGCGCCATGGAACGGGGGTCGGCTGTGTGTTCATCAGTTCACACAATGCTTATTTGGCATTTACTATGTGCCGGAGACTGTGGCGGGGGCACAGTGATGTTCCAGGAGGGCACAAGCGCCGTCTTACATTTCAGTCTCGTGGAGGAATCGGAACCACGGAAGCAATTGGTTACAGGGCAATCAATGGTCGCTGTGATAGAGGAAGCACAGGCGAGGAAGGGGAGACATCTCACCTAGGGTGCAGGGCTCCAGCCAGAGTTTCTGGAGGAAGAGAGGTTTAAGCTGAGACCTAAAGGATGAGTAGAAGTTATCCAGGAGAAAAGAAGAAGGAGAAAAGAGATTTCCAGGCAGAGGGAGCAGCATATTCAAGGACTCAAGTGGTGAGCAAGGACATAGGGTGCTACAAAACTAAAGGAGGTTCAGTAGGGCTGGATCTCAGAACGCAAAGGATGGCTGGTGAGTAAGAACGGGTCAGGCAGGGTCTGGTAACCATGTTAAGGAATTTGGAATCTATCCTAAGGGTAGTGGGAGCTGTTGAAAGGATCAAAGCAGGAAGTGTGGAGAATGGATTGGGAAGGGAAAGCTGGAGGCAGGGAGATCAGTGAGGAAGCTGCTGTAATGACACAGAGGAAATGGCGGCCAGAACTGGGGTAGTAGCTGAGGGGGCAGATTCCAAAGAGAGCTGGAAGGTTGTCGCAGGGGGCAGGGGAAGGGGAGAAGAGAGGATGCCTCCCGAGTCTCTGGCGCAGCCAACTAGGTAGATGACGGAGCCATTCCCTGAGAGAGAGAACGCCGGGGGGCAGACAGGTTTTGACATGCTGAGGTCCAGGTGCCTGTGGGGCACACACAGTAGATGACCAGTGTATGGTTAGTTAGTTAGTTAGTTAGTTAGTTGGTTAGTTGAGGAATCTGGATAAAAAATACAGACATGATAACTGAAGCTAGCTAAAGGAGTGGAAAAGAGTGCTGAAGAGGGGCCGTAGGTGCCCAAGAAGAGGTGTCCAGTGATGTTAGCAACATGGAGGTCACCGTGATTTGGGAGAGGCAAGGTGGGGCGGTAGTGTCAGAAGCCAGGCTGCAGAATGAGCGCGGGGACAGCAGCAAGTCTTAGGCTGTGTAAACATCCCTTTCAAGGAGTTTAACAGGAAAGGGAGAAAAGGCTCAGGGGGCAGCTGCTGGGGTACACAGTTTAAGAACTGGGGGACTCTGGTGAATTTGAATGTCAATGATAAAAATCCAGGAGGCAGGGGCAGGCTGAGGGTTCCTCCAAGAGAGGTCCTATTGGGAGATGGGAAGAAAGTGGAGAGGGTAGGTGTGGCACCAGAGGTGAAGATGTTCTCACTGATGTTTTTATTTTCTAGGTTAGCAGAGGGCAAGTTAATCTGTTAAGAGGGGAGGAAGGGGAAGTTTGCAGAATGAGAGGGTAGCAGAGAATGGAGAAAGTTTTCTTTAAAAAAAATAGTATATTTTTAATTAAAAAAGAAATACACTCCCATGGTTTTTTAAAAATCCAAAAATATATGCAATGAAATGTAAGGTTATGCTCCACCCCAGCAGCCTGGCCCCAAAGTACCCCTCTCTGGAGGCCACCAGTGTCCTGTTTCTTGCACCTTCTTTCAGAGATGTTCTGTGCTGTGCTCTCACCCTTGCTTTTTCACCTAACATTGTGTCTTGGAGATAGTGCTACATTTGCACAAATAAACCTACCGCATTTTGAACCTTGCTCTCTTTAACCAGTTATTTGCACATATTGCTTGGCTCACAGGGAAGAATGTATGTGTGGGGAAAATGTGTGGCCCTGGAGTTGCCTCTAAAGAGGTGGTATCAATTTACATTGTGTTATACTCCTCCCAATCATAGACAATGCAATTTATTAGTAAATATTTTTATTTTAGCCAATCCAATAGGTGGAAAATGAAATCTTGTTTTATTTTGGGTTTTTAAAATTGTGGATAAGAGAATGTTTTCAATATTTAACAGCCAATTTGGTCTCTTTTTTGGGTGAACTGGCTGTTCACGTTCTTGCTCACTTTTCTCTCTCCTATTGATTTTGAAGAACGGAGAAGTTTGCAGTGGACTTTGTGGGAAGAGGAAAAGGTTGAAGAGGGCTGGGCCTCCAGGGCACACCCAGGCTCCCCAACATCTGCAGAGGAGCTGAAGGAACACCCTCTAGGTGCTCCCGGGATTGCACAGAACTTAGTTGAATTGGTGTTTGCAGCCCTGGCCTGTGATTTCTCTCTCCAAGACATTTGCAGTTCCTTGGGGCTGATGGGAGAAACCTTGGGAAAACCCCTGGGGCCCCAGTAAGGGAACAGGAACAATAGGGGCCCACTGCTGATTGGATAAATGTATGCTTAATGCTGATAGGATGCTTTTCAATCCTGCCACTGATTGGCCGCTTTTGAATCCCACTGCTAATTGGATAACTTTGATGCTTATAGTTGATTGGTTGTGTGTAGCCTCAAGAAAAGTATAAAATTGGAGTGAAATGAGGAAGCGGCGCTCAGAATTTGGTCCCCTCTGAGCCCTCCGGTGAAACAAAGGCTGATTCTCCAACTCTCTGTGTGCCACTCGGTTCTTTCCCCAGTCAGTCGCTGTAACACTTGATGTAACAGGGCCCCTGCTGACAAACAGACCTGCAGCGCAGAGTGGGAGGGAAGGAAACCCTCGCTCTCCGAGTTCCCACTGTGGGCTTGTGCGTGGGTAACGAGAAGCCGGTGGAGGAACAGGAGGCTGGATAAAAACAGTCCCTGGAAATGGGTGAAGCAGCCTGAGTTCCTGTGTCAGCCTTAGACCCCGACACCTGACCATGCTGGGGAAGGGGTTTTGGGGCCTCCTTGCTGGGTCTTGGTGTTCACTGGTGGACACCAGTTCCCCCCACTTGATCTAAATGGCGTGGCCCTGCAGACCTGGAGTGACCAACCCACCTCTGGTCTGCTGCACTTGGTTGCTCTGGATGCAGCTCTTTTCTTTTTTTCTTTTGACAAATATGCTGTCATATGTGTTTTATTTATTCATTTTATTTCAAAAGATTAAGGGTGTACCAATGTTTTTGTTACACAGAGCACTTTTGTAATGCTCGAGTCAGGGCTGTAAGTGTGCTCATCACGCAAATTGTGTTCACCATACCTGTTAGGTAGGTTTTTGCCCCTTCCCTTCACCCCTCGCCCCTGCTTGATTTCCAATGACTTTTACTTCTCTCTGTGCACATGTGTGCCCATTGGTCAGTTCCAATTTATTAGAGAGCACACGTGGTGCTGGTTTTTCCGTTCTCGAGGTACTTCCCTTAGGAGAATGTGCACACAGCTCTTGATGCCCACCTGCCCTGCAGCTGGGCACCTTCGCACACAGACTGTCACCACGGAGACCCACCCTGCCAGCTGCTCTCCTGGTCCACACAGAGTCCTGGGCTGAGGGACCGAGGGCAGGAGGGTGAAGAGGCTGAGGATGCCGAGTGGGGCTGGGCGTCCTCGTCCTCAGCAGGTAGGTGGCTCCCACCTGGCACATTCCCCACAGAGGAGCTTCAGGGCCTAGACGGTATGAGGGGCCACGTTGTGCCCTAAACTCCTCAATGGGAAACCAAGAAAGTTCCTTTTCTCAGGGTAGAACTTGGAGTTTCTGTTACACATGAAACCTCAAAGAGATGCAAGCTGTTTTGTAAACCATCTTATTCATAATGTACAAATCACACAATTAAAAATGACTTAAGAAACGAAAGGACAGAAACAGATTTCAAGCATTTGTTAGCACATATGACGTGCCAGGTGCTAAACTAAAAGACTTTACACATGTTTGGCCCTAATAGCAACCCTATAAGGTAGTGACCACTATTATCCCCATTTTACAGATGACAAAAGTGAGGCTTAGGGCAGGTGGGTAACTTTCCCTAACTCACAGGGCTAGTAAGCAGCAAGGCAGGTATTTGTATTAGCACTGTCTGAGGCTGAAGTGTGTGCACACGGTGCTATATCGTCGCTCTGTGCACACTCAGGATTCCAGCCTGTCAATGTCACTGTGGCCAAAGAAGCCCCTACAGGCTTCTCAGTGCTTTGCAGATTCCTCTGTTCCTGAAAAGAGGCCTGCATGGGGGTCCTGCCCCAGGATACTTATACCCATTGCAGGTTATCAAAACAGCCCCCCTTGCCTCACTCAACAGGGCCTTTGCCCGCGTCCAGCTGAGCCTCTCTTTGGTCTAGTGATCAGATGAAGGACTTCTGATGGGTAGATGACTGCTTAAATTACTAAAATCATGATTGAAAGGGGCATTACCATTACAACTCCTACTATTCAAATACATTGGGCAGGCTAGTATTTTCCAGCTACATTTTCATAACCATTGCTTTTAGATTCTACTTCTTTCATTAAAAATAAATTCTTGCCCCCACCTCCTACTCAACAACGCCTTCATTTGTGACTGAAGGTTCAAGCTTGGAATCTGGCATCCCCGGGAGGTTTGACATTAACAGGTGTTGGGGTGCAGGCCCAAAACTAAAATTCAGAGGGTCAGGTTATTTTATTTTTCAAGCCTCTTGATGGCTGAAGGTGCTAAATATGTCACTGTGTAAGAGCTGAAAAGGAAATTGAACACAAAGAAAAAAATAACACACCTACTAACTCACTATTTAAAAGGACAAACATTCAAAAACTGTTGACAGTGGAAAGTTGTTTATTTTTTTTTTAACCTTTTACTTCATAAAGGTTATTAATGAGAGGTCTAATTGAAATTTTCTTAAAAAGTTTCACTTTTCATTGTTTAGGTCAATGCTGACATTAAAGTACTACCTTTCTTTACAACATACATTGTTACCTGGGATATTTATAGAGTGAACCATGTGGAAATGAGAACGTACTCCTACAGGTAAAAATTACTGTGGTCTGTTAAGTACGCCAAAAAAATCAGCAATTTTGTCAGATTGTTCCATATCTGTCTTCCCGTTGTCTTTAGAACTCAACTTTTAGAGAAATCTTTCAAAATTTCTCACTACAACTAGTACATGGCTTCTCAAATGCTAAAACCGCCCAAATAGTACTTTGGTTTCCAATGTTCTCCATCCACTGTAAGTTCCTAAACTATGATGGTGACTGTCTTGGCGGGGGCAGGGGTGGGTGGGTGGGAGCTGGAGAGGGGGAATGAATGACGAATGAAGAATGAAGCTTTTCTTTAATGGGCAGTGGAGCTGCCCCCAATCATAATTTTCAGTTCCTAATAAAGAAAAGTGCAACAATTGAAATGGCCCAAAATTAATTATTGTTGAAAAACTAGCATTTTTTTTTTATTTGTATAGTTGAAAATTCAAAGGGTCGTACTGATTTATGAAGAGCAAGACATCGAGGACGCTAAAAGAGGCCTCACCTTCCAGGTTGACACTGAGGGGCATGACTCAAGCCACCCCCTGCTCCTGTCAGTCCCTCTTTGAACAAGACAGCAGTGACTGCCCACGTGGGGTTCCTGTGTTTGAGGAATATACTTCCTAAAGCCTGCTTTGTTTTTGTTTTGTATTCTTAGGGGGGTAGAGATATTGAGGATAACCAGAAAGGGGAAAGGGAGAAAGAAAAATATATATTTCCAAGTTGGAGAGAATTTGTGGCGTAATATCTCAATGAATGTGAATTGAATTTCACTGGCGTCTGCACCCACAGTCATAGCAACTAAAACAGGTCACTTCAAGAGGAAAATGCCAATTTCCAGAGTGCCTGGATGGCAGAGACCAGTGGCAGCTTCCCGGAAGTTCCGAGAGTTGCCACCTCAGCTCTCTTCTCTCCCCCACCTTTTGCCATTCCTCTTCTCACTCTCAGGCTATTGCGATGTGGTATTAGGAAACCCATGGTATTAGGAAACCATGTTCTCTCCAAGAAAGGCATTATGTTGTCTGTTTGGAGACAGGCGCAGGGATGAATCCTGGCTCTCCCATCTGCAAGCTGTGTGATACAGTCCAATTACTTAACCTCTCTGGGTTTCAGGGTGCTCACCTGTGAAATAAGGACAATCTAACCCGTTGTGTGGATTTCTTAGAGTAACTGAAGAAGTACTTTTATAAATGCAAGCTTCTGGGTTCTAATTTTCCCCACTTTCCAGCTGTGTGATCTCATGCAAGTAACTAACTTACATTTGGTTTATATGTGAGCTTCCTCATCTGTAAAAACAATACCCATCTCATATGGTCAGGGATAATAATATTCACCTCATTTAGTCATTTAAAGACTTGCAAGTTTCTGGCACATCATAGTAAATTTTTAATAAATGCTAGCTATTATTATTATTAAATAACATATGTGTAAAGTACCCAAGACTTGGCTGAGAAGGTATGTTTTATAAATGTTTACACTTACTAGTTTGAAAGCTGTAACTGGTTATATTTTGACAAATCTTCAACTATTCAAGCTAAAAACATAGATACACATATCTATAATTTTTAAATGTTTTATTGAAGCATAACATACATACAGCAAAGTGCAGACATCGTACATTAAATTTAATTACATTTAAACCTGTTTTTAGGTGATTTTAAAAAGCTAGGTGCTTTCTCTGCTGAGTCTGTCAATTGGAAGAAAGGAGGTTAATTTACCTAACTAAAAAGATAGTTTTATTCAGAGAGAAAAGAATGCTACATTAAATATACACAGTTTTTACCAATAAACCACATTGCATTTTATTCATGCAATTACCCCATCTTTACTCATGTTTTAAAGATTCCTTGGCATCGTCAGGACATTGGCAGTCCTTGTAAAGCAGAAGTGATACTTTGATAAGTGCCTTGGAGTTTGACCCCTTTAGCACACCTGATTTGGAATCTTAATTTTTTTCCTTGATTATATCTTACAAGAAGTTCAACAGCTTCTTTTGAAAGAGCTTGACAGACAGATATTTTGTATAAACATCTGTTTATGAAGCATAAACACCAACATCTCCTGGCTTTGAAAAGCATTTTTTCTGAAAGTTTTGGCTGAATTCACCCATTATGAGCAAATGACAATTCCTCTGAGCAGCTCCTCTACCTAGAAATGGACATGTTTATTTTGACAATGATTGTAAAGCTCATTCTGATTTCCAAAACATTCAAATGTGAAAAAGCAGGTGTCTTAGAATTGAGGGAACATTATTTTAATAATTTGTAACGTACATTTCACTAAAAGCGATAAAGGTTGTTTCTGTGCAAAAGAACTGGACTTTGTCATCATGATTCTCTCTTTGGCTTCATGTTTTAGGAGCTAAGCTGTAGCAGGGGCCAGAGACTCAAAATGAGGACTCTTGAGTATTTTTCCAAAGCAAATAGCCTTTCAAGATAACTTATCTTTCATATTAATAGAGATCATTTCGAAGTGCCTCTTCTGTTCTAGGTACTGTGCTATGCACATTATCTCTTTTAGTATTTACAAAAAATTCTATAAACTTGGTAGCATTATATATTTTTACAGATAAAAAAATTCTCTCTCTGGGGTCAGAGAGATAATTGTTCCAGCTAACTCGTGTATGTGGAAGATCTTGAACTTGAACCCAAACCTGTCAGTCTCCAACGCTTAGACTCTTTCAACAACAAACAGTAACTTTCTTCAGTTATTCCATCTTAAGTGTATTTAGCGTGCTCAAAACACAAAGAACGACCACACAGATCTGTTGTGGGTGGAGTATGTGACACACATGTAGCAATTCATTATGGAATTTCTTTTCACTGAAGCTGTGTAAAATATAAAAACCTCATTGGTGTAGACTATTGGAGGGAAGGTTGGATGGAATTAATATAAAGTATGAATTTTAAACTCATTTCGTATGAAATAGATTTTCCTAATACCTTATGGATTTCAGAATGGATTCCCACCATTCTCTCATTTCATGCTCATCACAATCCCTTGAACCAGGCAGAGTTGGTATTATCAACCAAATTTTACAGGTAAGAAAAATAAGGGCTGCAAAAGTTCAGTCCCTTGCCTATGGTCACAGAGCTATTCAGTGATAACCCCATACCTTCCTACTCTACAGGGTGACCTAACAAATTCCTTCTGAATTACCAGATAATTATTGGGTAAGAATGATATGTATTCCTATATTAATTATTCATATATAAGAGATTGCCTGAAGTGCTCAAAGATGTATTTCAAACATTCCCCTTGTAAGCTCATTTACATCATTCTTCTGCACTACTTAGCAAGACAGGGTTTGCTAAATGGAAGGAAAATTTCTGCCCAGATCCCAATCAAGTTATTATAAATTCCAAATTAATAGGGTCTAAATAAATAAGAGCTTATTATGGAGCTAAAAGCTGATAATGTTATTTGTTTCTGGTATCTTTTTTCATTTGCTTCAGCCCCAATTTGAGCATTTTATCTACTACAAATTTTTTTCTCTGTTTCCTCATTAGAGAAACAGGGCAAGAGAGGCATACAAGGAAAAAATTACTTGTATGTGAATAAAATTAATAACCTGAAATTATAGAAAGGGGCAGAGAGGCATCTTTTGGGTAATTTATCATAATGTTTAGTAACAGCAATTTGCAGTAATGAAATAACTAATCTTTACTTCTCCTGGGTATGTGTTGTATTTATCGGTTTATGCTTTACTTACATTTTTTGTATTACTCCATTTGTTAAATTATTTAAACTTACAAGGCAACCTCTAACTTATTAATGGTAAGGCAGGCTTCTGAAATGGGAGTCATGCAAATAATTATTTCATTTTTTTATCTGTGTTTTTAAGGGACCCAGATAGCTTTGTCGTTTACCCTGGGATTTATAGGGACTAAAAAGCTTGAGATCACTCACCACCTGGGACAGGTAACCCAGCTCGAATTCTAAGGACTGTGAGGACTTACTTCTATAAAATAAACTTTATATAAAAATCATCTGGGCGGAAATTTGGTTTTCCTTGTGCTGGGTTTCCTTAGGCTTTTAAAAGAGTCCTGAGGGACCGAGATGAGTGAGAGACAGGGCGATGGCATGAAAGGCCCAGTGCTCTTAGAGATACTTCTTCCATGATTAAAAAATAATGAATTTTTTGTTTGCCAGGTGCAAGGAATAAACACTCTTGGATTCTCTCTGTTCTGTCGTTTTCCCTCTAATCTACAAACACACACAAAGGCTCCTCTGTTCCTTCCCTCAATCGCATTTCTCATTCAGACGTCCTTCCTGTTTGGGGTTCTATTTCTTAACTTCCATTTGGTTTTTCGCTTTCCTGTATGGGCTTCTAAGTTTGTTTGTTTTCAGGTTTCTTGCATTTTTCTATTTTTGAATTGTTTCTTACTGCAGGACAATCTCTGTGTCTCATTCCCTTTTCATTCTGCTCCCTGTCTATTGTGTACCTGGTCTTATTCATCATCTTTGCTTCTATTTACTTCCCCCCTCCTGGCTCTATTTCTTTATCTCGAGTCCCTGATTTCCTCCCCTTGATTCTCCTGTTCCCATCTCCGTGCCCTTTGACCAAACATCCTCTCCCCACCCTGCTTAAAGCAACTGAAGAAACACTCCCAAGTAGGATGGAATAGTGAGAAGAGACCAGAAAGAATAGAGAGGTGGCAGAGGGAACCTGGGAAGGGCACGTTAGTCACGTTAACGACTTCCCCATCCTCTGCTGTCTCCTCCTCTGTCTGCGTGTGTCCTGGCCAGGGACAGAGGCAGCACAAAGGAAGAAAGCAGAGGAAATAAAGGTGAGGGCTTGGGGCAAGTGACTGCCAAGCCGTTCTTTAAATACTCCCCCGTCAGCATTGGTCTCGTGAACTCTACGAAACAGGGTTGTGTTTAAAGCACAGAGCAGCTCAGCTCAGCTTCCCCCCAAGTTGGGACCCAGACTCTCTTGACTCTGAAAACTGCAGGGAAGTGTAGCCAGAATGTTTCCACTTGACCCTAAATCACTCCACGACTACCTGTGGCGGGTGCTAATGCTGCCGCCCAGAATAAACAGCTTCCCTCTCAGGACTTGACTCTGACCCAGCCTCACCCTTGGCATTTTTTATTTTTAAACTATTTCCAGATATGTTTATAAATAAACCACACGTTTGAGAACCACCTTGCTGCCACTCTGATTGTCCTGCAGAGGAAAAATCCGTGACAGCTAACACTGTGGAAATTTTGCTTTTCTCTCACCCTTCAGGAAAAAAAAAAGGGGGGAAAAAAGCATAATAAGTATTTAAAAGCCCGATGAACAAGAAGCTCTCAGAAAAACAATTTTACCAGCCCAGTCATAGTAAGATGACCAAATGTGCAAACAACTTGACCTTTCTCGCTTTCCCTCCCGTACCTGGGGTGGCTTCTGTGGCATCTCCAAGCCTCTGTCTGGGGGCAGCGGGGACCGAGGAGCGAATTCCTCTCGCTTGGAGTGCTGCTGAGGAAGGATGATGACATAGCTGACTCCATTTTTCCTTTTCCAGGCAGGTGTCCCGCTGTTGATTTTGAAACTGAGTCCCAGGGAAAACACTCAACTGTTCAAATGCTTCACAACAACAAACCTGCACTTTTTTTTTTAACATGTTTTTAATTTGACAAAAGAAGTCCCTTTTTTGGAGATGAGATAAATAGGAAATTATCCCAAATTTGTAACATTGTTTTCCAGCATCCTCTGTGATGTCTGTCCCTGCCTCTCTCCCACTCTAGCCTACTCTTTAGACAAGAGGGAGCAGAGCTGGGTCTTAGGAGTTGCTGAAGGAATGATAACAAAGGCTGCTGCGGCCTGAGCCCTTTGTCTAACCCCGCACAGACTGAGGGTGGGTCTGAGCGATGGCTGCACCCCCAGGCAGCTTTGGGGCCTCAGGATCTGCCCGCTCAGGGTTACTGTCTTGTGGGGACTTCTTGGTGCTGGGGAGGCTCTTTTTAGCAACATCTGCAGATTTTTGTTTTTATTTCCTGGTATCCTGAAGATAACAAAAGGATGAGCTAAGAGCCGACTCCACATAATAGAATGATTACACACACACACACACACACAGAGTTAGGAATAAATTATATTCTCACAAATATACACACAAAAATTATGTACTGGGGTTCTAGTTTTAGTGCTCATTTTTCCTAAGTAAGTTAAAAAAAATAAAAAGAAACAAGAAACGAAAATACAAAACAAGAATAAAAAATATCCATGGACAGATGAGGTCCAGTTACCAGTTTTCTTGAGTTTTTCAGGTTCTGTTTGTTTGTAAAGCCTCTGTCCTTGATTCCTACCTCCGAGGGTTGGTGTTAGAAGAGTCACCGCCTAGTCTCTGGGCTCAGGGCTCTCATCCCCTTTGAAAAGCTGTGACACCGTCTTTGTCTCTATTTGGTAACATGCTGGGCTTGAGCAGTTCGGCACACGGTGTTAGCTCCCGCACAGAGCCAAGCGATGGTCCAGCTTAGGATGCTGCCCTCCTCACCAGAAAAAAACATCATGTTCTCCATGATAGAGAAGCTCTGAACTCCTGTTACTTCTTCTTTTTTCTTTTTCCTTTTCTTAAGCGACAGGGGTCTCACTATGTTGCCCAAGCTGGACTCAAACTCCTGGACTCAAGGATCCTCTCTCCTCAGCCTCCTGAGTTGCTGGGACTACAGGCTCAGACCACCTTGCCAGGCTGATTTGTACTTTACACTGAGTTTCTGTTTTCTAAGCTCTCCTTCAGCACTAGACACAGCTGAGCAGCCTTTTTTTTTTTTTTTAATCGTAATAGTGGCTCTCACCAGTAACAAAAAACTTATCCTCATTATTCATGGGGAGAGGGGGGAGGGGTACTGCAAAATATATCAATAGGGATAATATTGGTTGCCCAATAGCCATTCACACCTGTTATTGTACTGTCATGATGCAAGCCTTAAAGTGACATTTAAGTGTTTTTGATATCCCGGGATGAAAAGTAATTGAAAAGAGTAATTGCTAAGATTGGGTTGTCATAGCATTTTCTTAAAAATATCAGAGCATATTAGGGTTAATGAACATCTTGGGTTCTCCTAATTTTCCAGGCAATATTCATAATGAACCCATGATACAAGCCTTCCCCTCCAGGCTTACACATTGGTTAATCATCCTTCATTTCCATGGCACACCTCCTGCCCCTACCAGATTCTCATAGCAGCCTCCCAAGTTACAGAAACAAATATGATGATAGAATGAGAGAAACAAGGAGGCTCAAAGAGTGGGGGGACCTTGCAGGGGGCCCCTGGGAGCGGCCCGGGCCTGGGTCTCCAGCCCATGGTTCCTTTCATTTCGGCTGGCTGCCAGGTCCTAGTACAAATCCGTGGTGCACTAAAAGATGTTGATTTCACTTACAGGTTAGGCTAGTTTTCAGTGTCTTGTTTGAACATTCTGTTTTTGATTTTTATTTTCCAGTTTTTCTAGTTGGGTAAGACTCAGGTAGATGAGTTGGATCCTAGGAGAGATTTCTCACCTATCCCACTCTGACTACAAAGGCTTCCCTGCAGGTGGGATTTAAAAGGGAAATCTGGAGAGTAAGTTTAGAAGCCCCAGGTGAGCGATGGAGCCAAACCCTTGTTTTTGCATAGAGCAGACAGGAGCATGTTATGCAGACAGGAGTGGGAGGACTGCATAGTCTTTCTTTTTTCACTTTTTCTCCCAGGTGGAAAAATTTATGTTTTCCTTGCTGTACAAAATGAAACAGTACAGTGAAAGGGAAGTTTTCTGCAATCTTAACAGTTTTCCACCTCCGTCTAGGGGCTGCCACATTGATGGTTCAGATATATCCTTCCAGGCTTTTTTTTTCTTTCTTTTTTTTCCTGAGATAATCTTGCTCCGTCACCCAAGCTAGAGTGCCCTGGCATCAGGCTAGCTCACAGCAACGTCAAACTCCTAGGCTCAAGTGCTCTTCCTGCCCCAGCCTCCCAAGTAGCTGGGACTACAGGCATGTGCCACCATGCCTGGCTAATTTTTTCTATTTTTAGTAGAGATGGGATCTTGCTCTTGCTCAGGCTGGTCTCAAACTCCTGGCCTCAAGCAATCCTCCCACCTTGGCCTCCCAGAGTCCTAGGATTACAGATGTGAGCCACCACACCTGGCCCCCAGTTCTCCATTAATGAACATTTGTTTTAAAATTTTGTACTAGAACAAACTGCTGAAATAAACATCCTTTTATATACATCTCTGTATACAGGATAAAACATTGCTCATTTCTCCATACTCTTATCAGCCCTGGGCATAGCATTTTATTTATTTAACTTTTTATAAAAACTTTTGCCAATTTGACAAGGGATACCTAGTTGTAATTTTCATTTATTTGATTACTAAGGAATATATTTTATATGGTTTGTTGCCCTGAATTACCTGTTACCTTTTTTTTTTTTTAACAGGTTTTCCTTTATGTATTTATTTAATTCCCAGAGCCTGCCCTTCATCTCATTTTGGCTTTCCACACTGATCCAATGGCAGCATTCCTGGGGAGAGCTATGTTCTAATCAGGAAGCAAAGGGACAAAGCGAAATGATAAAACACAGATTTTATCTTTTGTCTGGGCATCTAGTGGAATGTCTATCTTTTTCTTATTGATTTACAAGAGAAGGATTGAAGTCTTGTGTGAAAGCATGCATATAAAACTCCAGTGATGCATCTAAGATTTTACAAAACAATTATTTTTTATATTTTCATAGTTCTCTAATAAACTCCATAGAGATAAGCTAAAGTTTACTTTTGTTAAAGCAAATTTTTCTAGTACACTGTAAATCATGTAAAGACTTGAAAAAAGAAAGAAACACTCAAGAGAAAAGAACAGCTTGTTTTCCAGTGTCCCTTGCCCTCTGAGAGCACTTTTAGGGAGATGGTGAATATGCTAAGGACATCATTCATATGTATTTAACACACATTCCTCATTAGCAACTCTTCTTTTTCCTATCTTAAGATACACATAAGTGAAAGTGATAAAAACTGTGTCTTTTAACTATTCTAAATGACAGACTTTCGTTCATTCTGACTGATTCCTCCTCCGTCAAAATTACTGAAATTTTCTTATAATACTTAAAAACAAGCCCATTTACAGAGCCAGTGACATCATGATGATGCAAACTGTATTCATTTTCTCCCTCACACATTTTCCTATTAGATGAGTGGCTTCCTTGTTTAAATATGGAATTCACTGATCATAAAATGGATTTCATCCAGACACAAAATGTGAAAAAAATGAACTCATGGGAAATGACCCTTGAAATTCACACCACCCTCAAGGCTTGAAAGGGTTTTCTATTTCATCAACTTCAGATGAGCCATAATAATAAAATGTGAAGAGCCATACAACGATGAGAAATTCAGGAGTCACATACTTCATAGTTCTTCCCAAGTCTTGTTTTTCTTAACCTAACTCATTCTCAGCAGTTACAGCCAGCCCAGTTGGCCTCTCCCTGGGAACTGCACCCCTCTGTTGAGCTAAGGGTTCCTTCTCCGTGTTTCCAGAACACTCTGTACTGCCTCCCTTATCATTCACTATATAATTTTGAAATTATATGGGATGTGTCTTCTCCCCAACTTGATTGCTAGGCCCGAAGGTCAAGGGCCACGTGTCATTCACCTTTGTGTACCTGCTAGCGCTCACAACACCTGGCACGTGGTAGGCTCTTAGCAGTTATTTATTTTGTTGTGCTACTGTTAATATATGAACCATATGGAGAAAGATTTGGTCCCCACTTTTGCTCACCTGTGGCAAACACAGCTCATTGCCAGCTCACAGCCATCACGGCTCGTGTCCCATTTATCCTTGCTGGTGGAGGCTTGATTTTGTTTGAAGGCCGTGAGCTCAGGAAATGACTCCCCTTGCCAGGCTGGGGTGGGGACATGAAGGGTGATTAGTCCAGGCAGTCTTGGCAGGCTCATTCCCCTGGCGTGTGGCCCGATCCTAGCCAATGAGGTCTGAGAGAAGCCATCTGGGAGCTGTGGGGGAAGGCTTCTCTTAGAGTACAGAAAGACTCACGCGAGGAGATCCCTCTTTCCACTGGGCATTACTGTGTTGCATGGGATGTCGGCAACTGTTGCAGACATCTTGCACCACGAGGCGGGACATCCCCAACCTGCTAAAGACTGCATAGAGATCCTTGATGGTCCACTTGGTCTGGAGCCACCTGCCTGCAGACTTTCATTTTGAGAGATAATTCACCCCTGATTGCATCCTAACAGGACATCATCACAATTAATAAAGAAGGAAGACACCACAGGGGATTCAGGAATCTTCTTTTGGGGGTAACAGAGTCAAACTGGAAAGTCAAAAGGAATCGAACGTTTTATCTTATGGTAGAGAAGCCTATGAATGAACTTGGTTGCCGTTTTCAAGTTCTTGGAGACTTTTATGGACGGGAGGTCAAACAGTTATTCTCTGTGACTTCTGAAGACCTAAATCAAAGGGGAGATGGAATTAAAACAGGAGAGACTCTGGCTGGATTTAAGGGAGAACTTACCTGTAGAATGATAAACACTGACATGGGCTACTGAGGCGAGAGTGTGTCTGTTTGGAAAGGACAAGAATGGGCAAGTATGAGTCTTTGAGAAGTTTATTATTTATCTACTTAAAGGCAATGAGAATAACCAAAGACTACTTGAAGTTCACCATTTTATGCTGATCTGGAGAAGAGAAGCTACTGAAATTTAGATGAAGAATCAGCTACAGACTTGCAAAAGGATTCACTGGGCGACAAGTTTGATCCGACTAAGCTGGAAATACCTGTTTTAGCTCTAACAGGCCAAAATGTCAGCCCAGCATCCAGTTTATAATTTACACTGAACACACACTACTTTATCAGAGCTTTGTGATTAGTCACATGCCCAGAACGAGGACATTACATGAGAAATGTAGCCTCAGGAAAGGTGGCTGATTATTTCCCTGGTGCTTATTAGTAAGGCTGATCCTAATCTGAATCCACTTTTTCACAGAAGAATGTAAAAATGAGTCCTGGATCTGGCCAGTTTTGCTGAGCATGTCAAAACTCTAAAATACACACAGCGTGCCAGTGCCCAGGCAGGCTGCGGGACAGCTGCTCTGCTGGGCCACCCGGTCCTGAGTCCAAGGCCTGGGTTGAAGGAACTACTCAAACGAATGGTACTGCACGCTGATTTACTAGCTGTGAAATTGTGGCGCTTGATCATAATTAACCTGAGACAATAACTATCTCTCCTCTTACAACCAATTTTATATAAGAGCTATTATTAGCAAGACTTTCGAATTAACTCCAGAAGCTAATGTAAATACGATAAAGGCATATTAAAATCTGCTTGGAAAAGTCCATTCTTTTGATTTGATTATGTGCACACCACTTCATTTTACTGAGATTGCCACTGGAGCATTTCTTTTCCTTCTAAAATTTGTAGGACAAATCTTAAAAATGCAGATTCAGCATATTGAAACGCAACATTCTTTCACAAATCAACAAGGACTCTGGATTGCGCTTCTAGCCAGGCTTTTACTGACAGCATGAGCTGACACAGACGGGGCAGTGGGTACCAGCCCCTTCTAGCCCCTTCCAGCCCCTTCCAGCTCCTCTCTCCTTTCATCTTGCTTGTGAGAATCTCCTCTTGCAGCAGAGGGGCACGGGCCCTGCCCTGACGGCACTGGGAGCCCAGGAGCACCTCTGGGTTTGGAAAGACCCTCCCCACATCAGATGAGCCTCTGGGGCCTGCGAGGAGCTGGGTCTGGGGCCACTGCTGTCCAGCCGTTCCTTCCACACCCAGCTTCCACCTGCTCCGAGGCTTGCAGTGTGCAGAGGGAAGTCTGCAAATTTAGCTGGTGCCAGCTAGGCTATGTTGTTTGGGTCCTCAGCCCATGAGGTCGAAGCACGGAACAACCCCTTAAGCAGGATGCTGGCACCTCACATCTTGGCTTGGAATTCACCCAGACCTGGGAACAAACCCTTTCTGCCACCTAATACCAGTGTGTCTTTGGGCAAGGTATTTCAACTCTCAGAGCCATAGCTTCCTATAAAATGGGGACAAAAATAACTACTTTTCAGTGTTGCTGTAAGAATTAAATAACAGGCCAGGTGCAGTGGCTCACACCTGTAGTCTTGGCACTCTGGGAGGCCGTGGTGGGAGGATCGCTTGAGCTCAGGAGTTCAAGACCACCCTGGGCAACATAGCAAGACCTTATCTCTACAAAAAATGAAAAAATTAGACAGGTGTGGTGGCATGCACCTATAGTCCCAGCTACTTGGGGAGCTCTGGCAGGAGGATCACTTGAGCCCAGGAGTCTGAGCTTGCAGTGAGCTGTGATGACGCCACTGCACTTTAGCCACCCTCCACCCAAAGAATAAAATAACAAACATAAAAAAGGCATTTCTGTATTACTCAGTATCATTATAGAGAAGCAAATGCCTCTTTTTGTAGCAATAAGGGACTTCTAAATACCTGCTTTCAGAACATAGCAATAGATAGCATCTGCCGCCTGCATCCCAGTCATTTCCTTTAAAAGCACCTAGAACCTAGCAGAATAGCTGCCCAGCTGAAGGCCCTCCTCCTGGGGTGCACCGGAGACGGACTACCTTTTCCTAGAGCGATGGAGCCTATGCAACGTTGCATGTAGCATGTGCCTCCCTGGACACTGGGAAGGTTAATGAGATAACATCTAGATGGAAAGTGCTGAGTGTGCTAAATATTACCAGGTTGCAATTGCCCAGATGCTGGAGCAAGCTCTCCTTCTTTGTCCAAGTGCACATGGCTCTGAAAGGGAAGGTACGGTAGGTAAGGTGTAATTTAGGCAAGTCAAACACACCCTATTTCCAGGCACGCCTCAGCTTTTCAGCAATATTGGGAAAGGAAAGGGACTTCACACGTCTACTCTGCTGCAGTTCAACTGGTTACACCTCTGGGTTTCGAATGATAACCTAGTACATTTCTGCAGAGTATCCTAAAGGCCACTGGCTCTAGAGGGGACTCGCTCACCAGCAGCATGACCTGGGGAGAACCGCACCACCTCGCTGAGCCTCGGTTTCCTTGCCGAGAAAATGGAGATAATAATTCCTACTTGTTTCACAGTTCTGAGGCTACAAAGCAAAAGTGCTTTGAAAATTGTGATGCATATTAATGTGAACTATTAGATGCCACTTTCTTTTCTTATCTGACCATAACCCATGTTAAGAAATAAAAGTCTCTGACACTACTCCACCATAAAGTAATCTTCTATCAACTATGGTATATTGCAAAGTCTAGTTGAATTTCCACAAGGCTGAATTATGGATTAGGAACATTGAGAAAAGATGGTACTATTATTGGTTCTATTTTTAAGGACCAGCTTATCCATGGCTCAGCGCTTGCAGTTTGGATCCACTAAGCCATGCTATTATGTAGAAAAATGATTAGCTTTTATTTATGTAGCACTTGGAATTTTTTAAAACACTATGTATTATCCCATGGTGCCATTAAGTGTCTATCTCTAGGTCTCTGTCTCTTCCAGATTAATCTTTCGGGATGCCTGCTTTTCTCCTTGCTGTCTTCAAGCACACAGCCCCTGGAAGAGGCAGAAGCCCGGGAGTTCAAGGAGCTGGGGCATGACCCCTCGAACTTTGCTGGACGTGGCCTCCGCAGTAGCAGTCACTGAGGAAATGAAGACAGCTCTGAAGTGCCCAGCCGGTTGGATGGACCAGACACAAACGGCCCTGTTCACAGGGAGACAGTGCCTCTCCACGACCCACGGCCACCGCGGCGGCTCCCACGTTCCCAGAGCCTCTGCTGCGGCTCGCTGACAAACCAGCCCCTCAATAATCTTATTGTATGTTTTCAAAATAATTCTCAGTAATGCCCCAAGAATGTCTGAACTTCTGTGTGAACTCGCTAGTTTGCATATTTTTCAGCTTATTAGTAGGATAGACAAGGCCCATGACCTTGCTTTTCCATGGACTTCTCTGCCAGGGAGCAAGGCCGCCTCTTCTGCTGGTGAACTCGGGGTGCCCTCCTGCCTTGTTGGGATTCTCCCTCACCCGGATTCCAGCCTCTTTTCTTCCCTCACCCTCCTCATAGCCAACATTAAGAAAAAAATAGCTTTGCTTCTCTTACAGGTTACTCATTAGAGAATGCCACAGATCCTGGTTCTGAATGCTCATGAAGCAAGACTCCGGAAAAAGAAGGGGAGAGTGGAGATAGTGCTGCCTTTGGTGACCTGTTTACCCCAACACCAGCGCCACTGGGAAGGGACCGCTCGGCTTCTGATTTCAGGATGACTGCACGCGACCCCAGTTCTAATATAGCTTGTCATTCATAAATCCCTGAGCCGTCACAGGCCCAGCCAGATGTGATGTGGCCTGGCCTAATCCTTCTATGGGGATGCAAGGGAGGGTGGAAGTTAAGCTTTAATTAAAAGCGAGATCTGATACTGGAAAATTTACAGCTTTAAAAATGCTTTGAATGGGCTTGAGAGTGTATTCAAGTGTATGGATACATGGATTCAAAAGACACGGTTATCTTATTTTGCTAGATGCAGCTAATTATATAGAATCATAAAGAAGATAAATTATCAAACTTCATAGCTATAGGGCAAGGTGCCTTCCAATACCTCCAGCCAGGCTTCGGCTATATGTAGCATGATATATTTTGATCACATATACTAATTCCTCTCTGTGGATTTCCAGTTACATATGAAATGACCTCAGAGTCAGGGTCCTGCAATAAGGACAAGGGACCACACTGGTAAATAAAATTTTAACATAATTCCCTATTTTTTGCCTAAGCCATACAGTCACTTATATATTTACTCGTTTTTATTTTTCAAGAAACCTTCCTTGATTACTAATGAAGCTGAGTCTTTTCTGTGAAACTCCTATTAAATCAATGTAAGATCTTATAAACTCTCTAAGTATCTTTGCTTCTCTTTCAGACTTTTCATCTTTTTGTCCCTCTGTTCTACCTTATGAATAATTTCTTCCAGTTTTTTTCTTGATTGTGCCTAATCTGCTTAACCAACCCATTAGAGTTTTTATTTCAATAATAAAATTTATCTATATAAATTCTATTTATTTTGCACGTTTGCGAGATCATTACTTTTAATTCCTTTTTCTTATATAATTTCAATCCCCTCCACTGTTATTTTTTGCCAATTAAACACACTTATTTTATATATGACTGAAAATTATAATATCTAATGCCATTTTGGTTTTGATCCTTCTATTTGGTTTCTTGGCTATCCACCATTCTTGATTGCTTGTGTGTTTTCTTAGTTTTGACAGGCCATAGTTTTTGGTGTTTAATCGTGGGAATTTTTTGAGGCCTGGTTTGAAGGTAGGTTCCTTCAGAAAAGATTGTGTTTGTTTTTGCCATATACCTGGGAGCCACTAAAACTTGAAAGCAGCTTAAAATAAACTTCTGGCTTTAGGTTTTTTGGTCCTCACAGATAGTATAAATTTTGAACCACAAAAACCCCTGTGTGGGTTTGCTTGTGGTTATGAATTTTCTGGGGAGACTTTTTTTTCCCCTTCCACTCAGCACAACAGTCGAGATAAGCAAGGTTCCTTGCTGTCTCTATCTGTGGGGTGGGCTTATGTCTAGTTCCCCCTTACACTGAAGGTGCTTCCCTTGGGGGTCCTATCTATACGTGGGGGTCTCCTGCCTGACTTCTCCCTGGTTGGGCCCTAGGCTTGGTCTCCTGCCCCCTCCACCCCATGCTGCTATTCAAAACCTAAGATCAATGCCCGCAGGGGTCTGCAGATGTCTCCCTCAAGAAGGCTAAATCAGAGCACTCTTAACTTTCAGGGTTCCTGCTTTCACTTTATTTGCCTCTGAATGTTTTTTACTCTCCTAACAGCTCAATGATGCATTTAAAAATAATTTTTAATTGTGATAGTTTATTTAGTATTTTTAATCATTTATAGTGGAAGAGTGTTTAGAGTATCTAATTTGCTGTACTGAAGCAAACAGGAGTCCTATTATATTGCTTATTGTATTTTTCTGAATGTTTTAAGTATTTCATATTTATTTATTTATTTTTATTTTTTATTTTAATTTTTTTCCAGCATATTGTGGCGGTACAAATGTTAAGGTTACATATATTGCCCTTATTCCCCCTCCCCTTTGAGTCAGAGCTTCAAGTGTGTCCCTCCCCCAGTTGGTGCACATCCATTATGTATGTATATACTCATCCCCTCCCCCCCCACCTGCCGGACACCCGATAAATGTTATTCCTGTATGTCTACTTGGGTGTTGATTAGTTAATACCAATTTGCTGGTGAGTACATGTGGTGCTTA
>VBSM01002608.1:10845047-10886930 GCA_008086735.1 Cheirogaleus medius | reverse complement strand
TTTAAGGTATCTCCATATTGCTTTCCACAGAGGCTGAATTAGTTTGCAGTCCCAAGTATTTCATATTTAAAAGAGCAGTACTTCTAAGAAAAACTTCTGGAGGGAACTAGACCCCCCCAAAATAAGGTTAAGTTAGGATAATGAGATTATTGATGAATATTCTTTACCCCCAGTTTCCTGTGCTATACATGGAAAAAATTTAACGTTGGTAACCAAATGAGTCTTTAAAATCACATCTTAAATAACAGTTCATTTCCACAGACTGAATTGTCAGGTGATTCTTATTTCAACCAAGCACATTTAGAGAGGAAGTAAACCCTCCCCCTGCAAAAGACCCAAGAAGTAGGCAACACTGAGTAGTAAAATCACTACCCAACTTTAAAATACATAAAATAATCTTATCTAGAATTTGGTCTGGAAGAGCTGGATACATATTTTCCTCTTAAGAAAGCAGTAAATGATGTTTCCAGTAAAAACAACCTAGGAAAATTAAACTTTAATATTTGTTCATTAAACAACATAATTTTTTAAAATTTCTTTTTGAATCTTTTAAATATTTAAAAATGGCTTTTGAGTGTTTTGTAAGTAATTCAAGTTCATATCGAATTGAGTATAGCATCTCAGCCTGCCGAATATTTGTAGATTAGCAAACTTGATGGTGTCCAGTATTGTCAACAGCTGCCAGCAAAACCACACAGCAAATGCTTTGTGGTACTTGTTCCTACGACTCCTGACCTTTTCACTACTTTACTTTCACCAATAAGAGATTATCCAAGTTTCAAATTATTGCCTAAATGGTAGGAGAAGAATGGTATATCGCCGTGGTTCTTTGGTTACTGCCTTACCCTTTTTAACAGTAGCATAATATTTCATTGCATGACAGTAAACTAATCTATTTTCATTTAAGTGATTTCTCTGTTGATGGTGTTTTAGGTCCCTTCCAGCTTTTTGTTATTATAAACAATGCTGCAATGAACTTCTCTGGTAAATATATTTTTACACAATTAAATTCAATATTTTGCTACATGTTGCCAGACTGCCTTAAGCAAAGGCCACACCCATGCTCTTGTCCATGACACTACATAGTCTAACTATGGTAAGGCACAAGTTCTTACATTACGGAAAACTTCTAAGTAACAAATATCTAAATCCCTAAATTTCCAAAACTATTTTAGTTTACATTTTAAATTTTATTACTTATAAATTAAAAGCTTACTGCCTGCTCTTATCTATAAATATATCTTGCTTTTAGAAAAAAAATATGTAAATATAAAAGCACAAACTTACAAAACAAATAAGCTAGGGAGTAACTATTTGCATTACAAAGTTATTATTTGCTTTACAAAATGGTATCAATTTAAACTGAAAGCACCTTGAAAATATTTGAAATGGGACCAGATTTGCAAAATTCAACTTACACATAACTTTTCCAGAAACACCAAGCACACAAAGTGAGGTATCTCTAGTTGAACAAGATTTTATGGATCTGAAGAGGTCAATTTAATCTGCTGATGCTTTTTTGAGAGGCAAACTGTGCACACAGTGTAAAGAATCCATGAAGGATTAACACAACCGTACATACATTGTAGTTATGTGAGTTTTTTCCTCTAAAAACTCTTGCTTTTTATCATTATTATTATTATCAAAGCCTGTGCTTCAAAAGCAGAAAGCAGATCCATTTCCCTTCCCTTGCTTTCCAGGCTTCCCTGGGCATGCCAGCCAGCAGAGTGGCATATGGCATATAACATGCATAGTCAACCTCCCACCAGCATATTTGCAGAAGCAACAGTACATATTGAACTAAACCGCACCTCATGTAAAAGACTAGTAATCATCCTTTACTTTTTGGTGTAGGAGAATGGTGGTAGGTGGGGGGTGGAGGAGAGAGATCTGATTGTTGGCGAGACAGCTGAAGGGAATGGAAATACAGCATTAGGGAGGGGAGGGTGGCCTTCTTATTCATTGGCTCTAATTCCCTTGCCAGACACATGAAATGACAATGCTGTAGGGCTTAGAAAAATTGGGGCAACTCTGGGGCAGTGGGCGGCTGAGACTGTATTAATGACAGCCTGCTTAGGCCTTTGAGTGGCAGATAAAGCACACAGACACACACTCCCCGCATTTAACCAGCCCCAGTCCTGTGTAACAGAGAATTTCGCAGTCTTTTGTCCCAATCACTCATCTTTTTAGAGCTTGATTCCAAACTATGCAGTGTACCATTTTAAAATACTTTTGTTTTTATAAGAAGGGTCCAACATAGGAGCTTGAGGGGGGAGTTTGGCATTTTTCCAGCACATTCGGGAACCCCCGCCTGCACTCTGACCATAATTAGCATGTTGCCTGCACAATGCAGGCGTAGGAGGAAGAAGGCGGGCAGAAGGCCGGGCCTGCCTGGCACTTCCCTGTTTCCTATCCTCACTCCCCTCGCCTCCCCAGTCAGGCTGTCCCTGCTCTGGGCGGCTCCAAGGTGGCCACTGGCACCCCTAGAGGACGACAGGGGGTACTGCACCCGGGGTTCTGTTGGGCATTTCAGAGTTTATGGTCTCTGGGCTAGCAAAGGATTGACCCGTTTTATTTTAAGAGGTCAATGGGAAATTAAAGTAATTAAGTGGGCAAAGACTGGCCTGGGCAGCAGGAGACCTGGGTTTACTTTCAGCGGGGCTATTATTAATACTTAGTCATGCGACCTCGGGCAGAAACCTAATCCCTCAGGACCCACGTTTTCTCAGCTGAAAAATGAGGGCTGAACCAAGCGATCTAGAAAGTAAAACTGAGCCAAGTGATCAATTTTGTGTGGATGCGGGTACATGGGCAGCTGTGTGTGTGTGGAGGAAGAAAAAGGAAGCCCAAGGAAAAATGCACAAAAGCAGCCGCAGTGTAAAGGCCCAGAAGTGAAAGTGAGCAGCGGGAACGATGAGAAGGTCAAAGGAGAGAAAGTTCTTTCCCACTGGCATCGTGGAGCAAATTACCCCAAAACCTAGTGGAGTAAACCCAAAACCAATTTGTTACATTTTCAAACAAATGATCTTGTGGGTCATGAATTCAGAAAGGGCTCGGCTGCTGCCTTGTCACATGGGGTTTTTCATGAGGTTGCAGTCGGATGTCATCAGAGACTGCACTCATCGGAAGGCTCAGGTGAGCTGCACGTCCAAGATGGCCCGTCCACATAGCCGGCAGAGGATGCTGGCGGTGGCTGGAAACTCAACTGGGTGGTGACCAGAAGACCTTTCCCAACGTGACTTTCTCAGGCGAGGTGGACTTCTTGTGTGCTGCCCGGCCTCCCATAGAGCAAGTGCCCCAAGAGAGCAAGGCAGAAGCAGTATGGCCTTTTCTGACCCAGTCTCGGAAGTCACACAGTGACACTTCCACCATACTGTATTGTCACCAGCCCTTCCTGATTCAAGTGAAGAGATTGGGACCCTTGATGAGAGGATATTAAAGAATGTTGGGGCCATGTTTTAAAAGTACCACAGGCACCTTGATTTCGTATTTTCATTTTTTATTTTATTTATTTATCTATTTTGAGACAGGGTCTCTCAACTCTTGCCCTGGATAGAGTGCAGTGATGTCATCATAGCTCACTGCAGCCTTGAACTCCTGGTCTCCAGCAATTCTCCTGCCTCAGCCTCCTGAGTAGCTGGGACTACAGGCACCCACCACTGCACTGGCCTAATCTTTCTTTTTTTTATAGAGACGAGGGAGGTCTCGCTCTTGCTCAGGCTGTTCTTGAACTCCTGGCCTCAAGTGATCCTCCCGCATCGGCCTTCTGAAGTGCTAGGATTATAGGTGTGAGCCCCTGTGCTCAGCCAGTATTTTTGAAATAAATGTCTTGATAATTCATATAATTTAATCAGCTTTCTAAGAAAAGAGGCTTCCTGAATAATCTAGTTTACTGAGTCCTTATGAAGCAAATGTACTTAAAGAATCACTACACTTTTCAAGTAAATTATATGGCTCCAAATTTGAGATAACTTTAACTTCCACAGCTGTTTGATGCAAATAAAGTTAGCTACATAACTCCTCAGTGCAGGGAAAAGGTAAAGAATTGTTTTTTAAAAAATCAAATAGCCAGACTATTATTTCTAGGCGGATTTGGATGCTTCAGAAATAGGCCTCTGCTTTGACGGCTCACTGTGAACATGGGGCCATAATGGCACATGATATGGGGGAAAGAGACACTGACTCCACAGGAGTGCCTTAGAGCAAGCTATCACAGAGGGAGAACGCTCCAGAATTCATCCTAAGTAAAACGTGTGCTACCTGGACCTGAACTGTTCTGATGCTGGTGGCTGATAGCAAGCACACTTCATGCCTCTTTCTTGGCTCTAATTTCAATGATTTTTTTCTTCTCATCTTGTGCAGCCGCCATCAGACTGATTTTAGTTCCTGGGGATTAGGCAGTTCCTGAAGGTTGTTATCACTTCCCTTCAGCGGAGCATATCTTCAGACACCTTCCTGGATAATTACCATGGCCCAGTGATTGGGGAATCACCACAGAGTGATCTTAAACACACACACACACACACACATGCTTCTCCAGTATGTTTCTTTGTGTTTGTTTTGTTTTTGCATTTTCAAAGCCCAGTGGTTCATGAGAGACAGTAGAAGGACAAAATAAGAAGACATATGGTAGTGCTTAAATCATTCCCCAAAAGGGAAAGTGTCCAATATGAAATTATTCAGTCTTTCTACTATTCTGGGGTGGGGAGAAAGCATTTCAACCAAGAAAATAATAGGGTACCCACAATGCCCAGAGGAGAACTGAATTATATTATCAACTTCCAAATATAGTCAGCAATATTTCACCAGAAAAGCTGCTTTGCAAAAATTAAACCTCTAATGTTTGCATTGGGAAATACCTTCAGTCCTTCTCTGCCATCTCCTCGAGTGTCCCCCAGCCCTGGCACACAAGTGTATACACACACACACGTGTATATACACACACACGTGTGTATACACACACACACATCTCTTAAACTTCCTAGGATCCTCCTTGTTTGGTTCTCCTCTGTTCTCCTAACAGGTACACAGGTGAATCTGTAGTGAGGTGTCCAGAATGTCTCCAAAAGAGAAAACTACACAAAGTAGAATTTTGTCTCTTATTTTGCAAAATGTTCTAAGAACCTATAGATTCATCCGATATAAGCCATGGGAAGTGGCAGCCAAAAGGAAATCAAATCAATTAGACAATTTCTTGAGATCCCTTTTCATTCAAACTGATAACTAGAGGAGGGAGGTGGGGGCTTAGTTTGTGCAACTCTACTTCAATCCCTTCCACCCAGGCTTAGGCATGTTACATAAAGGTTTTATGAAAAGAGATGAACTTTGGGAAATATTTTTCAACTTTAATTTTAAAAATAGGTGATGTACTCACATGGTGCAACATTGACATAGTATAAAAATGTCTGTGCCTTGGAGTCTGTCCCCACCTGCCCCCTCTCCAGGTAGGTGAGCACATTGTTAGCTTCTTGTGCATCCTCCTGGTGTTTATGCTGATCCAAGCAAACACAAACATCTCCATATTTTCCTCCCTTCCTCGCTGTTTCTGAGAAAGAATTGAGGAGAAAAGGAACTGGCCTTGTCTGTCCTAGCAGTAGGCACACGTAAGTAGAGAAAGCGTAATGGGCTATCAGCAGCTTGTAAGACTGGAAATGATTTCTCAGTTATTTAGATTCCCAGAGTCATTTTCTTTGAGTTTGGTTCTTTGGCTAAACCTGTTCTCCAAGCTTTGTAATTCTTTAAACGTCCAAAATCTTTGTTGTCTGCGCAACGAAAGTTTTAGATAATTCACAGTGCTCATCTTTTTTGCCTAGCAACAATGTATATGCGGACTTTAGGAGAAGAACAAAAAGCACAATGGCAAGTGTGGTGCAGAGTCCCCTTAAGAGGCGTTGCCCTCACCCCAGGGCTCAGCATTAAGGTGTTGGTCCTTCCAGGGGGGGGTGCCGGTCATGGCCTAAGGCAAGAACATCTGTTCCACCCAAAAACTTTTCTTTATCTTACATATACCTAGGCAAAGAGAAAAAGAAGGCCTTAGAAACATCTTATTTTTCTGACACTTTGGAGTCTCAAATAGAATAATTCTGTAGATTTGAAAAAACTGCAGGAATGTGTATGCAGCTAGATAATTGATGCTGGGCATTGTGTGGGACTGTGCCAGACCCCCAAAACAATTACATAATTTTAAACTTATATTTTGGAAATGAATTGGCAGCACAGTCAGCAACCTGTCTTTCAAACAAGTTGAAACAAAATAACGATATAATTTGTTGTCATTTTTTGTTTAGTGTTATATGCCAGATGAATAAAAGATAAACTAAATTGTGACTGACATATAGAATAAATTATCACATAGGTGCATATTATAACGATTGCTTTACATTGTAGATGCTTCCTAAAGTCATATGATGAGTGAGTTTGTGAACATCAAATAAAATTTGATTAGATATTTAAAGAAATCTTTAAGACAATTCATTTATTTTAACATTTTGTTTTAACTAGTGTTCTATTGATAAAAGTTCATGTGCATTGCAAGATATTTTAATAGGACAGAAAATGTCTGGTAAAAATAATCTTCCACTGCATCCCAGGTTGCCAGGCCCATTCCTAAGAGACAGCTAACATACCACTTTCTTATATTTCCCATAGAAATATTCTGCATATTGAAGTAGGTCAGTATCTCCATCTTAAAAACACCACAAGAGCACGTGTTAATAGTAAACCCATTCTTCGCTTGGCCTTAGTCAATTTCAGCACCTGCATACCTCTTTCACTTCACCTCCCAGGTGCCTCTGAATGTCCCATTCCAAGGAAGGGTCACAGGTTATTCAGACAAGCCCCTACTGTGTGAAGACTCCTCTATGAAGTGAATACAAACCCTTGTAGAGTCAAATACAATCACCTTCTCATCATCTGTTCATAAATTGATTTTGTCATATACCAAGTGGCGTCAGCTCTCCTTGAGCCACCGGGCCTCAGGGACCTCCGGCCCCCTCCCTGAGCTCAAGGAGACCACCACACTGCACCGGGGCTCCCCCTGCCTGCAGCACAGCCTGGAAACCCTCCGGGCAGTGGGCTGGGGCCATCGTGGGGTTGCCCTCATTTGTTCCCCTCTCGGAGATCGCAGCCCTGCCTTGCGCTGCCTAATGTCCACGGTCTGAAAACCATTCTTTCACACATCAGGCTTGGTTCTTCAGTTGTTCCAGGCAGGAAGATAAATCCAGTCCCTGTACTCCATCTCAGCCAGAAGCAGAAGTGTCATACTTTTTGAACACCAAAGTGTTTCCTAAACTCGGATGTGTACAATCATCTGAGAAATTCATTAAGAATAAAGATTCCTGGGCTCCCGCCCAGCAATTTCTGATTTGGCAGGGCTGCCTGGGAATCTGTATCTTTAACCAGAGCTGCGAGCCGTGTTGACACAGCCCTGCCACGACCAGACCTGTTGTTTGAGAACCGCTGGCTTAAAGGATGACTGTGTTTATTTGTCAGCTCTCCTCAAGTGATATCACCATATGGACACTTTGTTTTTCAGATGAACAAAATAAAAATAAATAGTGAGATGGATTTCTTGCCAGACTCGAATTACTGAGTTTTTAGAAACACACTATCACCTCTCATGAGTGTTTAACGAGGCCAGAGTTTGGTTCTAAGGGACAGCTCTATGCGGCATGTGACACCACAGATGCAAAGAGCTCGAAGGCAGGTTGGGACTCGAGTTGGAAGGGGCACATTTACTTGTCTGCGCAGAGAAGGCACACATCCCAGCAGCTTCAGCTTAGTTAAACTCATTTTGGAAAATATTTTTGGCTCGTGTGGTTTTATGCTTTTAGAGTTCCATTTTTAAGCACTGGGTTCATCCAAACCCACTGAAGCTGAGCTGAAACATCCAAGGAAGATGCTGAGTTTCACACAGATCTCTGCTGAGTCTGTAAAAATTTCTCAGATTTGTCCAAACTGCTTTGTTGAGAAACCAAAACAAAAATCACTAATCCCAGTGGGGTTTGTAGGGACCTGTGGTTTTGATCCAAAATTATGGCAAAAGCAGTGGTCAGTCATGTGACTTACAAGCCTAAAGGTTTCATTATGAAACCTGAAAGAAACCCACAAGCTTAGTCTTAAAATATACTCCCAAGAGACAAACCAGGAAAAAAAAATCATTTTAGTTTTGGCCTGGAAGCACACACTAAGGAAAGATGTCCAAACCAAATGTTGTCAGGGCTCACTACATTTTCAATCCAAAGCCGAATTTTATTCCATTGGGGTGACATTGTTTATTAACACTGTCTGAGGCAATCAGATTGTCTAGAAAAGTTCAGGACAGCTGGAGGCCCTCTCTTGTTTATGCTATGAACAGAACCAGCCTGCTGGCCAATAAAATGAGTACCAACAACATAAATTATGAGATTTTTGTTTTACCCTATCCACCTTCCCCTAGGATATATAGACAACACATTATGAAAAGAAGTATATTTTCTATTCTTTAATATAAAATTTTACTCCTTAAGTATGAGATCCTTTTACAACAATGACTCCTAAACTCTAGGATATACAACTATAACCTGGAGAATTTGTATGACATCTGCATATTCTTGTTGTTTACCACTATGTAACCAACTACCTTAAAATTTAGGGGCTTAAAACAACAATTATTTTATTGCATTCCATGATTTTGTGGGTCAGGAATTCTGGCAGGGCTCAGCTGAGTGATTCTTTTGCTCCACGTGATTGACTGGGGGCGCCTATTGGTATTCAGCTGGTGAGTGGTCTTGTCTGGAGGATCCAAGATAATTTTACCTACATGGCAGGAACATTGGAGGGCAACTATAGAGCTGGGTCATCTATGCTTTTCTCCATCTTCACATGGTTTTAGGGTCTCTTTGCACTGCTCTGGTGGCTCAGGGCTTCCAGAGACCAAGGTGAGGCCTGGAACTGGCACAGAATCACTCTATCAGTCAGAGAAGCCACAGGCCAGTTTCAAGGGGCAGAGAAAGAGATCCTACCTCTCAATGGGAAAAATGTCAAAGAATTTGTGGCCATTTTTTGTCCACCACAATGCAAATACCACAGTTCTACTCCCAGAAATTTTGATTTATTAAGGGTGTAGTATATTTTATTTATCTATCTTTACATGCAAAAATTTATGGGGTACATGTGCAGTTTTGTTACATGCGTAGATTGTGTAGTGGTTGAGTAAGGGCTCTTAGGGTGTCCATCATCCAAATAAGATCTGCATTTTAAAAAATACCCCGTGAGATTCTGGTGCAAGGGGTCCTTATAACCCACTTTGAAAAATACCACTTTATAAAATGTGATGGAAAATGGGCTTATAATCAATCTATCCACCAATCAACAAACAACCATTGACTGATCACGCGACACCTGCCCAGAGTCGTGTTAGGTGTTGTGGAATGTAAAGAAAGGAGCCCTGCCCTGACGGCACTCATGCTTCACTGGACCCAGGTGCCTGAATGCCAGAAACATCTCGTGGGAGAGAGTTGGGTGGGAGCAGAGAGGTAGTACATCGTGGGACCATGCAGCTAAGGTGGTTGAGGCAAGCACCCACCACTGAGCCATAGAAATCAGATCAAAAAGTGTGTTGGAATGAGTAGGTGGCCAGAATGAATTATGAGGGAAAAGGGAACTGGACGCTTCAAAGGTTCCAGCCAGAAGTCAGGGCTGGTGGCAGAGCAAGGGAGAGGAGGCATGATGGCTCCCAGTCACAGTTTTAACGTGCAATCTTTTCTCCCAGGCTTTGACAGGATCCCCTAGTGGCTTATCAGCTCAGGGTGCCATAACAATATACCATATACTGGGTGGCTTAAACAGCAGACATTTATTTTCTTATAGATCTAGAGGCTGGAACGTCTAAGATCAAGATGCTAGCAGGATCGGTATCTGTTGAGGATTCTTGCAGATGGCCTCTTTCTTGCTGCGTCTTCGCACGGCCCTTCCTTGGTGCATGCTCGCATGTACATGCGCGCACACACACACACACACATACACACACACAGAAAGAGAGACTCTTCTTATTATAACTCCTCTAATCCCATCATGGGGGCCTACTGGCATGACCTCATCTAACTCTAGTTACCTCCCAAAGGCCCCATCTCCAAATAGCATCACACTGGGCTTAGGACTTCAACATACAGATTTGGTGGGAGGCACAAAAACAGTCCTTAACACCTAGTCTCTCTTACTCCTCCCCAGTCCTGGATTTCTGTTCAGTCCTACTGGCCTGTGTTGCTCATGTCCTGGTGCACCACGCAGCTCTGCTCCGGTAACGATGTGGACCTTCAGCGCAGCCCCATCTCCCTTCCTCTTAAACTTGGCTTCTGACCCATCCTGCTTCTGGCTTTATCGACCCAATAGTCTCTGGAGCCCACCCCAAACGCAGGCTGTGTTTGGGTGTGGGGGGAGGCACAGGCTTGGAGGATCTTAGGAGCTGGGTAAAGCTATGAAGGACATTGTTGAGAGTCTGAGCAAATTGCTGAAAACAATACTAAAATGATCACCTGTAATCTAGAAAGATGCACGGCACATGAGGTAACAGTGGAATGAATTCTGTGGTCGCTGACCAGAAGAATGGGGTGGGGAGTGAGTATGGGAGCACAAGGAAGGTCCAAGAGGCCATCTGCAAATAGGGCGTGTGTAGCATGCCCAGTGGGTCGGGTCTGGCTGCTGTTCAAAGATGTGTTATTGGGCTGGACAGATGCACTCCACCCATTGAAAACAATTCCTTCTTGTCCAGATCAGAGGTTGCTGTCGGTACTTAGCCTTCAAGTTTTGAAGCCCAGAGTCAAGACTGAAAGCCAGGACCAGCAGCACTCAGGGATGGTGCCAGCAACCAGGCAGGAGCCTAGGCACAAACAATCGGAAGTTCAGAGCTAAGCTGTGAGCCAGGAATCAGCCCACTGAGGAGCCAGAGGGCAGGCTGAGAGCAGCTGAGCACCTACAGCCCCCACCGAGCAGGGTGACCAATGGGTCAGAGGATGCTCTCCAGACAGACAGCAACCAGGAAGACACAGACATCCATGAGCAAGGCTGGGAAGACAGGCAAGGAACATAGGCCAACATCACCACCCTTCTGCCGGAAGGGGAATGGGAAGCTGGCAGAGAACAAGATCAAGAAGGACAAGCATCTCAAAGGGTCTCATTACCAGCAAGAGAGACTCTTGCGTACTTCCTGTTGGCACAAGAAGCAATCTTAAATCATCCCAAGGCTTCTGGGTCCATCCTAGGCACAGGATGGGAAGGGAATACTCTGCCGCTGTGCTGGACAGACGCAGGCCCCTCTGGGCGGAGGCAGCCCTGGCTTGGCAAGCAGTAGATGACTCTATGAGAAGAAAAAAGCCCGCCTTCAGGCAGATGCAGGATGCGACCCTCACCCCCAGGCTTAGGGAGCAGAGTGCAGCCTGGATTCAGCCCCCTCGTCCATCAGCCGGAGCCTCTGTGCAGTGCACTTGGTGGCCCTGGGGTGAAGGCAGGAATGAGGGCTGATTTGAGTCCTGAAAATTTGCATATACTGACCAGATCTTACCATTTTGACAATAAGTCATGAAAATTTTGGGTTTTCCTGAGTTCTCTGGCACCTTCTCTGACATGGGGGCTGTCAATGAGTCATCACCAGCGGGGGATGAAACATTAACGTTGGGCTGACTTGGAAAACAAGGCAAGCGGTGAGCACAGCAGGCCTGGGGCATCAGCGTCGTGATGTCACCACAGCCTGTCCAGTAAGCGGCCACTTTATGCAGAGGATGAGCTGGGAAAAGCTATTGAAAGGTGCCACTGCCAAAAATGCTGTTCTAGTTGGATAGCTAGCCATGTTCCACGCCCTGGCAGTGGGAGAACAAAAACTTCTGCTGCGCTCCTTTTAAGATCAGAAAAATACCACTTTACAATGGAGTTACTTCTGAAGATTTCAGGACACGTTGGTTACAAGGCAACGGTATCCACAGCCTTGCCCCCTCAGCTCCCCTCCCCAGGGGAGGTCATTGCACCTCACCAGCTCGCTTTTGTTTTGCCATTCAGAGTAGCCCTTAAACCTCCTCTACTTCCTAATTTGTCATCTGCTCATTTCCTTATCTGTCGACACCAGCCTTCCCAGTGAGTGTGCTGGTTCTGGCAAAGGCTCTTGACCTGATTTCTGTTTCAGTTAGGTCTGTTTCAGTAGGCTTGACCAGTTAGGGCTTTCTTATGCTAGTCTTTTGTTCGGTATTTCCCAAATGCTTGAGATGTGCCAAGCACCATGCTAGGGGAATGCAGAGATGATTATGACATGGTCCCCCCGCCCCACCTCAAGGGGTTTGCAGTACGGTAGGAGAGATGGTAGTAGACGATGGCTGCACACCCAGCGTCCTCTTCCTCCTTCCTCTTCCTAATAGAATCCTAACACTCTTCTCCTACACAGGAGTCACCGCTTACACACACACACACACACACACACACACACAGAGCGTGTAGGGTGGGGTCCAGAGACTATTTGGTTGATAAAGCCAAGTTGAAGAGGAAAGTGCTCAGTGTCACTGGGTGCTCTGTGTGCTCCTGCTCTGGACCTGAGCTGTGTGCTGTGCTGTGGACTGAACAGAAAGCCCGTGTGTAGTTGTGGTTCATTCATTTTCACTGCTATAAGATATATTGAATGAATATACTATAATTTATTTATATTCCTGAACTCATTTATTCATTTAGTCAATGCACATTGAGTTCTTTCTAGCTTCTTAAAATTGTGTTTCTTTGAAGGGGGCTGTTTGATTTTTGTTATTATAAACAAGGCTGCTATCAACATTGCCAGACAGGTCTCCTGGTGCACGTGGGAAAGTTTGCATTTAGAGGATGACACCAAATGGTCTTCTCTGTGATGGTACAATTGCCATTTCCACCAGCAGCATGTAAGTGTTCCATTTGCTCCATATCTTCACTCACACTTCGTTTTATGACATTTCCAAATTTATTTAAAAATCTAGTGATTTACATTGCAAATTTGAATTTGACTTTTTCTGATTACTGATGAGATTAAGCATATTATCATGAATATTGGTCATTTGTGTTTCTGCTTCTGTGAAAGTTTGTTCAAGCCTTCTGCCCATTTTCATTTTGGGATATTTGTAATTTTCTTATTGACTTTTAGGGGTTTGTTATATATTCTGGATAATAATCATTTGCTAGTTATGTTTGTTTCAAATATCTTCTTCCATTTTGTGATATGTATTTTCACTTTCTTTATAATGTCTCTTAATGAACAAATGTTTCTCATTTTTATGTAGACAGATGTATCAGTATTTTCTTTATGGTTAGCACTTTTTTGGTCTTTTTTAGTAAGTCCTTATCTACCCTAAAGTTGTAAAGAGATGATCTATTTTTTGTTTAAAATGTTACAGTTTTTTTAACATTTAAGTACACATTTAAGTTAAAATCACTTGGAATTAACTATGTGTACAATGTGAGATAAAGATCCAATTCACTTTTTTCCCATGTGGATACCAATTGTCCAAGGATGATTCATTGAATATCCTTCCTTTCTCTCATGACTGCAATGCTACCTGTCATATATTAAGCTTCCATATTCATAGGTCTGTTTCTGGGTTTTCTACTTTGTCCTGCTGTCAATTTTTCAGTCCTGAACCAAATACCACCTTCTTTTAGTTACCATAACTTTAGGAAAAAGTATTTATATCTGGAAGGGTAAATTTCCCCCACCTTATTTTTCTTTAAGAATGCATAGCTATCCTTAGTCTGTGCTTAGCAATATACCTTAGCATTCAATTTGTCAAGTTATTTGAAAAACTCTGTTGGGATTTGCAGTGAATCTATTGATCAATTTGAGGAGAATTGTTATCTTCAAAATATTGAGTGTTCCTATTCATTAAAACAATGTCTCTCCATTTATTTATATCTTTTTAATGTTTTCACTCATTCAAAATTCAACTGCTATGTGTCAGACACTACTCCAAGGGGCAAACTGCCTGCCCTCATGGAACATACATTCTGGTAGAGAGAAGACAATATACAAAATAAATTACATAAAATAACAAATAAGTAAAATAAAGAAGCAAAAAATAAAGAAGTGAAAGGTCTGAAGGCAGCAAGGAACACAGCCCTGTACCTCTAGGGAGGGGCATCCCCAGCTGAGGGGCAGCATGTTTAGGCCGGTGCATCCCAGCCTGTTTAGAGCACTGCAAGGTTCCCGGGATGGCTGGAGAGGGGACAACAAAGATAGAAGTTGCAGGAGGTGAGGCCATGGAGGAGGCAGGGACCCACTGACACAGGTCAGAGGAAGCCCCTGCTGAGCTCAGGAGGGATGTGGTCTGATCGTGGGCGGTAGGACTGCCCTAGCTGCTGTGTGAGAACCAGTGAAGGGGAGCATGGCAGGAAGCAGAGAGGCTTTCTGTGAGGCTCCTACAATACCCAGATGAGACTGATTGCTGGTTTGGGCTAGAGCAGTGGCAATGGGATGGTAAGAAGTGGCCAGTGAAAAGAAGCACCACCTTGTCTATTTTGTGCTTTTAAAAAGGAATACCTGGTGCTGATTAATTTATACAGAAAAGAAGGCTTACTTGGCTCACTATTGCAAGGGCTGGAAAGTTCAAGATGGGGCATCTGCATCTGGTTAGAGCTTCAGGCTGCTTCCACTCACAGTGGAGGGTGGAGAGCCAGTGTGGGCAGAGATCACATGGCGAGAGCAGAAGCAAGAGAGGGAACAGAGAGCTGCCAGGCACTTTTTAAAAAATCAACTCAGTGGGAACTAACGGAGTAAGAACTCACTCACCCCTGAGAGAGGGCATTAATCTGTTCCTGATCCATCCCCATGAATGAAACACCTCCCATTAGATTCCACCTCCAACACCGGGATCAAATTTCAACATGAAGTTTGGAGGAGACAAACATCTAAACCACAGCAAGCACCAAGAGGATTTGCTACCAGACCAGAAGTGAAGTGTGAGAGAAGGCAAAGACTGATGAGTCCAAGAGACATGTCTGAGCAACAGAAAGGGCATCATGGCCATTTACTGGGATGGGAAGAATGGGGGAAGAACAGGTTGAAGGGAGAACGCACAGAGGCCTGTTGATAAAGTACATACAAGTCAACCTGGGTAGAGACCAGGGTGGAGAAAGGTGGAGAACAGATCTGGAGGGAAAGAGAAGTTACTCAGCGCAAGTGGGTAAGATGGCATTTACAGCCACCAGACTGGACGAGGTGACTAGACAATGCATGTAGATAGGAAAGATCCTGAAGAGGACCAGGACTGAACTCTGGAACATTCCAGTCCCTAGAGGTTGGTTAGAGAAAGAAAGAAGAATAAGCAAAGGAGATGGAGAAGAAGCAACAAGAAAGGAAGTCCAGGAAAGTGCAAAGTCAAGTGAAGAAACCGTTTCAAGGAGAGAGTCTTAACCATGCCACATGCTGTCCATAGATTGAGGAAGATAAGGCCTAAGGACTGAGCACGAGACATAGCAAAGTGGACATCATTGTTGGTCTTGACAAGAGCAGTGGTAGTAGGAGGGAGACCTCACTGAAGTGGGTCTGAGAGAAGAATTAAAGAATTAAGAATAGACAACTCTTTCAAGGAATTTTGCTATAAATTATAAAATCATCTGTAAAGAGATTGAGGGAAATGAGTGGTCACTGAAAGGAAAAGTGGATCAAGACAGGTTTTGTTGTTGTTTTGAAAGATGAGAGGAAATAACAGCATGTTTGTATATACATAGAAACAAACCCAGTATAAAGGGGGAAATGGATGATGCAGAAGAGAGGTGAATTGCTGGACAATGCCCTGGAACAAGCCAAAAGGGATAGAGCCTAGAGTACAATGAGAAGTTTTGGGTTTAGTTAACAGCTTGGGGAGGTCGTCTCTAAAAACAGGAGGGATGGGGGATGGTGTGGGCACATATGCTAGCAGGTGAGTAGATATGGCGAGTGGTTTGTGGGGGTTCTCTTTTGATTGCTTCCATTTTCTGAGCGCAACAAAAAGCAAGGTCATCAGCTGATAGAGAGAATCTGGGAGAAGCTGGTGTTTTGAGGAGAGAGGAAAGAATATGCAGCAGTCAACTGATTCAGTAATCCTCGAACTTTTTTGCTTATGCTTCCTAAAATAATTTTGAAAAATGATTTCTCCTCATATATTTTTAAGTGACATCTAAAATTTTTCATTATAAATTTAAATCATTGCAAAGGATGCCATTTCATTTCTATAACTAGTTGGGAAGAGAAAGAGTTTTGTTCAAGCAAAGTTATAGAATTTTTGAAGCTCTTCTGAGTTATCAAAAATCACAAAGATTGTTATCAAAAGCTATTTTTACAAATATTTTATACCTATTATAAAAATATTTTTAGTGATCTATCAGCTGACAACTCAATTAGTCCTTGTTCAGTTTAATTAAAAGCAAAAAATTGGAAGCTGAGCTGCAGTAGTATATATTCCCCAATAATGAGTCATTAATTTTCTCAACACATACATCAATATTCCAAATTGTTTCTGTATCTGGTTTCTTATGCACTGGAACCATGCACCATACTAAAATTCATAACAAACGAGATGTATGCTTTTTTTCTTTTTTCATAAAGAAGAGAAAGGCAATTGTGAAAGGAGACTTCTGAATTCCAGACATTCTCAGGCAAATTAAAAGTATCCTTGCCAATTTCTCAGGAAGTCTTCATGTACCTATTTTTTTTAAAAATGTGGTAAAATATAAATGACATAAATTTTAATGTTTTCACCATTTTTAAGTGTTCAGTTCAGTGGCAGTAAGTACATTTACACTGTTGTGCTACCATCACTACTGTGCATTTCCAGAACTTTTTCATCATCCCAAACTGAAACTCTGTACCCATTAGACAACAACTCACCATTGCCCCATCCCACGGCCACTAGCAACGACCTTTCTACTTTTCGTCTCTGAATTTGACCATTCTAGGTACCTCATAGAAGTGAAATCCTAATATTTGTCTTTTGTGACTGGCTTATTTCATTCAGCATAGTGTCCTCAAGGCTCTCTATGCTGCAGCATGTATCAAAATTTCACTCCTTTTTAAAGCTGAATAATACGCCAGTGTATTTGTGTATTCATTTATCTGTTGATGGACATTTGGGTTGTTTCCACTTTTTCGCAATCATGAATAATGCTGCTATGAACATGGGTGTACAAATATTTACTCAAGTTCCTGCTTTCTGTTCTTTTGGGTATATACCAAGAAGTGAAATTTCTGGATCATATGGTGGTTCTATGTTCATGTGTCCATTTTGAAGACACTGGTCTAGGAGAATGGGAACAAGAATGGACCAAAGGAATGTAGTATAATTGCAGGTATTATTAGGGCTCAGTTGAGATTAGCAATCCTGAATTTAAAGTGAAACCAGTCAGCATGTTTGTGTTATTTCATTCCAGCCACGTTCAGTTGTACAGGTGCAGGTATAGGTTAGAGGAAGTGTTGGACATAACCATGAATTCGGTTCAGTCAGGCCAGCATGTTAAAGCAATTAAATTGCAAAGGAGCTAAGCACATGTATATAATTTGAGTGGTTATGATTATTGACCATGAAAATATAAGCTAGGTAAGGACTTGAAACACATTTTATAAATTTTTCCATACTGGCCTGGCAAATCCTTTGTTAGATTAATTTCTAGGTTCTTTGTAAATAAAAATCTTTTAAAATATGTTTCCCAACTGTTTGTTGTCAGAGTTTATAAAATTGGTTTTTATATATCAATCATATCCAACCAGCCTGGAAACCTCTCTTTTAAACCCCAATACCTTGTATATAGGTTGCTTTGGGTTCTCTTGTAGGTGGTCATATCTTCCATAAATACTATCAGTCATGTTTCTTGCTTTTTTTTTTTTTTTTGAGACAGAGTCTCACTCTGTTTCCCCGGGCTAGAGTGCCATGGAGTCAGCCTAGCTCACAGCAACCTCAAACTCCTGGGCTCAAGCGATCCTTCTGCCTCAGCCTTCCAAGTAGCTGGGACTACAGGCATGCGCCACCATGCCCAGCTAATTTTTTCTATATATTTTTAGTTGGCCAATTAATTTCTTTCTATTTTTTTTAGTAGAGACGGGGTCTCACTCTTGCTCGGGCTGGTTTCGAACTCCTGACCTCAAGTGATCTGCCCGCCTCAGCCTCCCAGAGGGCTAGGATTACAAGCGTGAGCCACCGCGCTCTGCCTGTTTCTTGCTTTTTAATTCTGAAGTTTTTCTTTCTTTTTCATGCTGTGCTGTGTTGTCTAGTAAGTCCAGCATAATGTTGAATATATAATAGAAGTGGTGATAGATGACTACTATTGTCTCAGGACTGATTTTAAATGGATGCTTCTAACATTTTGTCATTAATAAAAATGTTTACTCTAAGGTTGTGGTAGGCACTCTATCAAGTAAAGGAAATTCCTAAGAGTCGGCTAAGAGGTTTTTTTTTTACTCATGATTAAATATTGAAGCTTTTCAAACACCTTTTCTGTATCTACTGAGATGATCATATGGTTTTTCTTTAATAATTAGTTAATAGGTGGGTTATGCTTATGGAATTTTTAATATTCAATGACATCCATTTCTTAGATAATCCCAACTTGGTCATGATATAATATGCTTTTTATATGACTAGAGTTTTTTAATAGTCACAATCTAAGGAAATAGAGTTTATAATACCCATTTTACAGACAGGAAATTGAGACTTAGAGAAATATAGAATATACATAAGGTTTATACCCAGCAGGTAGCAGAACAGGGATTCAAACCCTGATCTGTCTGATTCTAAACTTAAGCTCTTTCCACCAACTATTCTCCTTGAGAGCAGAGAGCATATTCTCTTTATGTGTCTCAAATGCCCAGGGCAGTGCTCCACTCATAGTACCCGTTCAAGAATTTGTGTTGAATGAATACTGAACAGATGCCTCAAGACCTTCTGAATTCTTTAAAGTTTCCTTAGTTGGGGGGAAAAATACTTTTCCCACCCAATTAGTTCATCTTATATATTGGTCACAAAATGATGTTAAATATATTAATAGACAGAAGAAAAGTCCATAAAAGTGAACCTAATGGATAATCCTAGTGCTTCTTTATTACTAAAGTTCTTGAAATTCTCCATCACATTGGAATGAATTTTAAAAAGGCCAGTAGGAGACAGAAAATAATGAATTAAAGAGAGAGTCTCTTAAAATGTACAGAGTCAATATTTTTACTAGTGTGTTCAAACCCAGGACCAAAGAAAAATCAACACCATCAATGCTCAAGTCCTCATCAGAGCTTCTTCACCTCTTCAGTTTGAAAAGTGGGATTTCCTGATCAGAGATGTTATAGAGAGATTGGGAATAAGCTTCTCCAATCAAAGAAAGAAGAAGTGCATGCAAAGGCATGTCTGAGCATGGTGACAGGCGGAAAGCCAGGTCCCCACGGCGCTGGGGGGGAGATCCCTCTGCCATCCTGCAAGACCCTGGGCTGGGCCTCTGGGACATAAACAAGGGCAGGAGACTCTCTACATAAAACGTTTGCCAAAATAGGATGAAGGAGTCAACTGTTATAGCCAAAATAATATTTCACTGCTAATAGAAAAACAGGCAGAAAAAACTACCTTGTCACCTCTTCTGGGAAAAGCAAAAATAAAGTTGTATTTCATCCTTAATTTTCCACCTTGTGGGCAAAAATAAAAGGAAAATTACTTCTGGGCAATACTGCACATATTATAGAATAATGAGCCACCTTAGGCAGTTGAGCAAGAAGCAGAACAACAAATGTTCTCTCCAGAAAAGAATAATACAGTAATGTTGTTTCCAGAAGTAAACCTTAAAAAGAAATCAAGAGAGAGATAATGAGGTACACTATCACGGGCCATCTAAGAATGCCACACTTAGCACTGTTAAAGGGACACTTTGAGGCTTGGGTACAAGCTGGAAGGCTGGCACTTGGGGGCTGATCTGTTCCACATGTGGCTCTCTCCCTGGCCCTTGGCCCTCTCTACCTGAAGCACCAGTCAAGGCATTACCTGTCAGCTTTCTCTTCTCTCTCTTTAACTATTGATGCATTGAACAATCCAACAAACTATTCTATGAAGCCAGCTATTAAGATGGACCCAAATACCACCAAATCAATCGGCTTTCCAGACTGGCTTCTAATTGCACAGATGTGGTCCCTCTGTGTTTCTGTGCTGGCAAAATTCTTAAGATAACCCCCAAGATCCCTGCCCCCTGGTATATATACCCTGTGTAATCTCCTCCCCTTGGGTGTGCGAGGAACCTGTGACTATAATGGGATATCATTCCCATCATTATGTTACGTTATATGGCAAAAGGGATTGACAGATGAAATTAAGATTCCTAATTAGTTGACTTTGAGTTAATCAAAAGACAGATTATCCTAGGTGGGTATGACCTAACCAGGAAGCCATTACAAGAGGGTCAAAAAGATTTGAAGTGAGAGTCAGATTTCTTCTGGTGGTGTTGAAGAAGTAAACAACCACATTGTGAACTGTTTATATTATAGAAAAGGACATGTGGCAGGAACCCAAGGGCAGCCTCTAGGAACTGAGAGTAGTCCCCCAACCAATAGCCGGCAAGAAGTGGGACTTCACTCCCACAGCCACAAGGAACAGAATTCTGCTAACAACCAGTGAGACTGGAAGAGGAACCAAAGCCTGAGATTGGGCTGCAGCTCTGGCTGACACCTTGATTTCAGCTTGGGAAGACCCTGAGCAGAACATCCAGCTAACCCATACCCAGACTTCTGATCCAGGGAAACTGTTAGATAATAAACACATGTCATTGGAAGTCACTAAGTTTGTGGTATTTTTTTAATGCAGCAATAGAAAACTAATAAATCTATCCTGAGCCTTAAAGTTTGATGAAACTATCCCTAATCTGAGGTTTTGAGGTATAGTGAGGATCTATTAGGTAACGTGGGAGTAGAAGCTAAAGGGCTTCTTTGTAAGTTAGAAAAAGGTATCCCTTTTGTTTTGGTTGAGGGCACGTGGTAGCCATTCATGCTGTTCATCAAGTATTTCCAGCTCTCCCCAACTGCAGACACATGACGGCGCTGTACAATAGTCCCCCCTCATCTGCAGTTCCACTTCCTGTGGTTTCAGTTAACTGCAGCCAAAAAATATTAAGTGGAAAATTCCAGAAATAAACAATTTTTAAGTTTTAAATTGTGTGCCATTGTGAGTAGTGTGATAAAATCTTGTGCCATCCTGCTCCATCCTGCCTGAGACATGAGTCATCTCTTTGTCCAGCATATCCACACTGTATACCCTGCCCATTAGTCACTTAGTGGCCATATTGGTTATTAGATCAAAAAAACATAGGATTAGGTACCAAGACGCCTAAGATCCACTGGGGGTCTTGGAATGTATCCCCTGCAGATAAGGGAGGACTACAGTAGTGTCTGTCCCCCTTGGTGTAATCCTCGTAGGATGGATCATGTGTATCATGTTGGTTAGTGAGGTGGGAGCAGAGGTGAAGTGTATCACTTCTGGGCCAGGACGCTTGAACAACACAAGACTCTCTGGAGCTCTTTTCCCCTCTGCTATGGTGCACAGCAATGTTCCTGATAGCCTGGGTCCTATTGTGAAGACACGTGGGGCAGATCCTATTCTCTGACCCATGATGGACCTGTAGAGTGAGTAAAAACTAAATCTGTGTTATTTTAAGACATTATAGTTTTACAGTTGTTTGGTACAGCAGCATAACTTAGCCCATAGTGACTTAAATGGGAAATTACTAAACTACACAGCCCAAAAGGACAGCCAGAGACATAGAAATGAGAAGATAAGAAGACAGGAGGACATACATACAACATCTTTCATATTTTCATATGTGTAAGTTATTTCCCCTCCTCACGTTAAAAAAAAACACCAACAAACAAAAACCTCAAGTAAGAGCAAGAAGAAAAGAAACACTTGTGAATGTCAACCTTTACTCATCTATGTCAAAAAGCATGGAGATCAAAGGAGCACTAATGTCTGAGAAGGCCAGAACCAGCAGAGTGGTTGGCTCTTTTCTTTCCTCTCCAGGGAAGAGTGGAGAAGCTCTTCTTGGACAACTCTCCTTAGAACAACTGCCATCATCAGTCTGGGGTATTCGTGTTCCCTTAATTGCAAGAGCCTAGAAGGTAGTGTCTTCATAATGCACAGTGAGTACGTCTACCCAGCAGAAACAAATACACAACACAAACAGACCAAAAGTCTGAAAGGAAAAAAAGTACTATCATGGGGAGACATAACAGATGAGCAGCAAAATCTTGCTTTTAAAAGGGAGAGAAGCAGCATTGGATTAATAGGAAGATGTGTGTTAAATGATTAGTTTTAAGGTCCTTCTGAAACCAGTTCAGATGGGTTCCATGGCAAACACTAAACTTAGATCTTAAAGATAGAAGTTCTGGTGAAATGTTCTTTGGGAAATTAACAGAAATTCCATTCTAGCAGGTTTGGATTTTGAAGATAAAAATACCACTGGCTCTGTGAATAGTGGGATACTTAAAGCAGACATGTATAAATTAAGCTAACCTTATGTATATCTTCTCAAAGTGTTATTCTGTTCAGACTACATCAATGATGTATAGCCAAGGAAATGGATTGAGGATTGAAAGAGATCTCCTGATCCTAGCACCTAGTAACTCTTGACCAATTATAATAGAACTGACTAGATCCTGCTTCTCAGAGAGTTAACTTTGATCAAAAAGATATATCACCAAGAACTAGAGCTAGATACTATTATTTGTGGGATATCTTTCGATTTGAATATATTAGCTGTGTCTACATAGTAAGAGGAAATAGAATTCTGAAGCAACAACTTGGTAATTCAGGCCATAAGCTTGTATTTACAATGAAAACATAAAGTAATTGTGACAAAATAGGTTGTTAAATTGAATCACCTAAGGTAATTGCTTCAATTCCCTTGCCCCACCTTTTTCTATAGATGTGTAGTCATAGCCTTTGGGAATGACAAGGATATTGTGGATGCCTGAATGTTGTCCCAGGGGGACACACTCCTAGTGATAGTCCAAAAGCTATTCTAGCTGCAAAATACTTGCCTACCAGTCATATGCTCTTCTCACTCCAATGCTAGGTGATATGACCAGCATATGGCTACTGTAGGCAAGCTGGTTACTGTATTTTTCAAGTTCTATCTATATCTCTCTGGACCTGGGTGATTAAGCCATCTGGGTGAAGAGAACAAAGTACAGCAGTCTTTAAAGGAGCGCGTCATTCTGCTCTCACACAGGCAATATTCACAACAGAGAGAGGTGACAATTTAGGGCACATTTAAATGTAACTAACGGCATCAGATTTAACAAACAAATGAGGTTGTCACCAAAGAGATACTAAAAGAGGCCTGTGACGACCTTTTACCTTTCATGCACCACCCCAAATTATAAAGAGGTGGCACAAAAGAGAGGGTTTAGGTCTTTTGAAAGAATTACTTCCTTTCTAAAACCAGTTATCCCTCCTCCCCTGGTTTCTCAGCTTTTCTTCTAAATAGCAATGCTGACGCTTTATTAGTTAATCAATAAGACATGATACAGAGTATGGTTATCATAAAATAATCATACCCTGGAGCATTTTGAGGCATGAGCCACTTGCCTCTAATCAGATTGGGTTGAGATTACCTTTGGATAACCACACTCCTGGGAACTGTCTCATTTCTATTATGAGTACATTTTATAATAGGGAAAAATGTACATTTCTGCAGGGGGAAAATGAAGTTGGCAGTGTATACCTAGCAATCATTTCAGTTGAGCTGAGAAACATTCCTCTTTTCGAACAAAGTCAAACTATGCTTCGTCTATTCAAGCAATGTCAGAGAAAAGAGGCACCTCACGTGCAGTGTGGGAGATGCAATACAATGGAAACTGTATTTTACTTTGGCATTGCAAGCTTCAAATTATATGCAAACATTCAAAAAGGGCATTTGAAACTTGGCATGCATGTTTATAAATGGCACATTTTGAATCTGGAGTGGGTTTAGGTGTCTGGGTTACAATAACAGATGATCTCCCATGTAAAAATGGAACAAAGCCTTTCTTTAACTTCCTACAGAGAAAGACGTTCATTTCTGCTTCAATTATAATCCTAGGCACACTGGAGATTCTGTTAAGAGCAATTTCCGTCTATTCCTCCTTATCCTGACCAGCCAAAAATTTTAATCAAATTACATATATTGGAAAGTTAAAGGGAGAAAAGCCCAGTGAGCCATGAAATACACTTTATAACAGTGTGCATAGCACTTACCCTATTGGTTTGAACTTTAGAATGATGAAAAAATCCATTTAAAATGTTAGATGAGCACACTGCAGCTGCAGAGATGATTACGAACTGTTAGAACTGTAGGTTTGAATCCTATTTTTCTACACATAGTATTTATATCCAGGAAGTTTTAACATGGAATAAATGATAAAGCAAAAGAATGGCAAAAATACTTATGTTAATTGCTCTGTGATGGAAGTAAATATTTCTAACTAATAATGAAAGTCAGGGACAAGAAAGCCAGACAATATCATTGCCATATTGACAGAACCAGACAGCTAATATTCTTTGTGTTAGTCTTGTTAGTTACATAGCTCTCACAATAAACCCAAATTATTTCAGGTTGATCTTTTGAAAGAAAGGAGGTGGGACAGAATGAAGAGAAACAGTCTCATTTATGGATTTGTCACATTAGAATTAAATTTAGCTTCTATATGGCAACACTGAATTTGACTAATGATACCCCTTTTCAATGCTGGTTATTTCAGGAGCCTCAGAATGTCTGTCTTGGGTCCAACAATTGCTTAATCCTTCCTACTATTTCATTTCCTCAGAATTCTACTTGAGCTCTGCAAAACATCTAGGGCAGCTGGGCTCCTGGCTTGAAAGAAATGAGGCCTGGCCAGAAAGAAACCAAGCAAGGATTTGTACCAATCATAACAAATTCGATTCACAGAACAAGATAGAAGAGTCCATTTTTAATTCAGAGAGCAGAAAGGCTTCCTACCTCAGATTTCCCCAAGTTGGTAGATTACTCATGTTTTCTACTAAAAGTCTCATTTTGCCTTGCCCAGAAGGGCCCAAAGATGGGCCAAATACAAACTGTGGTGCAGCTCACACCTCCCAGAATGAAAGTCAGCTGAGGGCTGTGTAGGTGGAGCTAGAATGAAAAGGACCGGGAAAGCACATTCTCTTCTCGAAGCATGTGAGACTCCCAGTCTGACCCTGCCCTGGACTGGGATGGGACTTCTCAGAGGCCTTCTCCCACTGTTTTAACATCCCCTGCCCTTTTAATTCCCTACATCCTCCACTCTGACATCCCCTCCCTCAGACAGCTCTAAGGTCACTGCATAGTTAAATGAGCGGCTTCACCAACATTCTCGATTGCTACTATGTTCGACTCTGTTAATTACATTGCTCTTGAAACTCCCTCCTACTTGTGTGACAGTTCATCATTAGTTTGTCTCCTACATTTTGCTAATCTTTCTCTACTTTGCTAGGTTCTCTTTCTTTCCTAAATATTAAACATCTTCACAAGACCAAAAGTGTCTTTGGCCATTTGTTTTCCTTTCTGGGTAATGTACCCTCTGTCATAACATCGACTATGTCCAATCCACAAGTCCAACTTTGACTTTTCACCCATTACTACCTTATTGTCTTCCACTAACACTCAAACCTAACAAAAACTGAGCTGACACATTGTGATGTGCAGAATTCTAAGATGGCTCAGTGAGATTTCTGCCCCTCGGCATCCATACCTTTGTGTGATCCTCTCCCCTTGAGCGTGGGTGGAACCTGTGACTTGTTTCTGATCAACAGAATATGGCAGAGGTGAAGGGATTTAGCAGCTGTAATTAAGGTCCTTTGAATCTATCAAAAGGGAGACCATCCTAGATGGGCCTGACCTAGTTAGGTGAGACCTTTAAAACTGGGTACAGGCCTTCCCTAAAACAAAGGCCTCGAAATAAGAAAGACACTCTCCTGTTGACCTTGAAGATGCAAATGGTGATGTAGTGCACTGCTTATGGAAAAGACAGCCTCTAGGCTGAGGGCCTCGTTCCTATAATTACAAAGAACTTAATTCTGCCAACAATCTGAATGAGCTTAGATGAGGACCCCAAGCTCCAGTTGAGATCAACCCTGACCGACACCTTAATTGCAGCCTGTGGGACCCTTAGCAGAGGACCCAGCTAAGCTGGGTGCCTGGACTCTGGACCCACAGAAATTGTCTATTTTGCTAATTCAATAGGTTGTGGTAATTTTTTTGCAGCAATAATAAACTTACCCTTCCAAGTGCTTTATTATTGTCCTCTTGGGCTCAAAGCTTAAAGTTATCTGTGACTCTCCTTTCACCACACACTAAGATTTGTCACTTATTCTTAGCCAGTATCTCCTAAATTCAACTATATTCCCCTATTTTATTCAAACCCCTCATTATTCAGCAAACATTTGCCAGACACTATGTCCAGCTCTGAGTGTACAATGATGAACGAGGGACAGGTAGGGTTCCTACCCTTATGCAAATAAAGTCTAGTGGATAAAATGAACCTTGAAAATATGATTGCAAAGTGCCTTGAGAATGTTCTGCAGGGGACTCTAACCTAGTCTGGCTGGGGAAGAAGGCAAGGAAGGCCTTACTACCAGAAGCTTGAATTATCGCACCAGGCTTCTCATTCTTCTCAGCAGTTACACACAGAATTGTTGGGCTCATCTTTCTCAAAGATATTTTCCAACTTGAAGAAATTGTCCTGTGTTTGAGGACTTTCAATGGCTTCCTATTACCTCACAGATGTTAGTGATGTAGCAAATGTTGATTGTGCCTAATCTGGCAAAGGCCCAGAGAGGTTTAGAGACTTGAATGAAGCCACACATACCGTAGAAACAAGATTGAATCTTTGTGAGCCAACTCTGAATTCAATCCTCTTTTCATATTATTGCTACCTCTTTGATATTTAAAAATATATATTTTAATTGTGGACACACGATAGTTGTACATATTTATGGGGTACATGTGATGTTTTGATATAGGCATATAATGTGTAATGATCAAATCAGGGTAATTGGGATATCCATCACCTCAAGCATTTATCATCTCTTTGTGTCGGGAACACTCCAATTCCACTCTTTTAGTTATTTTTAAATATACAATCAATTATTGTTAATAATAATTAACAATATTATAGTTGCCCTTTGTGCTACTGAACACTAGATCTTATTCCTTCTAACTGCATTTTGCACCCAATAACAATCCCCTCATTTTCCCCCTGTCCCCCACCACCCTTCCTAGCCTCTGGTAACAATCATTCTACTCTATCTCCATGAGTTCAATATTGTTTTTCTTTTTTAGCTCCCACATATGAGTGAGAACATACAATATTTGTTTTTTCTTTTTGTGCCTGGCTGATATTGTAATGTGGTTGTAAAAAAATTTTATAATCATGGGAAATCATGACAAATGTCATAGATAAATCAGGTAAAGTCCCAAAAGGAGAAGCACTTAACCCATTTTTGTCATCCCAGAAACATTTTGATTAGTCTACATGCATAAAGCTAATATATTAGTAAGATCAACATTAGGTTAATACACATGGCCTCATACGCCTGTGACTATAAAACGAGGGTCACATTTACATTTATATGTAAATTATAATAACTCTGAAACCCCTACCTGCCCAAGAGGAATATAGCAGTAATGGGTACCTCTTTGTGTGCCACCCAGCTCCATGCACTCCCTACTAAAGCTGGGATTTTAACAAGTCAAAGCTTCCTTTTCATCACAAAAATTGCCTTTAGGAACCTCTTCATTAGAAGACTATTCTGACCCCCCAACACTTGGGGGCAAACATCAGCCAATGACTGGCTGACACTTGGAGTACAAAAACCAATTCTGTGATGCAATCCGCCCTCCAGAACTCTTCTGTGGGGTCTGATTGAAGCTAACCTCCAGCTGAGACCTCATTCTTAGATAGCTTTCTTCCCTTTCCCAATCCTGCTTTCCTCATGCCCTTCTCCTAAGAACAGTTCTTAAATCAATTGCTTGAGCAAGATTTCCCGTCTCAGGCTCTGCTCTTAAGGAACCTACCCCCAAACAATAAACTAACCCAGAGTATCCCTCCATTTGTTTCTGCAAGCCACCAAAGGAGCCTCAGCCATGCCTGCTAGCCAATCCTTTGCCGCTCCCATTCGGATGTCCTTACCACTTCCCAGGAATCTGGTTGAATGAACTCCACTGTGGTTTCTGCTGAAGGCTCGCACTCTGAGAACAACAATGCCCATGCCAAGGATGCTGTTTTTTGGAGGTTCCTCAAACTGCCAGTCCTTAAGATGCCACAGCTGACCTGACTTCCATGCAGAGTTAGAAGAATGGCCTCCTCCTTCACTTTCTGGACACTCGGACATGTAGGCCCCACAGCAGGTCTGCTTGTGCCCAAAGTGTCAGGAGGTCTACTTTCTGGCCTTTATTTCTCTAATCCTGAGGGATCGAGCCCATTTCTAGGGGCAGGTGACAAGCTGACATCATCCTTTTAAAATCTGCTTATAGCCTATGCTCTCAACCAAGCAGATCTCTCCTGTCCCAGCTAAAAAACAAAAGCCCTGTGGTATGCACGAGTGGATGGGGAGGAAGCGTCTTCTGGCACCCAGTTCAGCCAGCCAAAATTTTTTTCAATTTTGTTTTTATTTTAAGCCTGTATTACGGAAACCTCCTTCCTGAAACTATTTTGGATAGAGAACTTCTTTAAAGAAGAAGAGATACAACCTGTTTTTGAGAAACTCTCATTTCATGAAAGTTATTAAAATGTGCTTAGAGACACATGAAAGAAACTTTCAAAATGTAATTCTTCTAAATCTTACAAAGTTTATTTGGTTTTAAAAAAGGAATTTTAGAATGAAATCCGAGGATTTTTTCCCATTTCTTTTTCTTAGAGATTTAAAGTTTATGGTGGCATTTTCTCTAATATTTTATTATAACAACTTTCAAGTATATAGCAAAGTTGGAAGGATTTTATAGTAAACATCAGTATACCTATTATCTAGATTCTACCATTAACATTTTATTGCACTTGCTTTATCATGTGTGCATACATCTAGCCATCCATCCATCTATCCATCAATTATGGCATTTTAATTATTTTTTTAAAAGATGCTTCATACTTTGATTTAGATTTTTAAAATCCCATATTTGGAAGTCAAAGTGAAAATAAATTCTACTGGATATTAACTCTTCAGCAATAAAAATACTAGAGGCATAATCTGTTATGGTCTTAAGAAGCTGTACTTGACAGAGTGGCCTGGCAGAGAGATCATAAATTACCTTTAAAAACACTAGCTCTGGGTGAATATTGTTTTAAAACAAAGAGTATAGGAGACATGAATTAAATCACATGGAAAGTTGAGCAGAATGCCAAGTAAAGGTCTAAGTACTAATTCTCTAAAGCCCTAGTCTGCTCAATCATCAATGTGGGAAGCTATTTTTACTTAATCAGTAGGTAAATGTGCCTATTCATTAACACTTGTGTATGAAGTCAGAAACTGAACTTCAGTTACAATATTAGTGAGCTAAATAGCACCATTTAAACCTCTCTAACATTTATATTTATGTGATCCAATCATCTGTTACATTAGGAGCAATGTACTCCATTTTGTGATGCCCTTTTTGATAGGGCTCCACGCAAAGAGACACAGGAGTTTGGGCTAACAGAAAGCAGACATACAATTTTTTTTTCTCATAGAAGTAAAATTTGATCATGTTGGTACATAAGTAGTTTTATTTCAAATAGAATAATCAGACAGTTAACTCAAAGAAAGACTTGACTGATTTATTTCTTGCTTAAAATGACTAGTTCCTTGAGAATGCTATAGGAGAATGGCAGTGGTGATGAAAACCAAATCCCTACATAAAAACAGAGTTTGAGGTTGCAATGAGCCAGGATGATGCCACTGCATTTTATCTTGCGAGACCCTGTCTCCATAAAAACAAAACAAAACAAAAAAACCCCAAAAAACCCACCTCTGCAAAAAAAAACAGGGCAAGTAGACAGCTAAACCCAAAAGCCATGGACTACATTTATAACCAAACTTGGTGACAACATAGGGCTATGAACCCCAAAATGCAAGTGGGTGGAGACAACCCACCAATAGCCATGAGATCTGCCTACTATCAGTATCTATATAGGGGGAAGTTGAGAGAAGCTACAGGGCATCTGCCAGATATGAAGATAGGTCTCAAAACTGCCCACAGGAATTCACTGAAAACATAGCAGGCCAATTAGAAGATAGCAACTGAAACCGCAGGATTGTATCTACTCCAATAGTGGTTGATTGCAAGGTGCACAGTAAAATCTGAAGAGGTTAGATTCTATGAACTTTTAAAAATGATCAGGGTTCTCTCACAGGCCAGGGCCTCCATGATAGTAAATGGCTGATAGTGAATCAAACTTGAAAAGGACATAGACAACAGAGACCACAGAAAGAAATGGTTCATATAAAAGAGAAGGAAGCAAAACCAGGAAATTTAGGAGTACAAGCCACCGTATTATGTTAACACTATATAAAAACAAGAGGGAGCGGTGTGAAGTTAGGAAAGCTACCTGAATCAAACTTCCTTCTAAAAGTTAAGAAAAAACAATATCACATAAAAATAAGCAGCACAGAAGTACTGAAGTCAAATCCCTTATGAAGTTATTATTTTAAAAAACAGAATAAGGAGCAGAATAACATCCCTAGAGTCAATGAGAGAATATCAGAAGACATGCCCATAAAATGGATAAAACTTAACTTACTATTTCAAAATTATCTAAAAGATATTAAGAAAATAAGACATAACAGAATGACATAAATGAAAATTAGAAAAATGAGGTGATGGGGCTCAAGAATTAGAAATTAATGGGAACAGTCACTTCAGAAATAAAAGCTAAAATGGAAGGAGCATGAGAATGAATAAAAAGAAAATAAAATGTCTTAGGAAAGAAAATGAAAGGGGAAGGTTTTTTATTTTAATAAAAAGAGATAAAAAGCATTTAAGAAAAAGTGACAAATTTTTTTGTTATCTAATCCCCCTTCCCCGCCCCCGCCCCCCTGATACAGGGTCTCTCTCTGTCGCCCATGCTGGAGTACAGTGGGCAGTCATAGCTCACTGCACCCTCGAACTCCTGGGTCAAGCAATTCTCCCACTTCAGTCCCTCGAGTAGCCGGGACTACAGGCATGCACCACTGTGCCGGCTAATTTGGGGTTTTTTGTACAGACAAGGTATTGCTATGTTGCCCAGACTGGGCTATAACTCCTGGCTTCAAGCAATCCTCTTGCCTTGGACTCCCAAAGTGCTGGGATTACAGATGTGAGCCATCACACCTAGCCTAAAAAAGTAACAAATATTGAAAACAGTTAAAGAAGATCCAATACATGGGTAGTAGAAATTCTTCATGAAGAAAAACGAAGCAACATAACAAACACTAAAAACTATAATTTAAAAAAATTTTCCTAAAATTAATAAATATTTGAAACTACATTTAAAACTTAGTGGTCTTTAAATAAAAAGAAAAAAATTCTTTGGGGATCTAGCCCAAAAGAAAAGGAAAATTAGATTTCAATTAGATATTTTGACAGTAATGATTTATGGCAGTAGAAAATGGAGTAATATATTCAACACACTCAAGAAGAGAAAATATTAGTAATGATTTACATCTAGTAAGTAGAAAGCGCACAAACTATTAACAATACGTGAGAACTCAAGGAATGTTGTTCCCATGAGTGCTTCTTCAGGAATCTATTAGAGAACAAGCTTCAGACAACAAAAATCACTCAGAGATTTTACATAAGGGCTGATGGTGAGCATTAATTATGTAATTACTTGTAGAAGACTAAATAAAGGTTAAGATGTAATAGTTACATGCTTTGACAATGTAGATATATTACAAGCATAAAAATGGAACAGTAGAAAAAAGGAGAGCATATGCAAAAAAACAAAAAGAATTTGAACTGCTTTTGGTAATTATAATCGCTGGTGGTAATATTAATATTGTTATTCTGAGACTGTTGCATGTGCAACTGGGATAAAACAAATGAATTATAAGATATTCTGATTCTGTCATTCCTTGTGTCCTTGAGAATCAAGATTCACGGTGTAGAAGAAAGGAGATACAGATATAATATAGAAGAGGTTAAATAAAACCCCATACAGTCATGAATTTAGATTAAACCTATCAGTATGTATTCAAGGGATATTTTGTCTTTAAATTAATGTATCTTTTTTTCTAGCTCCCTTAAAAAGCCTAGAAACAATGACCAATCCCCCAGATTATAGACTTGAAATATTATTTTCTACTAAAGCAAACCAGAGCTTCTTAGAGAAATGACTGAATGACAAGAAATATGTAAGATGAACCTTAAATATTTAAGTCATACCAGAGAGTACGGAAGCTAACAACAATCATTAGGATCATATCTAAAGGACTCTGGAGGCAACTTAGAGGCTCCCATTGGCCAAAAATGGGACATTTTGAGCTTCAACAAAGATAAGAATTGCAATGGATTGAAATCTATCAAATGTATATAAATCCATTTTTTATAATGATGTTTTAAAAAACTGTCTCCTTTAGAGGACAACAAGGACCCAATTCATTATCCTGAAAATTGATAAATTAAGGAAAATCAAGCATTTATCTTACCTTTTCTATAGGAATTGTACTACTGAGTTACCAAATAGTAGATAAAAAAGCATCTATTTAAAAATTATTCCAGCTAATAAATAAAAATGAAATGACTGAAGTGGAATATCACCATTTTGCAAACTCACCAATTATTAATAATATACCTACACAGTGATGACATTATAAAAAAAGAGACAACAACTTGCAATCTTACTAAAGGGGTCTAAACTGAGTGTGATCCAGTGTCTGGACCTAATCTTCAGGAAATGCAGAAGGCAGAGGAACATGTTGAACTGCACCATGAACAAAATCTAGACTGTTGGAAACACCACAAAATTGCACAGTTTCTTCCGCAGATAAATTATGAAGAAATTAAAAGACATATCAAAGGCGAAAGGATAGAGTCTAAGGATGAACACCTGGGTGATAACCTCATAAGGAAACATAAGGAAGAGGTTACTCTAAACATCAGGGAATGATTCATTTTGGAGAGAGATATGGGGTATGATAGGATTAGGGGCTCCTGGGTCTATTTCTGTACCTAGGTGATGACTACAAGGATATTTGCCTTATAATAATCCCCTAAACCAGGGGTCCTCAAACTTTTTAAACAGGGGGCCAGTTCACTGTCCTCAGACCGTTGAAGGGCCAGACTATAGTTTAAAAAAAACTATGAACAAATTCCTATGCACACTGCACATATCTTATTTTGAAGTAAAAAAACAAACGGGCAAAAACACCCGCATGTGGCCTGCGGGCTGTAGTTTGAGGATGCCTGCCCTAAACCATGCGACAAGAGGAGACAAGACAAGATGCATTGAGGTGAGGCAACATGAGATGAGAGTGAGGTTGAGGTTGAGAAGAGTTTGAGATGAAGACAAGGTGAGGATAGGGGTGACAAGGCATGACAGGACAATATTGATATGATACTTTAGCAAATGGAGAAGTGAGATTGAGCATGTAGATGATGAGGATAATGATGATAATGATTAGTGTATGTTGAGCATTTACTATGCATCAGACACCACGCTCAGCACTTTGTATTATCTCATTTAATCCTCATAACAGCCCTATGAGATGAACATTATTACACTCATTTCACAGATTTAGAAACTCAGCTTGTTAATTTGCCCCAAAACACATAGAAGGTAAAAAGTGAAATTCAGATTACCAGTGCTGATTATATTTTTAAATTGTAAATATTGGATGCGTTTCAAAATTTTAATTTCAATCTCCTTTTTTGCATCTCTTTTACATAGGAATAATCCTTTTAAAATAAAATCCTCTCTTTTTCACTTCTTGTTTAACAATTATCATTTTTTTCATTCCTTTAACAAATATTTATGGAGTACCTACCATGTACCAGCACTGTCCTTACTGAAAAAGATAGGTAAGGTCTTTGCTCTCATGGAGTTTAAATTTTAGTTGAACGGAAATAGTAACAAGAAGAATGTCAGATGGGATTAGTGCTATGTAGATAAGTAATATAGGTGACATGACAGAAAGACTGGGTGACTATTTTAGTTTGTATGTTCAGGGAAGGCCTCTTTGAGTGGGTGCACTTTAGCTGAGATCTTAATTATAAGGAGCAAGACATCCAAAAATATGGGGAAAGAAACTTCCAGGCAGCTGTTAGCCCTAAGTTTGGCAAGGCTGAGAAACAGGCGGCCAGTGGGCAGGAGCACAGTGGGCAAGGAGAATCACACAGTGCTTGGTCAGGTGGGTTAGGAGTTTGGACATCAGCATGAAGGAGAGTTTTAGCAGGTGAGTGCCAATCCCTCATTTAGCAACTCTGGATGCTTTGTGGGAAGAATGAAGTGTTAGGAGGCAAGAGAGCAAGAGCCCAGATAGGAAACCATCCCAGTGTCAGGTGAGAGCTGATGGCTTGGGCTGCGCAGTGGTAGAAGGGGATGACATGGATCGTAGGATGCACCAGTGGGACTTGCTGATATGGGGATGAGGGAAATATAGGAATAAAGGCTAACTGCTAAATTTGGGTTTGAACACTGAATGGAAGATGATCCACCCTGAAGACTGGAGATAGAGAAGATTTCAGATGGTGGTGGTGGTGGTGGTGGTGATGATGGGGAAACAAGGAATCTATTTTGGCCATGTCCAGTTTGAGACACATCTAAGACTCTATCTGGGCATCTGTCACGAAGGCCATTAGATACACTTGTCTGGAGTTCAAGGAAGAGGTTAGGGCTAGGTGTGGGAGTCAAACAGATGCTATTTACATCTATGGGACAGAATGAGGTCCCCTGTGAGAGTGGTTGGATTTTCAGAAAAGCAGCAGCTCCAGGACAGAGCCAAGGGGAAACGTTAGCATTGGGATGTGAAGCAGAGAAGTCAGCAAAAAAGGCTACCAGATGCTTGATAAGTGTGGTGTCAGGAGCTGGGGACCCCTTTAAATCATCTTAGCTCCAACTTTTACTCCAGCTACTGCTATTGCAAAGACATGTCCCATGAAACCTTCAATGGCTTTGTGCAGATGCAACCAGACAGTGCCTGCCTCAGGTAGAAACCAGGTACCTCCCCCTTCCTGTCCTGGGGCTTCTTTCACCTGAGCAGTAGGAATCTTTAGGAATCTACCAACACTTATGCATGAGCTAGGACTGGGAAAATAACACTTGTGGGGCCACCCCTGAGTTATGGGGGATGAGATCCAACAGATACGTGCTTCTCCTTTTAACTCCCAGGCAGATATTAATAGTTCTAAGGCATATTTTATAAGACTCTTCAGGATCTCATGAATCAAGCACCTGTTGCACCAGTCACCTGTAACTTTGGCCAATTGTAGAACACAGCCTTGTACTGGCATTCTCTCCTCTGTGATCTCTCACTTTAGCTCCTTGGAATCTTTCCCCAAATAAACCATCTACACGTAAGTCTTTTTCTCAGGCTCTACTTTGGAGAGAGCCAGTATTTCAAGGAGAGAGGACTCAATTGTGTTGAATGCTGCCAGGGTTCAAGGGTCCATGGGATGTGGCTCCATAGGGTTGCTGAGAATCCCGATAAGAGCAGTTTCAGTGGAGTGATGGGGGTAGAAGCTCACTCTGAGGAGGTTGAGAGAATAGGAGATGAGGAAATGAAGACAGCAAACTGTAGACTCTCAAGGGTCCAATCCTGTGGACCCTTGAACTCTTACTTTCTCCTTTTTGAAATATATCACATTTGCCAGTGAGTAGGGAGAAGAGAAATGAGCCAATAGCTGGGGTGGTAAGTAGGGTCAAAGAAAGGTGTTTTAAAGCCAGGAAAGAGAGCCAGGAATGATGAGCACATCCAGCAGAGAGGAAGACACTCACACAAGAGAGGGGAAAATTGAGAATGAGAGGGGCAGGCCCTTGAGCCCAAGTGTAGGGGTTGGCCCTTGGCCAGAACAGGGACCCTCCATTCAGAGGCAGAGGGAAGGTAGAATACAGACAGGTATAGATGTGGGTAGCTATGGAGGTGTAGATGGTGGGAAATTAATGGAATTCCTGTCTGGTTGCTTTTATTTTCTCAGTGAATTATAATTAAGTCAAAAGCTGAGGGAGGGTAGTCAGGGGTGCAGCAGTGTGAGAAAACAAGAGGAGTGAAATAATTTTGGAAACTAAGAACATGAACATACTAAGCAAGAGATAGCTGAGCTGTACTGAGGGCCCATTTATTTATTTCAATGGAGAGACTGCTAACTAATTTCTATCCCATTTGGGGGGCAGGGGGCTTTTACATCCAGGTACTATTTATTTCTAGAAACTGTTACCAACATGAAGGAGTTGGAAAGATAAGAAGCTAGCTTCTCAGATCAAAAGCAAGGTGGCAGTGAAGACCAGAGGAAGGATTGCTCAAAGGGACAAGGGGGAGCATTTAATTTGGGTCATGTAATTAGCTCAATGTTGTGAATATATATCAAAACATTCCTGCTGCAAATGCACAGATGATTTTTCAGAAACAGTATACTTTAGAATACATATTTCCCCCAAATAGTGCATTAAACAGAATTATACTATTTCCCCTATCAGCAGTTCAGAAAAATAAAAGTTGTATGAATTCATTACAGTGGTAGAGGTGAGACTTATTAAATAATTGTAAGCTTCTCAAACCATGAGCCTAAGTGGAGAAGTTTCTAAGTACCACACTGAGCAGTGACATCATTGTTTCCCTAGTTACCAAAAGTGGAGGCAGAAATGAATAAGCTAGACGTAAATGCACTATCTAATGGGGTGGGAGTGTTATTACTTTTTATGGCCATGAGATCTGTAATCCCTATAACTCAAAATGTGGTCACTCACAACATGTAACTAAAAAATGTTATGGGGCCTGTCAACTCACTGCTTATGGCATTGGCAAAATATGTTCTATATTTGTTTACTTTGGTAGGAGTTGAATGTAGCTGGTTCGTTGACTATACCTAAAATCCTGAATTAGGGTTTTGTATATATGTCAACACAAAAATATACACATGTTTTGTATTTTACAAAGACCTAGTAGATAACGAGTATCTAGTAAATATCAGATTTTAAAATATGTACATGCTTATTTATATAATACACATGGTTCATTCCTTTTAGTTAAAAGACATCTACTCATGAAGACACTCTGAAAAGCTGAAACAATCCTGTTCCAACTGTGACATGAAACGCAACTTCACTTTTCCTTTGTGCTTACTGTAATACATAGCCATCAAACAATTTTTTTTTTTTCCCCTAAGGTAATTGTCTTTGACAATCATCTTAATTACTTTTTGGAGCAACCCTAATAGGTAAGCTCAAATGATTATTCTCATTTTAGAGCTGGCAAAACTAAAGATTATAAAGTTTAAATGTTCTATGCAAACTCAGCTTTTATTTTATTTTAATTTTTTGAGACAGAGTCTCACTCTGTTGCCTGGGCTAGAGTGCCGTGGTGTCAGTCTAGATCACAGCAACCTCAAACTCCTGGGCTCAAGCAATCCTTCTGCCTCAGCCTCCCGAGTAGCTGGGACTACAGGCATGCGCCACCATGCCCGGCTAATTTTTTCTATATATTTTTAGTTGGCCAATTATTTTCTTTCTATTTTTAGTAGAGATGGGGTCTTGCTCTTGCTCAGGCTGGTTTCGAACTCCTGACCTTGAGCGATCTGCCCGCCTCGACCTCCCAGAGTGCTAGGATTAAAGGCGTGAGCCACCGTGCCCAGCCTCAGCTTTTATTTTTACTCTATTAACAAATACTTTTGTTTCAGATTGAATGTAAGATCAGTAGCCAAAGAAGATGGACTCTGAACAGTCCTTCACCCTCACGTCTAAGATCTGGGGAGTTGTATTTGAGTGCCAAGCTTGGTATACATTAACTAGAAGATAAAGCATACTATGGCTAACAGACATAGTGCCAAAAATTCAGCTTAGATAACTACTCATTATGCCTGAACAAAAAGATATTTTCTACTGGAATTGTAGAACAGGATTTTTTGGCAAGAATCCTCATTTTTCACAGTGTTTAACAATATTATATCATTTGGACAATACTTCTTCTAGTCTTTGGTTTACCTAATAACTTTTCGATTATTATTATGGAGCTTTTACTTGTAATCAGTATAACCTCTTACCTGTCCTTCTAGTTCATGATTTCCAGATACAAGTTTAACTTCTTTTCAGAATTTTAGGACTGTGATTATGGACTAGAAAAAAATTATGTAGGAAAGGAAATATAATCATAATATATTATGTGGCACCGGTGGGGATAGCATTTAAATAATGTGAGTACTGAATAGTTACCTAACCGAAATTGTCATAGAGCCAAATTTGGAGATTAAAAGTGTGTATTTGTATGGAGGAACAGGAAGTAAAAGATAACTAAATCCTCATTTTCTGTAGTAGGAAATCAACAGATAAGTTGATGATTCCCAAATACAAGTTCATGATTCCCAAATACAAGTTTAACTTCTTTTCAGAATTTTAGGACTATGCACTATAACCATTAATCTTATAAAAATCCATGCATATGAACAGCACATACTTTCTTCAGCTTTTTTTAAAAAAAAATTTAAAGTAGGCACAGGATGCCTTTGCCATGTGAAAAATGGCAAAGAAATTGGCTGAAAACCAAACCAATTTGTTGAAATAATCAATCAATTGATAGGGTTGGGCAAAGTATTTTCAGACATCAATTTCCATTATTTTCTACTATATATTTCTTTATTTTTAGTTAGTTCTGATAATACCTTTAAAAGTTATTTTTAATTCTTATTTTTACTAAATTTATAGATTTTATAAAGAGTTTAGAGAGTCAAACAGCTTTACAATGTTGTTACGAACATCAACTTCATTTCTCACTCTCAACCCACCACCATAACTCCAGGCAACCATTTTTAATCCTGGTAGTAGATTCTCCTGTTTACCTTCTTAGTTCTAAATAATATGATTATTTTGTGACTTGACTTTTTCATTTTAGGCATTATCTGTTGATTTCCTACTACAGAAAATGAGGATTTAGTTATCTTTTACTTCCTGTTCCTCCATACAAAGACACACTTTTAATCTCCAAATTTGGCTCTATGACAATTTTGGTTAGGTAACTATTCAGTACTCACATTATTTAAATGCTATCCCCACCTGTGCCACATAATATACTATGATTATATTTCCTTTCCTACATAATTTTTTTCTTTTCTATTGAAACTGAGGTGCACAGATTTGGATTAATTATAATTCATGACACATATGTATCATTGGCCTTCTTTTATGTAGTTATTTAATTCGCTGTTTTTAATAATGTAATTAGTTCCCTTGATCCGACACCTAAAATGAAAGCTAGAGACTTGAAAATAACTTTCATCTAACCATCTTCACTCCACACACAACCTATCCATCTTCCTGCCTCCCTCTACCTGAACTAACCATAGTCTTGAACCTTGTTTTTGTCATGTCCTTACTTTCCTTTTCATATAATGTTATTCAATCTATATGTATTCCTACATATAGTGATATAGAGAGTAAGTAGATAAAAAGTATGTTTTCCTGGTTCACTTTAATGGCAAACTTTGTAATTAGGAGCAACCCTTTCACTGAGAACAAGTTGAAAAACAAGGTAAAATCTTTTTTTAAATTTGTTTGAAATTATCAGAGAGATAAAAAAAAGTAGTGAAGAATTATCAGCTCAAGATCAGGGAGAAGAAAGAAGTGAGGTGAGCTAAGAATTTGAGGGTATATTCCCCTTAGTCACCTGCTGATTCTGGAAGAGGTGAGAAAGCTTCTGACAGACTCATAAGACCAACAGGACAGAATTGGGTTCAGTTCCCCCCAGGGAGGAGCATAGGATATCTCCCAGGTTTTAGACTTAGATCATTAAAAGATAAATCCTAGGGATAAAGAGTAAACTGGAAATACACTAGGCCTCACAGAGATTGAAGCCCACCTGAAATTTTCTCAATCCTCTAAGAGATTAAGGTGATCCAATATTGCCAATGTTCTTAGTAGTCTACTGGAAACAAACTAAAATATTCACTGGAGTAAGATGAACCCATCTTAGACCACAAAGTATTTCTACAAGGTTTCGTATGAAATGCCTGGCATTCAATCAAAAATAACTAAGTATATGACAACATGATGAAAAACCAAGAGAAATAACAGAAAATACAGGATCAAGATAATGGAGTTATCAGATGTAGACTTTAAAATAATTATGCCTAATATGTTCAAAGAAAAGACAAGATGAAGAATTTCAGTAAAGAACTGAAAGCTACAAGAAAGAACAGAAAAAAATTAAAACTTAAAAACAATAACATATTAAAACTCCAAAGAAAGCACTTTCTTTTTTTTTTTTTTTGAGACAGAGTCTCACTTTGTTGCCTAGGCTAGAGTGAGTGCCGTGGCATCAGCCTAGCTCACAGCAACCTCAAACTCCCGGGCTCAAGCGATCCTCCTGCCTCAGCTTCCTGAGTAGCCCATGCCCGGCTAATATTTTCTATATATTTTTAGTTGGCCAATTAATTTCTTTCCATTTTAGTAGAGATGGGGTCTCGCTCTTGCTCAGGCTGGTTTCGAACTCCTGACCTTGAGCAATCCTCCTACCTCAGTTTCCCAGAGTGCTAGGATTACAAAGAATAGATTTAATAACAGATTAAACCCAGTTGAAAAACGAATTAGTGAACTGAAAGATATATCTGATAAAAACATCCTAAATGAAGCAAGGAAGAGAAAAGAATGAAAACATATTTTTTCTATTCTTTCTAATAGCTTTTTTTTTTTCTGTAAGAAAAACAGAGGACACCGAGAGAAGGAGAAGGAAAGCTGGGCAGAAGTAATATTTGTAAGAGATAATGATTTAAATATTTCTAAAAATGATTAAATATACAAAGCCACAGATTCAAGACACATTACAAATCACAAGCAAAACAAATACGCATTCACACACCCTTAGACACATCATGGTATAACTTTTAATAATAAATGCCAAGGACAAAGAGAAAAAAAGAAAAACAAAAAAGACAGTTTGCTTTCAAAGAAACATCCAGCAAAAAAGCAGCAATGGAAGCTGGAAGACAGTGAAACATTTTTAAAGTGCAAAAAGAAAATAAATACCAACCTAGAATTCTAGCCCCAGCAAAAATAACGCTAAATAATGCTTTTAAAATGCCGAACATAAATTTTCATACGAAAACTTAAAGAATTAAAGGTTGTTGCAAGCAGAAGGAAGATTATTCCAGATAGAAATTCAGAAATGCAGAGCAAAAAACAGATAAACATGTGGGTAAATCAACTCAATGTTAATTGCAGAGAACAGTAGAAATAATGTTTTATGGGATTAAAATATCGAGAAAATTATAATACATGACAAATGATAAAGTAGTAAGGGTGTGATAACTGGAATTTAAGTGTTCTAGGGAATTTGGGTTGTCCAGAAGGAGATAAAAATACTAATTTATACAGCAAGGATGCAAGTTATAATCTCTAGGATAACTACAACAAGAAAAGTAAAAGAACATACAACTAATAAAGCAAAAGGATTTTTAAAAATTCATTTTGTTTTATATAATATTTTGGCTTTTCTTTTTTTACTTATGATAAAATTGCTAAGATTTACCCATCTTGATTTCCTGAGTGTGTTTGGTCTCAGTCATATCAGAGCTTTCCTTGCCCTTCTGGTATTTCCCTGCTGTTTTGCTCAAACCAAAAGTTGTCCACCAGAAAGCTGATTAGAAACTCCGTGCATATACATGTAACTTGTTGACTATAGTCTTCATTCTGGGGCAATCTAGCTGGGCCTATTCCTTGGGGGATTCCCAAGGATTATTTGTTTGACTGCTGTAAAATATCATAGTTTATTTATCCAC
>VBSM01002608.1:10829678-10844947 GCA_008086735.1 Cheirogaleus medius | reverse complement strand
TAATATCTAACAACTCTTTATATGTTTATTGGCTGTATGTAAATTTCCTCTTCTTTGAAATACTGCTGCACATCTCTTGCCTGTTTATTGAGTTGTTTGTGGTCTTCTTACTGGTTTCTAGAAGTTCATCATATATTCTTGGTATTATTTGTCATTTACATGTATTGTAAATATCTCTCCTTTAAGATTCTATTAATAATTTGCCTTTCACTTGCTTTAAGTGTCTTTTGATAAGTAAAAGTTCTTAATTTTAGTAAGCTCTGGACTTTTTAGTTTTCTTTAAAGTTAATCATGGTCTTTATGTAAGATTTGCTTACTTTTTAATGGATTTGTTGCTAATTTAATGCAAATCCTTCCCAAAGTGTACAAATTTCCTCTTGACATATTCAAATTAGGTGTTTGATCAATTTCATTTTCCTGAAGAAATCCTTCCTGGAACCTTCTGACCTGTTCCAAATCAGACATGTTCTCTCGGCACTGCTGTCACCTTGAAGTCTCCCTTCTCTGTCCTGGAGATTCTTCTTCTGTTTCTTGGGTTCTGGGTCTTCCTCTTTCTTGTCTTACCTCTTTGTTTTGGTGGAGCACATCCCTCTGTAGCTTTCTGAGAAAGGGTGCAAGGGAGAAAGATTTTTAGAGATCTTCTGTCTGCCGTCACACTTTTGGAAAGGCACTGGATAGGAATTGGAAATCATTTTCCTTCAGAAATTTGAAGGCCTTGTTTCATTGTCTTACAGCTCCTACTGTTATATTTTGAGGAATTCAGTGCTATTCTGATTTTTTATCCTGTTTTGAAACTCATTTTCCCACCTTTCTAGAGATCATAGGATTTTCTTTGTCTCTAATGCTTTGAAATGTGATGATAAGATGATATGATGTGGGTCTATTTTAGACCATTGTGCTGGGCAAGCATGACTTTCAGTTCTAAGAAATCTTCTTAAGTACTTTTTATAATTTCCTCCCTTCCTTATTTAGGCATCAAATCTTCTGAATTGGTCTTCTAATTGTCTTTTCTCTCCTACTTTCCACATCTTTTGTGTTTTTCTATTTTACTTTCTGGGATATTTCCTAAATTCTACCTTCTATATCTACTTCCTACTTTATCTAAACTCCCTTTATATTTGCTATCATAATTTTAAATTCCAAAAGCTTATTTCTTTGTCCTCTGAACTGTTTTTTAACATAGGATCCTGTTCTTCTTTTATGAAAATAACAACTTCTCTTATGTTTCTGAACATACTAATGATGGTTTGCATCTCCCTGAAGCATCTTGATTTCCTGAGTGTGTTTGGGTCTCAGTCATATCAGAGCTTTCCTTGCCCTTCTGGTATTCCCCCGCTGTTTTGCTCAAACCAAAAGTTGTCCACCAGAAAGCTGATTAGAAACTCCGTGCATATACATGTAACTTGTTGACTATAGTCTTCATTCTGGGGCAATCTAGCTGGGCTCATTCCTTGGGGGATTCCCAAGGTCAAGATCTTAGTTCTATTCCTTGGAAACTAAGGGTCTTCATTATTTCTCTCCCCCACAGAAGATTTCTATTTTTCTGCCAGGAGCATGTTGATTTTTCAGCCAGCAGTCTGGGAGCTGAGAGGGTCAGAGGCAGTTGCTGCGCAAAGTGGGAAAGGGATAAAAGAATAATTGCTTCATTAACACACTGTCATTGAAGCCTCAACCTCATCTTCACCCTCACTTTACAGAGATACTTGGGTCTTGGGGGATTTTGTAATGTAAATTGAGTTTCTGTTCAGCTTTCCTCACTGCCAGTTTAGAATTCTGCTTTCTCCAGCCTGCTAAGTCAGTACCTATATGCTTTCCAGTCCCTAACATTTTGAGGCTGTTGTCTTTTCTCCTGTTTTCCCTTTCATTTTACATTGTACATTTAGCTGAAAATTCACTTAAGCTTTTTAAAGGATTGTCAGATCAATTCAACAAGTATATATTGAGCACCTATTATGTCCTAGGTTCACAGATTCATCACAACATTAGTGGATGTGTGGGCTTTGGGCTGTTATTAAATGCTGATCTGGAATGATAGATGTTTCTCAAGTTTCCATTGTTTTCCTTGTAAGCACTGGGCTACTTTCTCCAGCTCAGATGTCCTTTGTTTATTCCTTTGTCTCTAAGGTGCCATTAATTCCTTTTCTCATCTTCCATCAACTGGAAATATCTTTTCTCATCTTTTCATTTTAGATTTAAGAATATAACCTATTTCTGAGTCTGTCTTCTTTCTACATAAAAATGCCTCCTTTACCAATCTGCAGTAAATAGAAGAGACTTTAAACGCCATCTAGTAACTAAAATTACTGCAAATGTGTATTCAAGCTAAAAATGAACCATCCTCCCCACTACAATTGGGCAGTGCCATGATTTTTCCTGTGTCATAGACCTGGCCACAGTGATTCAGAGGTATTATAATTAATCACTTTATACATTAAAATGATTATTATTTACCAGCACCCACTGTGTAGCAAGCACCTTCCTAGGAGTGTTCATACGTGTCAGACAGTATTGCTTTCTGGAGGCATAATGTCTGGATTCCAGCTCTACCATTTATTAGCTATGTGACCTTGGATGAATTATTTCTTTGTGCTTTGTTTCATCATCTGTAAAATGAGTAAGATAATGGCACCTACCTCAAATGACAGCTTTCTCTTCTAGAAAATGAATATAATAATAGTATGTCCACCAAAAGACCATTTTGAAGATTATTTGCCTTAATATACATCAAGTCCTTAGTATAGCACCTGGTGCATGGTAGGCATCATGTATTATCTACCTTCATTACTATTACATTATTGTTTTTATCATCATCCCACTTACGACAAAGACATAGAAGTTCAAAAAAGTTAATTTATCCATGGCTTTATAGTTAGTCAGCAGCAGAGCTGGAATGCAAACTCAGGCAATTCCGATAACACCTTTTTCAGGGTGTCAATATAGCACGTGTCCATTTAAAAATGTGGTTTTTTAAGTCTTATTGATTAAACATTTATTATTTGTCAACTATGTATGGATAACATGGAGTCCAAATTGAGTGAAATAGACTCAATTGGCAGGAACAACTTCACCAACAGATGAGAAGGGCAAGTGGGGCAGAAGTGTATGTATGCACTGTGGCAGCCTCCCTCAGGGTGTCCGCTGGGGTGGAGTGAAGAGGGCACCCAGGTGGGGGTGTGGGGCAGGAGGTAGCTCCTGCAGCCCTGGCAGGGTTTCAGAACCCAAGGGAGGTGAACAGGGCGTTTGTGTGGGGAAGGAGCAGCAGTGGCAAAGGAAGACTGATTACATAGAGACACTGATCACATAAAAAATACATGAAAGATAATGGTAGAAATGTTGCTCATTGGCAGAGTAGGGAGTTACAAATGCAGAAAAAAATGAAAACTAAAATAGACTTTGTGGTGTTGGATTGGAATTGAGGGTATTGGTATCAGCTATGTATCTGTTAAACAAATAGACATCATAGTTTATAACCTCCCCACAAAGAAAACTTCAAGCCCGGATGACTTTGGGGCAAATTCTCTCAAACATTTAATGAAGAAATAAACAATTCTACTCAAACTCTTCCAAAAAATAGAGGAGGAAATACTTCTCAACTCAGGTTATGAGGCCAACATTACCATGATACCAAAAATCAAGCAAAGATATTACAAGAAAAGAAAAACTACAAACCAATATTGCTCATGAACATAGATATAATTCTAAACTAAATTTTAACATATTAAATATAACAATATGGTAAAAGGATAGTGTACCATAGCCAAGTGGGGGTTTATGCCAGAAATGTAGGGTTGGTTTAACATTAGAAAATCAATCAATAGAATTCACCATGCTACCATATCAAAAGAGAAAAACATGTGATCATCTCAGTAGATGCAGAAAAGACATTTGACAAAGTACAGCTGAGATTCTGCTCCACCCAGTCCAGGGCAACTTCTGTTGAGAATTACCATTTTAGAAGGAAGAACACAGTTAACTGTCTTCTTGAGGACATTCAAAGCTGAGACTCCACAGCCATTCTTTGTTACATGCTGTTCAAGTATATATTCTAAATAACTTTTGATTATCTCTTACCTAAATTCATAAGGCTATCATTTAACTCAGTGTTTCCCAACTCGGTTCCCTGAAACACTAGCATTCCTTGAAATATAAGGCCCTTCTTGGAATCTCAAGATGGACAATAACATATTAAAGGTTCTAACTCCAGGGAAGAAACCATATCTAAGATCTTTTTCTTTCATATGAATTTCAACCATTGCTATCTTATCAGTGTGAAGTTGTATCTATACTTGCTGCCAAAGTGTTTTATTTTGACCCATCCATCCATTCTTACTTACATATTATATAACATATATAGGAGCTTGTAAAAATAACACAGCTAGAGCAGTCCTGGACTCTCACCTGCTGCCAGTACACAATAATCTTTAAGCACCGCTTTTATCATGACACTCCTCTGCCTGTGTAACTTCCCACCCATGCCAACTGTATACCTCCATGATGGAGACTAACAACTTTTCTTAGATATTTTTCCAATTCTTCAGTTTTAATATCTTTTAAATTCATAAAATAATCTAAAAGATTTACAACCAGATTAGGAAAAACAGTAAGTTGTCAAGAAAACATTTAAAATTCACAGAAGAGATCAGTCAAAGATACTTTCAGTTGTTCCATAAAAGCACTTTAAGGGGGCTTCTGTCCATATACCAAGAGAAAGCCATGTGGTGAAAATGAAATTTCTACTGGTGTTTGCTAACACAGTGTTTCTTTCTATAAGTGTGGAAAATATATTAAAGAGAATTGTGTCCTATGAGACGTGAATCTATAAAGAAGCTGTGCATCAGGTCATAAACCTACCACAGAAAAATAAAATAAAAAGGGAAACCCAGTAGAGCATTTTCCTTTTGTGTGTCCAGGGCATTAGTGACTTATTCTTTGTGCAAAGCACTGCACATCTGGGAAGTGAATAGTTTAAATAAAGTAGTAATATATTTAAGAGCACCTTTTGAAAGTTACAATCCCCAAGGAAGATAAACCATAAGAACCTTTTCATTGCAAAAAAGAATTCAAGCACATTTGTTGTAACAAAGGAGCAAAATGAATCGTGGTGTGGGTTATATGCTGACTTCACAAAAAAGTGTTCCCTCCCAGCCTCATCCTGCATAAGTAATTTTTCAATTAAAGCACCTTTTTTCCTCAGCACTTGAAATCGTTCTTGGATGAGTTGTAAAGTATTCATGTTAGCTGCATTAGGCCAGTGGTCATTTAGTGTAAACAGGAACAAGACTTTAGCTAAGCCAGAATAGTGTGACAAACATTATTTTGAGTCTTCCTGTGAAGCCTCAGAACAAAGCCCATAAAAACAGGAAGATAACTGAAATCAATTTACCGTAATCTGCCTTACCTGGCAAAATCAGGCCAAGCCCTAGAATACAAATGCTTTGCAGTAGAGGTCCATCAGAGTGATAAACTTCCATCTTAGTACATTATCTATTTTGTCCTCATGTCCAAAAGGCAAACAAAAGGCCCAAGTTATAATTTTAAATGGTCTTATAAATACACTAATATTACCTAAACTTAGGACATGTATAAAGGAATGATGAGGTAGGAGAAATTACGGAGAAAACAGAGTATTACACTGATTTATCAAAACTATTAATTTCTTTGTTTCAGGAAAGAGCCTTTCAAAACAGAAATAGTTTTAAGTTAAACTGATCTAATCCAATTCCCTTTTTAGAATAAAGGAAAAGTTAAAGTTCTGAAAATCTGGGAAAATACATACTCATTTGTACCTATAATTTTATTCCAAAGTATATTTATCAAGGGAATGTAAATTTACTTGGGACTCAACGTCTTACTAGAATTGCCATGATCACTGTGAAATACATAAAAGAAATGTAAGATACAGTTCCTGCTCTGCCCTTTGAGGACTTTTCATTCTCTTAATTTTGGAATTCTAGAAATAATACCAGAGATGGTTTAAAACTAAAATACATTTCATTTTCTTGTGTCCTTGTCGGGTTTTGGTATCAGGGTAATGCTGGCCTCATAGAGTGAGTTTGGAAGTATTCCTTTCTTTTCCATTTTTGGGAAGAGCTTGAGTAGAAATGATATTAGTTCTTTAAAAGTATGGTAGAATTCAGCAGGGAAGCCACCCAGTCCTGGGCTTTTCTTTGATGGGAGACTTTTTTATTATGGCTTCAATCTTGCTACTCATTGTGTGTGTCTTTATGGGTGAAATGGGTTTTTTTGTAGGCAGCACATAGGTAGGTCTTATTTCTTTATCCATTCAGCACTTCATGCTTTTTAATAAGAGAATTGAGTCAACTTACATTCAATGTTATTATTAATAAGTAAGGACTTACTTCTGCCATTTTGTTGCTTGTTTTCTAGCTGTTTTGTAACTCCTGTCTTCCTTTCTTTATTCCTTACTGTATTCCTTTGTGGTTAAGTGATTTTCTCTGGTAGAATGTTTTAATTTGTTGCTTTTTATTTTTAGTGAATCTAGTATAGGTTTTTGCAGTGTGGGTACCATAAGGCTTACAAAACATCTTACAGATACAAGTTATTTTTTAAAAAAATGACAACTTAGATCATAAAGAATAGAAACAAGAAAAAATGAAAAAAAATCTACAGTTTAACTCCATACCTCCACATTCTGACTCCATGTTGTCTCAGCTTGCATATTTTTATATTGCCTGTATCTTAATAGGTTGCTGCAGGTATTATTGACACATTTGTCTCTTGGTTTTATACCAGAGTTATGAATGGATTGTGCACAATTACAATATTAGAGTATTCCAGGTTGTCCCTGTACTTAATTTTACCAGTGGGTTTTACACCTCCAGATATTGTCTTTTTGCACATTATTGCTTTTTTCTTTCAGATTGAAGAATTCCCTTTAGCATTTCTTCCAAGATGGGTCTGGTGGTAGTGAATCCTCTCAGCTTTTGTTTGGGAATGACTCAAAGACAACTTTACTGTATACAGTACTCTTGGATGGCAGTTTTTTTCTTTCAACACTTTGAAAATACTGTCCCACTCCCTCCTGGCTATGTATGGTTTCCATTGAGAATTCTGTTGCCAGATGAATTTGAGTTTCTTTATATATTATTTGCATCTTTTCTCTTGCTGCTTTTAGGATCCTCTCTTTGTGCTTGACTTTTGAGAGTTTGATTATTACATGCCTTGGGGTAGTCTTATATGGGTCAAATATGTTTGGTGTTCTCTCACCTTTTTATACCTGGATATTTATCTCTTTCTTAAGTTTTGGAAAGTTTTCTGTTATTATTTCTTTGAAATAGCTTTCTATCCTTTGCTCTTGATCAACTCCCTCTTGAACACTAATAATTCTAACATTTGGTCTTTTCAGGTAATTTTCCGTATCTTGTAGGCAATCTTTGTACCTTCTCATTCTTTTTTCCTTTTTTCTTCTCTATGTATTTTCAAATAGCCTTTCTTTGAGCTCATTGATTCTTTCCTGTTTGATCCATTCTGCTGTTGAGAGCCCCTAATGAATTTTTCACTTCAGCAAATGTATTTCTCAGGTCCAAGATTTCTGCTTGACTTTTTTTTTTTCTTGTTGCAATCTTTGTTAAATTTCTCTGATAAATTTCTGAATTGCTTTTCTGTGTTATCCTGGAGATCGCTGAGTTTCCTTAAAACTGCTATTCTGAATTCTTGGTCAGAGAGCTCACATACTGCCATCTCATTAGGGTCAGTCACTGGTTCCTTGCTTTGTCTGTTTGAGGATGGCATGGCTCCTTGTTTGCTGTTATTTCTTGTGGATGTATGTTTATGTCTTTGCATTGAAGGATTAGTTATTTATTACTGTCTCCTCTATCCAGCTTGTTTTTTTATTAGATATGTTTACTTAGAAATTTTCTAAGACAGAATCTCACTCTCTTCCCCAGGCTGGAATACAGTGGCCTCAACATAGCTCACTGCAAACTCAAACTTCTGGGCTCAAGTGATCCTCCTGCTTCCGCCTCCTGAGTAACTGGGACTATAGGCTCATACCACCATGTTTGGCTAATTTTTAAAAAAAGTTTTGTAGAGATGGGGTCTCACTATGTTGTTCAGGCTGTTTGCAAGCTCCTGGCTTCGAGCCATCCTCCTGCCTTGGCCTCCCAAATTGTGAGTATAGGCATGAGCCACCACGGCTGGCCAGATTCTTTGTATTTATTTACTTGTTGATTTTCTTTCTTTTTTCCCCGCTAAGTCACTGCTTCCTTTTTGATACTAGATGGTGCCTTAAGCCCAAGTTTGTCTGGGTTCTAGTAAATAATCAGAGTGCCACCTGTCCCTAATGGGGAAGGTCCCAAAGGGGATATCCCAATAGTGTGGAAAGACTGGCTAGGGGTTCATGTCCAGGGGACCTATGGAACAAACCTCCTACAGCAAGGTGCTGCTGAACAGCCACTGTAATTTGGCATCTCCTTTGGCAGCATTACAGAGCAGAGTTTCCAGGGCTGAGGATGGTAGTCCTGCCTTCCCCCTTTGCCTTTGGCTGTCCTTAGGAACATTTCTCCCTTCAGGCACTCCCAATGCTTCCTGGGTTGAGGCAGGGACAAGTCATCTACCAGGGAACCCAAGATGGTGGGGAAGCCAGTTGTTCACCCTGATCTCACTTTTTCCAATGTAGAAATATTCCATATGCTTGCTGCTGGCAGCCTGGGGGAAGAGGATGGTGCTATGGTTATGAAGATCTGATTCTTTTACCATCTGCTTGGAGTTTTTTCACTTCTCTGTGGCCCTGGGAACTGTCACATCCTTGTATTTGAGTTCTGGAATATTTCTGGTGATAATCTCAGTGCAGCATATTTGTTCTCGGTTTTCTGTTGGGGAGTGATGCCAGCTTGCTTCTATGCCACCATTTTGGAACTGAAAGTCTTTGAATTTTATTTTCTTTATGAAACATACTTGTAGACCTTCATAGTAAGCAAAGGTACAATCCTGGATACTCCTTTTTTATTTACATGGATGAAATCGGCCATCTCTGTGTCCAGATAGCACCCCACCACCTTAGAATAACCAAAAGAACAGTTATTTTTCTCATTGGATTACTGGCTCACTAAATTTTCATTTAGACAAAGGCAGTTTCTTTGACTTCTATTATAGCATTAATTTTTATTAACTAGGACTATGTCCAACAGAAATGCAAGCCCATGTGCATGAAGAAATAACATAAGAATATTCATAGCAACATTATCTATAGTAGATGCAAACTGTTAACAACCTGAATGTCCAACACAGTAGAATGGATAAGTTGTCATCATTTTTGCCAAGAATACTACTACACAGCAATGAAAATGAATAAACTATGTCTACATTCAACAACATAGATAACAAGTGAAAGAAACAAGAAAAAAGAATACACAAAGTATAATTCTATTTATATAAAGTTCCAAGACATACAACCTAAACTGTATGGATATATATGGTGCATACAGATGCACACTCAAGTGTAAAACTGTAACTAAAAACAAGGAAATGATTACTTTAAGAGTAATTAGAACTTACTCAGGAAATAGGGGATGAGTCTGGGGAGAGGGTTGTGACTGGGAAAAGACCCACAAGGCTAAGTCTTCTGACATGCTGGTCAAAAAATCTTTTTCTTTTTTTTTAACCATAGGTGGCAGTTACAAGGGGTATTTATTCTTACAGTTTTAAACTGTGCATGTCACATGTTATCACTTTCTTGTAAGTATGTTATACTTCACAGTAAAACACATTAAAAAACTCCAAGAGTTACTATGCTAAATACATACATACATTCATGTGTGCATAGCACACATACACTAAATCTAATTGGCTTCAAGGAAAAAAACCCAGTGATTCTATATTAGACTTCTCTTATTCTCCTCCTCTTTTGCTGAACACATATTAAGTGTTCAAACATACTTAAAAATTAAAGAGCTAAGGGTTTAGAAGTGCATCAAAATGTACTATTCTGGGTAATGAGTGTTATTTGACAGTTCAAAGACTTATGGGCTTTTTTGGCTGATAGTGGAATTGCATGTATGTATTCCTATTCTCTCTTTTGTCTATTGATATAACTCACTGACATAACTAGCAGAAGCAGTCCTTGAGAAAAATGGGCACCTTTCTGTCCTTACAGCTGTGACACAGAAGCAGTTCTATTTTGATCTTATAGCTAATTGCCTGTCCCTAAGTTTCCTGCTTCCACCAGTACTGTTGATTCTAATCTTAGAAAAAGTCTGCTTCTTTAAAAAAGAAAAAACTAAAAAAACAACAAACCTGAATGAACCCAGCCATGTCCACCTGTCTGCCTATAATATATCTGACTTAAGTCTTAATCAACCTACTTTCCTCCATGCTCCTGAATTAGGTGAGTGATAGGTTATTGTGTTCCCAATTTATCTCCCTTTCATCTGCCCTGGATGAAACCTATAACAACATCTAATTACTAGTGATATGATATCCTTAAAGCCTCTTTCAGCAATGACCCCAATAAAAATCTTGGTTAACAGACAATATCAAACTCTGACATATTACACCAGAAAGAAACTGGTTGACCAACTGCTCACCTCTTTATTCCAGAATGGATTTTCTAAAGGAACACAGAAAATCTGTATTATTCTCCCCTCTGTGATCAATGTTATTCTATAGCTTCTCAATAGGCCAAAATCAATTTAACATTTAAGAATACCTCAATCTGATCTGTGCTCTTAGAAAGTTAAATTTTATTTTTCAAAATCAATATAATCTAGTAATGTTCTGGGACAATGTAGAGGGCAATACAGTTTACTTTTGGTCATAAAGTTTATCCACAACATAGCTTACTTCAAGCAAATCTTGATCTAAAACTTGGCAAAATAATCAACAATACTGCTTAGGTTGTCACATGCGATCAACAGTCTGGGTACACTTAATTTAATATCCAGAATTAAGGCCTTATGGGCAAAATAATTATCTCTTTATCCTGGCAAAGAAAAACACTGAAAGAAAATGGGCATCTCTTTTTAGGCTGGTGCTTTATTTCATGAGTTATACTCTCCTTCATCTTCCTTTCTATCTTCCTTCCTTCCTCCCTCTATCTTTCTTTTCCAATTTCCCCTCTCCCAATTTCTAAAATATTGGCTCACATATTCACATATTTATTTTATTTATTTATTTTTTTAAAGAGCTTGGGTCTCTATATCTTGCCCAGCCTAGATTTGAACTCCTAAACTCAGCCTCCTGAGTAGCTGGAATTACAAACATGTACCATTGTGCCAGCTTTTCTTTGTTGTTTTTTAATAAGGTGAATAGAAATGACTTAAGCAAAGAGAAAGGGTAAAAGAGGTATAGAACAATCTTATTATAAAGTTACATTATTCTACCTAAGTGATATCTACCTTATAGCCTATTAGTTGGCTCAAAAATACTATGAGTCATAGGATATTTCCCCATGTATAACTATATACTATAAGAATGTGATATGACAGAGTAAATACAGACCATAACTGATAATGCTTTTCCCCAACATCACTGTTATAAATGAGACGTCAGTGAAATAGTTTCTCCAAATATCACTCACATTCAAATACAAATTAAAAGTCTCATTTTATACTCAAATTATGTTGGGATTAGTTATTATTTGGTTTATGTATACCATGGCTGCTCTCATCTATAATGAAATGAAAACTGACATACAATATGTAACTTTTTCTATGGAGCAGAAAACAAATGTGTTCTAGGACAAAATGTAAACTTCCTATATTAAAAAAGCAATTTAACAAAAGAGAGATAAAAATCATACCACCTTACATTTGTGAATAACTGGAATTCAAACCCAAGCCCCCTGATTCTACCTATGTCTGGTGTGCTTTCAACACATCACAGCTGTCCTTAGTTTCCTCAATGACTTATCCAAAATCTTCTTATGAAACAAATGATTTCAGTGAGTAACTGCAACATCTCCAGGTTTTTGTTTATAATGAGACAAACATGCATTCTCATTTGTTTTTACCCAACCCAGTATTGTTCGTTATTTTACCAAGCTATTCAATAAGTACTTAAAGACTAAAAGCTGAGTTTAAAAAAACATGCATTTTCCAACCAAACTGTTTTCTTGAAGGTTTTCCCTGGCAAGTATTATTAGGAATTGGATTATAGCTATATACCTTCTTTTTCCACTCCTTAGTGGCAGTGACAGAAGAGATAGATAATCAAAGCAAGAGGATTCTAGAACTTGCACAAATCTGTATAGATGATTTTAATTGAATTCTAGACCAGAAATTAAGTATAAATGGTTTCTAAATCAAATATGGTTTAAAATTAATTATATACTTCCAATAAGAAACCTATCTGTTAATTCATTAATGTCAAGATTACACCTATTCAGATAATTGCAACTAGTTAGCAGCTTCAATTGAAATTTTATTTCCTTTCTCTCTCATGATACATATAGCAACATCATTATTTTATTGGGTTATACTATTAGTTTTTAAATTTTATAAGCCAATATGTTGATTATTTGTATAATGCTAGAGTTCTGAGTTCTGATAAAGGCTATCAACCATGTAAATTCATCATTTATGGTAAACAATTATAATATTTAAAATCATGCTTCCCTCAGTTTTTGGACAGCCAATAGTTGCTTAAATAAACAATGTGTTGTGTATACACAGAAACTAAAATTTTAAACACCTTTGCGTCAAACTGTGTTTTTTCAAACAAGGCAATGGACACATGTAGTGCCCCCTAAGTTACGTATTTTAAAGTTGTACTTGACTAACTGAAAGAAGAAATTCTAAAGCAATCGTCCAAAGCATGGAAAAAAAGTCAACTTGACAAACCAGAGCTTCACAAAACTAACTGCATTAAGAAGCTCTCAGTGTCTGAAAATGGAATAGAAAAATCTTAGATATAAAACTTTTGCTATCAGGAAAAAAACATAACAATAACTTTACAAAATTTTAGTTACCTACTTTACATCCATCTGTGGCCCTTGACACATTCACTGACTCTGCTTAGGTTCGGACCCCCAGAGGGCTCTATTAATCAGGTGGATGAAGGTGCCGGAGAAGCTGGATAGCAGAGAACACCCCACCAAGGGCAGGGCTGGGTAGTCGAGGAGAACGACCACGCTGTGCTCTCTTGCAGTCATCAAGAACCAGTGCTGTCTAGATCAGTGGAATCACCTAGGCAGTTAAAACACTCCTGATACCTGTGTTCCACCCCCGGAAATGGTGGTTTAATTGGTCTGCGGTATGGCCTGGGCTATGACAGTGTAAAGAGATCTCCAGTTTAAAGAGATGATTCTAATGTGCAGCCAAGTTTGGGAACAACTGGTTTATATTCTTTTACATTTTTGACAAATTAGGTTTGTGTCAATTTTAGCATGCTTCCTGTATCAGTTTCATGCCATCCTGGGAAATCTAGGGAAGAAGTCATTGTTCTGGAATATTCCCATAATTGTAAATCCATGGAGGTAAACCCAGATGCAAAAGCAAAACTACAACATAATTGAATTATTTATCATTGTCAAAAGGACAATAAAAGTAGGAAGAATAAAGGCATGAATAAGCTAAATTTTATAAAACATTTCTTCACAACAAGAATTACTAGTGTGTGGATTTTTATTTTCAAACCCAAGCCCTAGGAACTTTCTTCTGTTTGCCATCCTGAAACCAGACAGAGGAATTAGAGAAGAGCAGCACCTACAATAGTCTGGGTTTAAGTAATGATCTGGATTTGTATGACCTAGTCCAGCCTTCCACAGTATCAGATGGAGCAGGGGCAGCTGCTGGAATGAGGAATAAGGAAATTACACACGAATAAACCTACGGAGATACTAAGTTCATTAATGGTCTTATTAGCAGGAATCAAAAGGACTTAGAGGCAGCCAAGCTGAATTACAGGTTTGATTTACTTAAGAGATACAAGTTATGTGGACATCAGCATTTTTTTATATACCAGCCTCAAGGCAGGCTTGATGTCGATACTTCATAATTCTTCCTTTCACAGTAAGACTCAGTTGTATTTCCCTGTGGCTTCTCCACTGTTGTGGGGGTATAGGAAATGTCTAGACTACAGAAGAAAGAAAATAGTTTTAGAAGTTCAAAAGTGTCAGTTTATCTAAAGCAAATAATGCTTTGCTCCTTAAAAAAAAAAAAAGTAAAGCATATATTTCCATGTCAGGATTCACAATAAGAACATGTAGCTTCATTATGATACATGGGTTAACCTGTCTTAGACTGAAGTACTGAGCTGAATGTACTGTTCCTTTTAAATTGAAATGATGACCAGATCATAATCAGGGTATGTCACCATCCAAACTCTTCCCATTTCATAACACAACATAATATGATGTCAGTTCAAAATTCTACCAATAGTTGGGCAAACCCGCTCATGCTGGGTAAAGGTGCCAAAGTGCGTGGTGTGAGTGAACTGTAGCCAATGGACAAAAATAAGTAGTGAAAAGCAGCATAAATGGTTCAATTTTAAAGGCTTCTTTGGTTTAATGAAACAGAATTTGTTCTAAAAGTCAATACAGCTAATTCTCAAGATCTTCCCAGTCTAATTGAAAGCCAACTGCAAATCACCAAAACACATGGAAACAAAATAGAGGCTATGTTCTCGATTATTTCCCGATACATCAAATCATCCACAAAGATGAGCTCTTTTGGCAAGAGACATGGCAATTTGTTTTTCATTGCAAGTGCCAACTGCAACCAGTTGTTTATTCTGAGGCTTAAACTTAACAGGTCTGAAACTGAACTGCTCATTTCCCTGTCTTCTGCCTTTGCTCCCCAACCCCCAATACTGGCTGCCAAAAAGTTATACTCTGCCACCCACATCACCACCAAGCCAGAATCTGAGAGTTGTCACGGGCTCTTCTCTGTGTGTTCCGGTGCCCACCTCCACGTCCTAGCCATCGTACATCCTGACTAGCAAATTAACTTGCCCCTGCTCTTCATTTTTTCTGCCACCACCATGGGTCATGTCCTCATCTTTCGGGCCAAGGCTATTGCAATCACATCCTAATTTGTCTCTGAAAGCCTAATTTTGTGTTCTTTCAACACTCCCCCTACCCTGTGGAGTTTTTCCTGCCCTATTATTCATATATGAACAAACCACAGCCCTGCTTATTGCCTAACAACTGTGTGCCATTACTCTTGCTACTCCTTTGACTGAAATGTCTCCATCCCCAAGTTCTTGCTGACTAGCTTTTATACTTACTTTGGTCCAACATTTTCTCTATCAAATCTTGTCTGGCCTTATCAGGTTGAGTTAGGTGTTTCCCCTTCTGTACTTTTTTTTTTTAA
>VBSM01002608.1:10813873-10829578 GCA_008086735.1 Cheirogaleus medius | reverse complement strand
TCTGACTTCCAGATTTGATTTTTTTTTTTTTTTTAAAGGACATTGTGTTAGTTATCTAAAACTGAGTAACAAATTACCCCAAAATTTAGCAGCTTGAAACAACCAACATTTATCTCAAGGTATCTCCTGGTCAGGAATCTGGGCACAGCTTAACTGGATCGGGATGTCTCACAAGATTGCATCCATGGTGTCAACTAGGGCTGCTGTCACTTCAAGGCTTGACAGGAAGAAGATGAGAGCTCACAGCCAAGCTCACCCATGTGGTTATTAGCAGGATTCCGTTCCTCACTGACTTTTGGCCATATGCCTTTCATTAGGGCAGCTCATAGTGTGGCAACTGGCTTTCATTAAAGTGACTATGTGAGAGAATGAGAGGGTAAGTAAAATGGAAGCAGAGTCAATTCTGTAGCCTAATCTTGAAAGTGACATCCCATCACTTTTGTCATATTCTAGTCATCAAAAGCATGCTATTAACTCTAGCCCAAAATCAATGGGAGGGGATAATACAAGGGTACAAGTACTAGGAAGTCAGTGTTATTGGGAATCATCTTAGAAGCTGCATACCACAGACATTTAATGATATTTGGCTTAAAAACTAACCTACCCTAAAGGAATCCCAATTGGACTGTCTTAACATTAGGAGCATGCACATCAATGGTTTCCTTGTAAAACTGATGCAATATGCTTTGGTAGAGATGAACTAAAAGTAAACTGACAGATGTACTTACTAATAATATATTTATATTTTTGTTTAACTAACTATAGATTCATTAATTTAAGGCCATTTAGACAAGATAATATCAAGGCAGGTCAGCTTGCAGAACTCCATCCTTCAAATGGCCTTATAAATTAGATCAATATGCTTTTCAAGATTAAAAGTACTCCTCCTTCTTTTCTCTAACATTTTCCAAGTTATACAAGTTCAAAGAAAATAGGCCAGGCACTTTAAGAACTCAATACAAAATCTAGTTTTAGTAAAGGGCAGGTAATAGTAAATATAAAAGTAAAATACCAAGTAAAACAGACAAGTTAATATACTGATATTAAGTTGATGAAAGTAATAAATTTTAAGTTTCTCTTTCATTTTAGAGGGTAAAGTCAATGTATTGAACAGCATTGAATATTGATGTTAATAACCATAATTTAAGCCTCCCTCAAAGGTCCCAGCACTACAAAAGGATTCATTCATCTTTGGATTGCTTACCATTTAATGCTGAGAATGCAAGTTAAAACTGCTTAATGATATTTAGCAAACCTACACAAACTACTAAAAGTGAAAAGAAACCCTTAAGAAGGCACAAATGACTTGCACTCTCAAAGCCTGATGTTGACAGCACATTTACACAAAATCCTAAACTCTGAATTATACTCCAACCACCAAATGCCACCTCCTAAAAATCAATTCGTTTTTGGTGCAGAGAAAGGACTAGCCTTCCAGATTCAAAGTATTGCCTCTAATAGCACCTTTTTCCTCGAATCGTTTCCTAAATATTTGATAAAAAATATTTGCAGCTTGCAAAACCTGATATAATTTTTAAAAGGATATGATCATAATGCAAGGTTATAAAAGATGTAACTGAGAATTGTACTTTAAATACTTGATGCATGGGCAGAAATTACTTATGAACAATCTATTGTAGTTTGTTTTTTAAAAGATTAAACAGCACTATTGGGGGAAATCTGCCCTTTCTTTCAGCTGAGATGGCAATTCTTAGTAACATGATTATAATCACTAAGATCTGGCAGTTAAAGCCATGATCAGCTACTATTACCTGACATAAACAATTCCATGTCAACCACTGTTAGTTATAGTGGATGTGAGGATTAAAGCTAGTAACCTAAAGACTGTTGAATCCCTATAGTCCTCTAACGAGTCTCTGAGCCATCCAGTCAGTTCTCATGGCATTGACATAGTTATTTGGGGCTTAAGTTTGAATTTATTAACCTTACTTAAAAGACGGTGCTTCAGCCAAAATGAAAGATGACTGAAAACAGACAGGTCACCAAAAATTTAGTAAGCTTTCTTTTCACAGTAGTATGAGTTAGTGCTTGTAAAATCACTTTCTTTGTATTCTAGTCTTGAGCAAATGAATAAATAAATATATTGAGGATAATGGCAGCCAGGTTTATTTCTGTTGAGGGAGTTACAAATATGGAAAAGGAGAAGACTAGAAAGTAGTGCTATACTGGAATTGAAGGCATCACTATATATCCATGGTTAGTAGAAAGACAGATATCTGTGTATGTATCTATCTGCTGAGAGGGACCACAAGCAATGACGCACCAGTAGCAATGAGCAAACCTGGCACTCACATCTTGGTTCCTGAATACCATTCTCCATGGTAAAGAAGCAAGGCTTCTTGGAGAACATCTGATTCCAGGACTGGGGTGGGAAAAGTACAAGATGAGCCTGGAATATTTTGTTGTACCAAAATTAAGAAAGGGCTCAAAGAATGATGACGACACAAGTAAAGGACATTGACATGCTGGAGCTCCCATTGGTCAAATCTGGGACAATCAGAACATCGAAATAAATAATGATAGTAACTGTCAAAGGCCTGTTGACTAAGAAGCTATTAGTCCATTCTGTTATAAATAAATGAAAAAATAAGTGAGGGAAAAGTGGAAAGTCTTTCACAGAATGTCAATTAGTAAATATTGATGAAATGAAGGGGTTAGAAAATCAGTTACTCACTCAGGGACTGGGAGGATGGGCAGGTTTAAGTGTCCTATTGTCAAGCCTTCAATTTCTAGAAGGTCCAGTGACATGCCAAGAGCTGTTTCTTAATGGGGATACAATTCTCTGCTGTAGATGGTATCACCTTGCTCCAGAATCCCAGGGGCCTGTGTTGTGATTCTTTCACTAGACTTGCCATACATTGTATATTGCATCTTTTCCCACCACTGACACCCTAGGGTCTGCTGGCTCATATGATCCAAGCATGAGGGCCATTTGCACTGAAGCCTAGAACAGTTACAGAGCCCTTTCCTGCTCTGGCCTCATTCAAAGCTAGCAGCCTTCCATGTCACTTGGTATATGAGCTGGAGCATTACTCCTCATTGTAGAATGTGTTGCCTCCAGAACTGAAAGGGGCTTACCAAGTTCTATATTTCCTTATTGGTGGTAGAGGCTTCAAGTGCAGCAATTCATCTTTTACTTTGGAGTGGATATTCTGATACTGCCCTAAGCAATGGACCTCTAAAAACTTTACTAAAGTAGCTGGTCCCTGAATCTTTATAGTATTTATCTCCCATCCTCTGGCATGCATGTACCTTACCAAGGCCTTCAGCATACTGGGCATCTCTTGCTCATCTTGTCCAATCAGTAGGATGTTGTCAATAAACGGATCAGTGTGGTATTCTGAGGGATATTGAGATGGTCCAGATTTCTTCATATTTTGACTGAGGTTATGACAGTCAACACAGCCTGAGGCAAAACTCAGTCTGAATGAATATTGTTGTCTGTTCTACACGAAGTTGAACTATTTCTGATCCTCTTTTTCAATTGGAATGGAATAAAATGCATTTGCCAAATCAATGATTGCATGCCATGTACCTGAGGCCTATTGATCTGCTCTAGCAGAGTCCAGCACAGCAGCTGAAGTCAGGGTTATCACTTGGTTAAGTTAGTAGAAGTCTATAGTTATTCTCCAGGATCCATCCAGCTTCTTTAGGAACCAGCCTGGCAAATTAAAGATACAGGACTGGGACCACCACCCTACCTCCATACTTCAGGTCTTAAATGGTGGCACTGATCTCCATCATTCCCCCAGGATACAACAGTGTGTCTGTTTTACTATTTTGGAAGGAGCGGGAGGCAGTTTCAGAGTGTTTCATTTGGCTCTCCCCACTATGATAGATCTTAATCCACAGACCCAAACTCCCTTAAAAAATCCAATCCCAGAGGTACTCCCCTGGTTCTTGCCAGTACATGCCAGCATGTCCCAGCTGGATTATGCTGAGATTTAACCCTACTTATTGGCTTGGCAGCAGGGAAAGACAGTGTAGGGCAGCTGGGGGAGGAGGGAGAAAGGACTCTTGCCTTGTGGCAACAGGCGTCTGCATCTTCCAGCAGAGCAGACAGGCTAATTAGACAAGAGGGCCCAGAGTGCATGGCAGGCGCAGCCATCCAGACGACCCTGTCTCACATTCAGGATCCTAGGTTTCTCTACCTTCGCAGTAACAGACCGGCCTGGGCTAAATATTCAAAGCTCAAATGTCTCTGGAGCTCTGTGACTCAATAATTAGCTCTTGGGCTTGCCGTTCAACTGAATCTATCTTTCCACTACAGGTGCTAAAGGCCTCTTTTTAAGTTACCACAGAACATCTCACACTTAGCTATTAACTGTTTGTTGAAAGCTGTTTCTCATTTTCTGCCTGCAGTGTTTCGATACAAGTTAGTAGTAACCAGCCAACTCTGCTGTCTTTGTAGGTATTATTTTCAAATACCTGTACCATCACACCTACCACAGTATTTCCCTCCACTGGGACATTGTCCCAGGTCAACACTGGTGAAAATTAAGCAATTAAGCTGAAACCTTATGCCAAGGACTATGAGTGGCCCCTGCTACCAACCAGGATCGCACCTTCTTGGTCTGCCAGGTAATGGATGGGCCTGTCCCAATTTTACCACCCCAGAAGCAGATGCCAAGATGGGGTTAAAAGTGTAAGATTTTTATTAGCAGAAACATCTTCGAGAGAAGATGGGGAAGGAGCTGGGAAACAATGGGTGGACTATCACACTACCATGCGAGCGTGACCCCAAGTGTAAGAGCAAGGTAAGTAGGTTGGGTAGACGTGTCCTAGACTGCCAGGTAGCCTAAGGAAGGCTTGGCAAAGCAAGGGGGAGTCCTTGAGCCTAAGCTGGTTATTAGGAGTCTTATGTCTCCTAGAAACAGGCTTGCCTTAGTATCTCTGTCACACTCAGTCACTAACCTGTGAGGGAAGCAAGGTCTTGGCACAGTGATGAATTTCAGAGCACAGCAACTGGGGCTTTTGGTCAATTAAGCTCCCTGTAGCTGGAGATCTGTGAGGTACATTCTCACAGTAGCATGATCCTAGCAAGAGGCAGAGCTGGGATTCAAACCAGGTGGTTCTGTTAGAGTCTATACTCTCAACCATTGCACTAGAAGGCATTTCTCAGAACTGCAGAGGTCTGAAATAAATGGTCCTCTATCATGTAGAAGATTTATAAGGAGGTTGAGCCAGACTGGTAGGAATTATTAGGCTCCTCTAAGGAGTTTGTATTTACAGATAATAAAGTGGCGGGGGGTAAGGGGAGGGGCACAACACAGATTAATGTACATGAATATATTCCATATGCATTGTATACACACAAAAATAGTCTACAGACCCATATGTAGCTTTAGTTTCCTGTGATATAAAAGGGTTTAGCAGATTTGAAAACAGATGCAACACAAAGTGATTCCTGGACTGTATATATGGTAAGACATGCCACCCTGCATATATGGGAAAATGGTCAGAAAGTGCTGACAAAGCATTCCTGCCTTTAAGGTTTTAAAAGTTTAGGGAAAAACAAAAGGACCCAAATTTATTTTCCATCACTGTTTATAAAATCTTACTGTGGTACAATGCAATCAAAAATTCATTTAATTTTTACTATTTTATTAAAAATTATCCTCTACCATTTTTAAGCAAAATCACTCTTTGCAGTTAAGCTGTGTGTTAAATATGCATTTACAGGCTAAATGAGGAAATTAACCACTATTTATAACATTAATTCCATGAGAATCTGTGTAAGCTCCCAACAATCAACTTATAAGTGAATTCTATAGAATGCAACCTTTTTATTATAAAAAGCTACATGCTTACTCATTAACTAGTGTTACAAAAAACAGGTATTATTAATACTATTTTACGAATATAGGAACCCAGACATAGAAATATATAATGGTTTTCTTGGTCCACATAACATTAAATATGAACCTAGAACTAGAGATTAAATCAGATTCTTACATACTCATATTAACTGTACAACTCCACAACTACAGGATAGTCTAATCATGGAATATTAAAACCTAGAGATAAAAGAATCTCAAGAGAACACTGGTACAACTATATGTCTGAAGGCAGGTTATTACTATCATCTGCTTATTTCAGAGAGTAGAAAATGAGTTGATCACATCTCTAATCATCAGGGAAATGTAAATCAAAACCACAATGAGATATCACTTATCTCCAGTGAGAATGGCCTTTATAAAAAGTCCCAAAACAATAAATGCTGGCATGGATGAGGAGAGATAGGAACTCTCCTACACTGCTGGTGGGACTGCAAACTAGTGCTACTTCTGTGGAAAGCACAGATATGGAGATACCTTAAAGAGATATAAGTAGATCTACCATTCGATCCAGCAATCCCATTACTGGGCATCTACCCAAAAGAACAAAAGACATTCTATAAAAAAGACATCTGCATTCAAATGTTTATAGCAGCACAATTCACAATTGCAAAGATGTGGAAACAACCCAAGTGCCCACCAGTACATAACTGGATTAACAAAATGTGGTATATGTATACCATGGAGTATACTCAGCTATAAGAAACAATGGTAATATAGCACCTCTTGTATTTTCCTGGATAGAGATGGAATCCATTCTAGTAAGTATCCCAAGAATGGAAAAATAAGCACCACATGTACTCACCAGCAAATTGGTTTCACTGATCAACACTTAAGTGGACATATAGGAATAACATTTATTGGGCATCGGGCAGATGGGAAGGGGGAGGAGGGGATGGTATATACATACATAAGTGCGATGTGCACTGTCTGGGGGATGGACACGCTTGAAGCTCTGACTGGGTGGGGGGGGAAGGCAACACATGTAACCTAAACATTTGTACCTCCATAATATGCTGAAATAAAAAAAAGAAAGAAAATTAGTTGATCAAGGTCAAATGTAAAAATTTAGGAAAACTACAAATTCAAAGCCTCCAGGAACTCAATATACTCACCACTATGACTTATTATACTTCAAGAGGATATATATGAATCAGAATGAAGTTTTTGAATTTCAGACAGTTTCACTCCCTGACTTTAAGTCAGGAAACCTAAAAACATAAACTGTGAACTCAGCAAAAGCAATTTAAGAATTTGGGACCAGGATGTCTTTAACTGAGGGACCAGGATATGTCTGTGATGATTTAGGAATCTATATTTATAGCCTGGCACCAGTAAATTTTTTTCACTTTTTAAACTAGATTCCAAATATACACATTACATTTTGGGGGCATTAAAGACACAAACTAGTTTTTAGAATTAGACTTTGGGATGCGATTCTAAATAATTTTCTATGTTCCATAGTTCTGAATGAGAACTAACGTTTCTTAATGATTGTAAGATTTAAAAGTAAACATAAAAAAAAGTAAACATAAAAATTAGGAACATTGGAAGAACTGTACTAGCCAATAACTACTTGTTACTTATCGGGGGTCTCTATAAAGTTCTGAGATTCAAACACTACCTACAAGCAACCTTTACCTCATCTTATTTCACCAAGGATTTAAAGATGTGTTACTGTATGAACACATACAATAACGATATAGGATATGTGTTCTAGGAAAAATATATTTATGCAGGTTAGGATGAATATTAAACATGAATTTCAGATTTGGCTCTTGAGGTTCCTGACAGTCCAATCAAAGAGAGACAAAACTCAAGATCAAAAAGTGACTTCCAAGACTTTTCTTAGAATCACATTCTAAAATATCTTACATGGGACTTTATATACAGCACTGAATAACCCAGAGGACAATTAATGTCCCTGACAATGTCATATAGCAAAACGCAATTAAAAAATGTTACATGGTTACTTCAAGCAGCTTGCTTAGGTGAAAGCAGAAGGCTCAAATTAAAAGGCTACTTGGTGAAGGTGATGGTGCTAGTGGATGCTTTTGCGACACAAAGTTTTACATTGAAGGCTTCTTACACATGGACTAGTTTTCTTCCCAAAGGGAAACTCTTAACTCAATGGCTAGGAGAACCTATCACTGAAATAAAAGGTTACTTGACAAAAAGGCCTAACATTTGAACCTCTAGATTCAGCAAGAAAGCTTAGGGTCTCTCACAACTTTAACAGGACTGTAACCTAAGGCTTCAGAGGGATTTCCTGGACATTTTACTCCTCCAAAACAGTGGCTTCTTACCATAGAAAATTAGTTTGCAGTATGGGCATGTATAGTGCATTCTGGAGATTAAGCATTGTAAATGTAAACAGTTTTAGTGTTAAAAAAGCAGACACTCAATTCTCAATATTACATGAACAAAATTTTATAAACTATCCAAAACAGCAATATATAATCACCTGTATTGACTGTGCTCAAAAAACACATTGAATTGGTTCTAAAATATATGGAAATGGCTATGTGCAGCAAGGAATAATCAAGAAAAGCACCTGCTATCTAATCTTAAGTATTTCTCCTGCAGTCTATAATTGGAATCATAAGGCTGGAAAATATCTAGACAGGGCATCTAGTCTGCATATACATACAGTTATCCCATTTTCAAAGATCTCTATTTAGATCTCTACTCTAGTTTGTTATTATCTTAAATCTTAGCACCTACAGCCTAGGACTAATTTATCACATCAATGGAAACAATGAATCACTGCTTTCCTTTTACATACTTGGCAATCATTAAGCAAACTAGTCTTCTTTAGTCTATCTTAACAAGATAATCAAAATTATTTTAACTTTTCCCCAAACTTTCATTTATTTATCCCTACACCTCTTTTTACTGGGGCATCTCTTATCACTTTGAAAACATACTCCAACAGTTTAGTACTTTATTATGAGCTTCACAAATACCCAGGATTTAAATTATTTCATGAATTGTTCAAACACAGTTTTATTCGTAAGTACCAATGTTACAGCTTGAAATCAATTATTTAAAACAATGTTCTAGGTCAGGCATGCTGGCTCACACTTATAATTGCAGCACTTTGGGAGGCCAAGGCCTCCGGAGGATTGCCTGAGCTCAGAAGTTTGAGACTAGCCTGGGCAACATAGGGAGACTTTATTTCTACAAAAACAAACAAAAAAACCCCAACATTAGCCAGGTATGGTGGTGCACGCCTGTAGTCTTAGCTACTTGTGAGACTGAGGCAGGAGGGTTGCTTGAGCCCAGGAGTTTGAGGATGCAGTAAGCCATGATCACACCACTGCACTCCAGCCTGGGTGACAGAGTGAGACTCTGACTCAAACAAACAAAAAACAAAAACAACAAAAAAACCCCAAGAAAAATCCCAATGTTCTAGATACTGGGGTAAATGATCTCATATAGCTTACATTTTGGTGGGAAAAACAGACAATAAATCAGTAAACAAGTAAGATCTCAGACTAAGAGAAGGAAGGGTTATGAAAAAAATAAAAGTGATAGGGGTGGAGAGGACTTTTTTGACAGGTAGCACTTGATTTGAAACCTCTAGGAAGGCAGCAATCTTGTAAAGATGTGAACAGAACGTTCCAAGCAATTTTTGGCTAAAGGTTTAATGAGTTATTTTGCTATATATTTATGTGCATTCCTTCTGAATTATATAACCTAGCACTGCTTCCTACTGAATCTTCTCGTTCTTATTTTGAAGACTAATTCTATCCTTTAAAAGCTTTTCAATGCCTTCTTAATTGGTGTTATCTCTCAAGTTTAAGAAGTATGTTTTCTAATTTAAACAAGTTATTTCCTAATAATATTAGCTAATAATAGTTAGGAGGTGTTTCTGTCAAATAACATTTAATAGTGGTTAAAAAAAATACTTGAAAAAAATTTCTTTGTTTTACTGGTTAGGCCTAAATGAGTTTTCTAGAAAATAATTTGGTGATCCTTTGTAGGTAAAACAGGCCGAATGAAAACTGGTAAGAGTATGACCCATTCATACCAACCACATGATGAACCATTGACAGGCTGGTCTAATATTAGTGCAAGAACCCAACAGAAAGAGGCTGATAGGTCACGTATGTAGGATAAAGAAGCAAATCAATTGGTAAGGTTGGAGAAAAACCTTCCCCCAGTACACTAGCTCTTTGAAACATGCTGCCACCACCTGGGCAATAGGCAATTTTGAAGGGAGATTTCAGTTATTATTAGTTAACAATTATAGTATCACAAAACATACTTTCATATCATGAAATCAGCATTTTTTTGTCAAGTCTTTGGACATTAAAAAATAGCAAGGATTTTGGACAGATGTATTTAAAATCTTGCTCTACTTTTAATGTTTCTGGTTCCTTATCTGTAAAATGGGTATATGAATACAATCCTATGGGGTTGTTTAATCTCAGGATTAGCGATAATAGATGCAAAGCACTTTGTCCATATTAAGTACTCAATAAATAGCTTTTAAAAAATTATTATTTTTTAGTGTGATCCTTCAAATATCTACCATTAAAACCTGATGGTTTTTAAAAATCACATAAATATGCCCATTAAGAAATGTACTCGCATTGTGTTTCAATGGAAGGAAAAAAAATCTCACAAAATATAACTTAGAGAAGCCAATTCCATCAAAGGCAAATATGTGAAGAGTTATTGCAGGGAAATAGCCACATGTGCAGCTTAGAGAGCTCTCAAAATCTTTTAGCCAAGACTAAATTATTATTATTAAATTATATTAGCTTATAATATTATCTGAATCTTATCCAGGTTTTATTCATCACAATTTTGACATGGGTTAGAATGAAATGTAACTTTGTACCAATCATGAGAAAAAGACTTTTCAGTCAAAAAAATGACATAAGACTGCCAGGGCTTCCCTTCTCAAGAGAAAAAACCCCATAGAATCTTATCAGGCTCCATTTACAAAATATAATTGCAATAGAGTACGCTAGTGCTGATCAGACTGGTGGTATAACATGCTACAGGAATTAATCTTAATAAAAAGGCTGACCCTACTTAATACGGTAAGGTTTAGTTAATTTGGTTAAAGTTAAATGAATAATAAAATCTTATTCCTTAAGAGTAAATAAAACAGACATTATTTCCTTGTTATTCTAAACTAGTATTCTGACAGACATTTGAGAATAAAAACCTAATTAAGGATAGGATCTTTTCAAATAAAGAACAGAACTTTAAGGAAACTGGCAGTGATTTTCTACTAAATATCTTACTATGCTATTTATGAAGCACAAGTCAGAAAAATGATCAAATCCAGTCCAATGTACAGATTTTAAAGCTGAAACGGCACTAGAGAACAACTAGCATGCTTTGAGGAAACAGGCTCTGAATGATTCATCAGATACTTATCAGTACTGAGACAAAAGCTGCGACTCTCAACACACAAGCTAAGACTCCTCACTACAGCAAATAGTCCAAAGTATCTGACCGAATTTTGACACCACCCTTCCTTAAGGCAATGCAAATTGCCATAAGGAGCTCAGCTGTGGCAACTCCTATGCTATTCCTGGGCTTGCAGCCTGCCCTATAACTAGAAGCTAGATCAGCAAAACTGGATTGTAAAGACACAGTCTAGGCTTCCTCCTTATATGCCCTTTATTCCCGCCCCTGTGCTTTTAACCAGGGATGCAAGAGAGCAACTACTGGGAGGCAGTAATTGGGAAAACTATCTGTGATTAAAATACAACAGACACACATCCGCATCTGGAGCCAGGGATGTTAATAAATTCTGACCCCATCCTAGATTCACTATTTGGGCCAAATTAAAAAAATCAGTTACCTCTAGCAAGTAAAGTGCACAAAATCCAGTGACTGAGTCTGCTTTTTCTGCCTACTACAAGTACAGGCTAGGTTTGAGCAGCATAGGCTCTGAAACCACCATCCAGGTTTTCAAATAAATATGAGTAAGAAAACAAGTGCTGGTAATACAACATACCAACATTAACATATGCACAACGAACAATATTTTAGATCGTTAGATTATCTGCCAAAAGCCTGTTCCCTGGTAAATAATAGTTATTGTTGTTATACCTAAACTCGTTATACATGTTGCAGCTTGCTTCTCAAAGAGAACATTCTATAGTCTTTCGAGAATAAAAAACCTGCTTTATTTGGCACAACAGAGAAGAGGTCTTGCAACATTTGTCAGAGGTAGTCAAACAGAGCAATTCTGTGCAAGCAATCACAAAATTTGGTCACCAACCAAACCAGAGCTAATCTTTCAGTTCCTGTAGATTAGAAGACAATATTAACTCACCCTTTCTGCTTGTTGACTTTTGCATCCCTTTATTTGAGTATTGAAAGAACAAGTACTTCTATGGGAACTCTATGCCCTGACAGTTTAATTATTTATCAAGTTTACTTTGGGCAAGTACTGATCATTCTTTTGTGAAATGAGTTAGGTTCTTAAGTTAAAAACAAACAACAACAAAAAATCCTTTTTCACACAGCATGGCTACAGTTCCCCTTAGTAACAAGGTTCAGTAACTCCATCATGGCCCAGCTGCTTGTCACCTTTACGTGAGGATCTAACTAGTGTCCAACCAGAAGAGAGAGGCACGCGGTGGGATGTGAAAAAGGAAGAAGTCGCCAGGATCCTTCAAGGGTCGTTGGGAGACCCTCACCTTGACTTTGGGCGGTTTGTGAGGACAAACTCCTTTCTCGCCGCCACTCTTTGGTGTGAGTCGACCTCACCCACTCAGGGCCAACTGTCCGGCTTCAGCAGGGAGGGGGTGCTGTTTCCCGACCGACCCCAGGGGTAAAAGTATAAGACTCTTAATGGTTTCGGACCTGCTCTTCGGAGCCTGAGGCCGCCCCACGCCTCCTGGCCCACCCCTTCGTTGCCCGAAGGTGACCGGCCTCGGGCTCTGGCCCGGAAGAGAGCCCGGGTGCCGCCGCCCGGCCCGCACGGCCTCACCTGCCGCTCCCCGGAAATCTGGACGCTGCCCCACCCCCACCCTCAGGCGTCCTCGAAGTCGAGGTCCCTGAACCCGCACAACAATGGCGCAGCCGGAAACTGCCCCCTCGACTTCCTCACGCCGGGCTCGAGGCTAGGGCCGGCCTGTGGGCGGGACGTGAAGACCGCGGCTTCCGCCTTCCTGCTTCCGGCCTGGCGGTGAGTTGTTATCGGGTCTGAGTCCCTGGCGCGACGTAGGGGAGGCTAGTGGCGGCCGCTGTTGTCCCCGTGCCTAGCGCGGGCGGCCGCAGCGCAAGGTGTGGCGGTGCCAACCCCGTTTTCTCTGGAATCTTTGGTTCTGCGGAGGGGCCCGCGCTTGCCAAGGCCGAGGGGCAGGGTGAACACGGTTCCCGTGGGCCAGCGGCCGCGTTAGGGTAAGGAAGGAAGAGTAAGGGGGTAACAAAGCAGAAGAGGAAGACAAAGGAGAAAGTGCCGATGGCCGTAAAGTGCCAGCAGTTGCAGCTTCAGGCACCACGCATGTCTGGTCGGGAGATCGAGCCCGGTCGACCCCTTTTGGGCGGAGGATTGGTATTTATAACTGAAAGCGTGGCAGGCGTGGACCTTTGGGTCCGAAGTTGAGGTGCGGGAAGTCGCATGGCCTGTGGCCGATAAATCTTTGTGTTAATGGCCAAAACTTTGCCATAAATCAGGTCCTTGATTCCCTCTCTACTGCAAAGTTCTTTTGCTTTTCTCTGAAACTTGCATAGTTTATTCAGCATAAACTATGCTCTTCAGATGCTGAAGAGCGATCAGTCTCAGTAGAACCTAGTTCTGACTGTGTGGGCTAGGGCGTACGAAGACGGGGACTAGGATATTTAACGTTTTAGGCATTTTCATGTGTCTTCAGTTGCAAGTAGAGACATGACTTTAGTTGATAATATGAAGAAGCCGTAGAAAGACATCAAAACAGTGGCAGTTTTCTTGAAGTGATGGGATTGGAAATGATTTTGTTTTAGCCAAAAACATTGCTATCTCCTGATTTTTTTTTATAAAGGACACGAATTGTATAATAGATAAAACTTGTAAAGAGCAAGGCCAGGTGTTCGATTTTGTAATAATGTACCTAATTTAATGAATGAATTGCAGCATTTTATAAAAAGCTCAAGATCTAGGAATGGACATGTTGTGTAACATCAGTGAGCCAATTGGTCTTTAATTTTGTAATTTTTATTTATTTTTTTAGATACAGGGTCTTGCTCTGTCACCAGCCTGGGGTCCAGTGGCCCAGATCATAGTTCATTGTAGCCTCAAACTCCTGGGGACAAGTGATCCTTCTGAGCCTCCCCAGTAGCTACGACTACAGGCATGCTCCATCCAGCATGCTTGGCAAATTAAAAAAATTTTTTGTAGAGATATTGGGGGGCCATGGGTCTCACCATGTTGCCCAGGCTGGTCTGGAACTCCGGGGCTCAAGCGACCCACTGGCCTTGGCCTCCCAAAGTGCTAGGATTACAAGCATGAGCCACCATGCCCGGCCTCCAACTTGTCTTTTATATGTCAACAAATTTAAAAATAATTTTATTATTGAAATAAATAACTTAGTAAAATACTTGATTTCCAGTAATTAGGATTTTCTTACAGAGGATTGACAATTATGCTAAACTCAAATTAAGAAGAAATAAATACTAAATGCCTATAAGCGACAGGTTAATTTTACATGTCATAGGATACATATATACAATATAGAGATTTTTCAATTAAATTTTTAGGATAATTATCCTATAAGTTGTGACTTAAGTTTTTTTTTTTCTTTTATCCTTTCCAACTCACCCACAGTATAGAATTTAAACCTTCTCTCAGAAGTGCAAGGTAGAACTCAAGAAGATGACAGACAGACAATCAAGGGTGATCTAGAATTGTGATTGGCTCACTAATAATACCAGGACAAAGTTAAGAGATCACAACTCAAGCATAAGGTAAATGATAAATGATTTTTTTAATCCCAGCTGAAATTGTAAGTGGCTGTATGTACACCGATTCCCTACCCAAGTATTCTAATATTCTATTTGAGTAGAAGTTGACACAACCTGAAAGGTAGAAAAGCCTCTGGGGCAAAATAGAAAATGTCACTCAAGTACACACCATCATTTGCTAGATGGCCGGCCTTCCCTTACACTCAGAAAGGAACAAAATGCATGGCACCTGTTATGACTACTTTTCTTATTTATTAAATTATGTTTATTCCAACAGTGGTCATCAAAGTTGAAAGGGCATAAAATAGCACATTACTTTTTTTAAACACCAAATTTGATGATTTGTACTTTTGTTAATTAGTACTTAGTAGTACTAAGGATATGTGAAAAAATGACAAACAGGATTCAGCTGTTTCCTGAATGAGTGTGGAAAACTCAAGATTCTTATAAAAGTCTGCAGCTGAAGTTTGTCTTGAATATTCATAGGAGGCATGTGAGAATGTATAGTCCTTGTGACAGTCATGTGGTTTTTACTTTGATCTTCTATAACTTTATTTCTTTTAAGTGTCATTACTTTGGTTGTCCTAGTTGAATTATTTTTTCCTAACTGGAGATATTAGTACTTATTAAAATAATACTAATTAGTACTTTTTAACAAAACAAGCAAATGAGTGATAATGGAATTCTGAATTAATTGGGTGTATGATGAAATTTTTTCAAAATTTGATTAACCACATAGTCTTTCTCTTGTTTATTTCTTCTGCACTCCTCCTCCTCTGGTTTTCCTAAGACTGCTACGAAGATGTTTGATATTAAGGCTTGGGCTGAGTATGTTGTGGAATGGGCTGCAAAGGACCCTTATGGCTTCCTTACAACAGTTATTTTGGCCCTAACTCCACTGTTCCTAGCAAGTGCTGTACTGTCTTGGAAG